>JAPTYQ010000009.1:11881758-11894285 GCA_029814465.1 Ostorhinchus cyanosoma
TAGATAGATAGATAGATAGATAGATAGATAGATAGATAGATAGATAGATAGATAGATAGATAGATAGATAGACTTGTCATTCAAGCATACACAAGAATGAAACTCTTCTTTTGATGGAAGGCATTCAGCAGCAGTAACTCGGTTTGCCCTTCACCTCCTACAGTCAGAAGTTACAGTACAGTGCATAGATAATGCGCGTGTGTACATGTTGTTTACAGAGACACAGTACATGTGGTCACCATGTTTTATTCTTTGTATTTATGTGATTTGTTGCATCAAAACTGTGATGGATGCTATAATTTGCAAACCTGCTTTACCTGAACCTGAATGTGTCTTTACTTGGTGTTTTACTGTCCACTGTGGTGAAACACACTTCGAGACACAAGAGCACATTGAAAACACACCATCAAAGTTTCAATTCTGACAAGGAGGTGTCCGAGCACTCACCCATGCGGACTGAGGAGAGCAAAGGGGCCTGACTGAGGGAGCGTGGCGCCATGGTGACTAGCAGGAAGGAGAGGAAGTGTATTGACAGCAGCAGTGCTGGCAGAGCCGGCATCTTCTACTGCTCCTCATGGAGAATGGTCTGCTGGCTGCCTGTACCACCACCTGCAGGAGCAGAGGAGAGGAGGACGAGTTCAGTACCACTGCACACACTCATTCTCTTGGCAGAAGATGTCCCTCTTTAGATTGTCATTCAGCCGCTTATCTTCAGTTTATTTCCATGTAGCAGGGGAACCTGTAATTTGACAGCACTTGGTGTAACTGTTCATACTGAGCTATGATGTTTACTGTCATATCACACAGTTGGCCAAGTCCCATGCATACAGCCTGCCTGTCTTCAAATAAAATACACTACTCTTTCCTCTATTCATGTCTCCAGTGGAAAGTCTGCCATTTAGAAGTGACAGGATTCAGCCTTGAACAGATCTACAGAGGCAATTCAAAGACCAACACAGAAGAAAATTCAGTCGAACACATATACACAGCAAACAAAAACACACACACACACACACACACACACACACACACACACACACACACATGCACACACACACATGCACACACACACACACACACATGTAGAAACAAACACACCGATACATTGCCATTCAACAGAAGCAATACACAGAAGTACACAGAAAACTGCTTCAAAATACCAAATAAATCACATGTTATTTGTCCACACATTGTAGCTCCAACTCGAAACAGACACAAAGAATCGAGCTCCACTGATGCAAAGCAGCACTCACCACAGTGACAAAGCCTTGGTCTGACTGACAACATGACAAGGCAACAGGAAAGGAAAGAGATGAAGGAAGGGATGAGGCAAGAAAAAAGGAGTGTTTTGTGACAGACAGACAGACATACAGCAGGGTGGACAGACGGGTGGTAGTGGTGGAGGTGGTGGTAGTGGTGGTAGTGGTGGTAGTGGTGGAGGTGGTGGAGGTGGTGGTAGTGGTGGAGGTGGTGGTAGTGGTGGTAGTGGTGGAGGTGGTGGAGGTGGTGGTAGTGGTGGAGGTGGTGGTAGTGGTGGAGGTGGTGGTAGTGGTGGAGGTGGAGGTGGGGGGTTGATGACCTGGGAATGTTTCAATCGACTGGTTCATGAGTCTGAGCTGTGGACAGGTCTGACAGCTAAAGGAGTCAGTCTGTGACTTTCTATTGACCCCATCTGCTTTAAACAGAGAGATTCGAAGGTGATAGAAGACTGACCTTTAACCCTGACAAGTGCATGCGGGGGTGGATATAAGTAGCTGCGGTGTGATTTTGAATTTCTTGCGCATACATCAAAGAAAGGTATGCGGATCATGAGGACTGTCGGTCACCATGTTGAACCAACATCCCTCCCAATTCCTTTTTTTTTTAAGCCTTTTTGCTTTGAGATCTTAATGTTGCCTCTTTTCACTCTTCTCACCTTCCTAGCACTTGTTTGTCTTTGAAGTTAAAGCACATCAAGGGAAAAAAATGGAAACCCTAAGCTTTGAAACCCTCCTTGTGGCTCATAAACCAGCCCTACTTCCTCTTTTTTCTTCTTATTGTCCTCCTCTATTTGCAATTACGGACCTGTCTTTCTTTTCCTCTAACTTGACGTGCCTCTCATTCCCAGGTTTGTTGTGTCAAAGTGAAATATTATTTGAATCTAGACAGCTGAGGTCTTTAGTTTAATCCTTTTAGTAATTAGTAATTATTGTTTTAAGTTAGGATTCCTTTGTTTCACTAGTGAGTGGTAAAGTTCTGAGGATAGTATGGGTCACATCTTGGTCAACACAACAAACCCACTGATTTATGAACACAGGACTTAGGTTTTACCTTCGGCACATTTTTAATTACACATGCCCACAAAGGATTCTAAACCACAGGAGATAAGATGTAAAAACACTGTCAGCACAGGGATAAAGATCTGTTTGACTTACAGTCAGATAACACCAGCCCATCGCTGGTGACCCAACCCACCTGACCCACAGGGGTCAGCCTGTAGACTGGGGATCATCAGAGTTTAATGTGATCTGTTTTGGAATGTCAGCATCCATCCATTTTTCCTCTGTGGGGGTGAATCCTCAGCTGAGTTGTACTTTGTTTGTGGTCAGATCAAGTCAAATTTATTCAATTTATAAAAAATGAGACTGAAAAGAATCCAGACTAATTCTTGGCGCTTCCAACAAAAGAATACACTAACAAAATGGTGGGCAAACATGTGTGTGTGTGTGTGCGTGTGTGTGTGCGTGCGTGCGTCCGTGCGTGCATGTGTGTGTTGCGTGCGTGTGCGTGTGTGCGTCTGTGTGTCCGTGCGTGCGTGTGTGTGTGTGTGTGTGAACATGTCTGTAATACTAACAGCATGCATCACATTGTGCAGATGGTGTTGCGCTCATTATTGGTAATGCAGCTCAAAGCAAACAGAGGCGGGCCATCTGTATGTGCGACACAACATAGAATAACAGGCATGCAGTGGGAGTCATTTTTGGATTCACTGTTTCCAGTAAATTATAGATGCTCATATTCAGAGCACTGCATCAAAACCGGTGCATCAAAAACTAATATATTCATGTCATGTTGTCATGTTTGCGTGTATGCCACTCGACAGTTGCCGAACAGCTGACTTTTGTGACCACACAGCGGGAGCACACTGCTGCCACACAGCTGTGTATTATGTTGCATTGTTGTCCATTTTGCTGGACGTTACTACCATATTCTGTTTGCTTCCCACATCTCTGGCCTCTTTCTCAATTTACTACCCACCAAAGTGTGTATGTGACGCACGGGCCTTAGGTTGCAAACGTGTGTTTATTCCAGGGCATGAACAGGCATGCGCCTACCTTGTGTGAGTGTGATGGCGTATTGATCGAGGCCAGCTGAAGTGGCGGGCCCTCAGGTGCAGTCAATCAAAACAATTGGGAGCCTATCATGGGAGTGCGGCATTTCACAGGAGCCATCTGATTGGCTATTACCAAGAAGCAGATTGCCATGATGATGAATAAGATCCTAACTGAGGCTTTGCCTTCATCAATGATGGGATGGAACTGGTGCTATTTCATTGTTATTGAGAGCTATTGACAGCATTAGACAGAGAAGATTACAGCATCTATACTCCAAGGAGAAGGAGCCGAAGAGAGGGAAGGAGGAGATGGAAAACTGTGATAGAAATGAGAAGAATGAGTGCAAAAAAAGCAGCAGAGGGAACAGGCAGGAGACGATGAGGGGATAAAGAACAAAATTGAATACAGAGAGAAAAGAGATTGGAAAGTCTTTCAGCAGTAAGACAGAGCAGAGCTGGATAGAGATAGAAAGATAGAATAGCAGTGTTGGAAAGTAACTAAGTATATTTACTTAGGAGTGATTTGTACTCTCAACATAAAATCCCCATTCTTATCTCTAGATCCATTATTTTCTGCAATGTCTCAGCTCCTTAGATATAACAATAGCACTTACTGTACGCACCTACTTCAAAAAATCAGTTTTATTCATCTTCATAGACTACATTCAGAAGTGGAATATAACAGCACTTTTAATCAAGTATAATATTTAAGGATAATTTTATGATCCTTTTACTCTACTTGAGTAGTTAATTTTTATGCTACATTATACTTGTACTTCACCGACCTTTAGTTTATATGTAATGCAAACGGGCTGTTAACACAAGTAACACAAGTTTGTTTTAAAATAGCTGCTTTTTTGAAAAAAGTGTGAAAAGTTGACTTTTTACTGGTACAGGGGTCTCACAGGACAGTGGTGCCATAAACATGGTGATTTTATATAGAGAGTATGTAGAGTAGTACAAATGAGCTCAGAATTAGACACGTGCAGCAGTAAAATGCACCGTACAAGTCAATGCAGCAAGAATATGAATCTATAAATAACTTATAATAGTCTAGTTAATGTAGTAACACTCACAATGACTACTTTTAGTTTTTGTCATTTATCTAGTTTTTGTGAGAGTATTTTTGCAGTGTTTTATTATTACTTAAGTAACAAATCTGAATACTCATGATTAGATGGCCTTTTTATTATTTGTCCGTAATTTGTGCTTAATGCCTGAGCCGTTCATATTTGACAAATGCTGGTGATTAGCATAATGCAGTTTTATGGAGCAGTTTTTTGTAGCAACTGGTGACTGTGATAAAATTATGTTGGTGCTCTAATCCTGTATCCTTGCTTTGCTCAGGCACTGCACCTAGATACTTCAGGATCAGGATAAACTTTATTGTCCCGCACGGGAAATTTGTCTCGGACAGCAGTGCTACACGCTGCTACATTCGCATTCGGACACATACAGTCACGGGGAAAAAAAACAAAAACGAAACCACCCGTATTTTCTTCAATTTCTAGTTCATTTTAATGCCTGGTACTACTAAAGGTACATTTGTTTGGATAAATATAATGATAACGACAAAAATAGCTTAAAAGACTTTCATTTCAGAGCTGATATCTATCCAGTTTCCATGGTTTTCTTGATAACAACTAAAATCACCTCAGTTCTTACATCAATAGAAAAAACTGTGCTTTTAGATATTCCATCTTTTCTTTTCTGTCTGTTTTAGTCACATGATACACACAGGAGTTAGTACTTCCTTGCATAACCATCATTTTCGATGACCTTTGATGGTCTAATAATTTTTTCTGCGACTGTAATCCACTGAACAGGAACCAACAATCTTTGAGGCTACAAAAGACAAACCCAAAGCAGAAATGATACTCAGTTTCAAGATTGTGGGGTGAGTATTATCACAATTATGTAATACACCAAATCTAAGGAATGCACCTACTTCTCCAAGGTAACATGAATAAAATAAACTATAAAAGAACTAATTAATTTAAATAGATGAGTGCAATTATATTCTGTATAAAATATTCCTCCATTTCACTGTACCAAGGATAAAATAATTCAAGTAGTTTTAAGATCAGCATAGAGTCTAATCAAGCCCTGATAGAAGCAATATAAATAAAAAATAAGATCAAATAAAAACATTATTAATAAGAACATTACATTTGTCATTCAATAATAATAATAATAATAATCCTGATAATCATAATCATCGTCATAATAATAATAATCTAAAAATGCAGTAGGGACTATTCTACAGCCAAAGACTTGTTACTTTTCATATGTTAGGTACATTTTACTAGTATTTATACAATGTCTAATTAATGTTTTGAAGGCAGAATTTTTACTTGCAGTTGAGTGTCTTCATAATACGGCACTAGTACATTTATGTAAGGATCTGGTTGTTTGTTGTACAACTGGTGATTTGTTATATTCATTTGTATTTTTTTTTAGCTCAATGCTTTGCAGAAAAAAGACCTGACATGCAGAACATTCAGTGACTTTATAAGGTATTACATTATTGAAATGAGGTTTACAAGTCTAACTGCAGCAGAAATAAGGATAATTTTACTTAAGCTTGGGATCACAGTAAATCTATCTGCAGGGGACTGAAAAAGCTAGTATGATGTGACAGAGTATAGTAGAAGGAGTCAGTGAAACACAGCCAGAGAGAAAGAGTGAGCAAACAGTGAGAGCCTATTGCTGTGTTTAATCTGAGAGGACTGCGTGTCTGGCTGCTGTACGGCTTCTGTTGCTGTAGTAGTACATGGCTGAGTCGCTGTAGCAGTCGGGTGTCAGTCTGCAGGGAGCTGGAGCAACGAGAGGGCCAAACGGAGCCAGACTAGTCTGAGCAGGACTGAAAACACAGCTTCGAGCCCCCCTCATTCGCTTTCATTCTGCACCCTGCTGTAAGTCACCCCACATGCTGGCACCACAGAGAAATACACAAAAGCAAAAATACATAAATATCCTGACTTGCTCTGTGTGTGTGTGTATGTAGTGGAGAGAGTATATAAGATAGAAATAAGGAGAGAGAATAGAGAGTGAGCGAGGGGACATTCAGCCCAGTTGGAGATTTAGCTGTTTGGTGCATGCATTCATCTTAGTGTGTACATGATGTAGATGCATATTTGTGCATTTTTGCTGCTTTGTTTGTGTGCGTGTTGGAGTCTTGCCGGCTTGCTTATAGTGTCTGCAGTGCCTATTATGAAAGAGAAAACCGTAAAATCAGAGATCTTAATTATCTCGAGGGAGCATGAGAGAAAGCAGGGGGGCTGTGGTAGGCAAAGGAGGGATGGAGGGAAACAAGGGAGGGCCAGAGTGTGATGGAAGGAGGTAGATGAAGGAGGGGGTGGAGGAGTGGGGGAAGAGGAAATCAGAAAATGAGGGAATGCTATCTCGCCTCGTACCCCCAGGCAGATGAGGCAAGGATGAACGGAGACTAAGGCACAGGATGAGCGATAGCAGGGGCAAGCGAAAGAAGAGAGGGATGCAGAGAAGGAGAGGAGGAAGTCAGATGGAGAAAAGCAGCTTGGAGGGGGTGCAGAGAGGAGAGGGGTGTTGGTGGGGGGCCTGGCGAATCATTTGTTTTTCCCCTTCTGCCTTATTGTATGACACAAGAAAATCTGACAGTTATCATAATGGAAGGATGAATCATTCCCGTAATTGAATTTGCAAGTGGAACGGCTTCAGTGGCTATGGATGTAAGAAGACTGTACCGCCAGCCATTATGAGGCAGAAACATTATTTTGCCTTTTCTTCTCATAATTAATAGTCATTGTTGACTGGAGAGGGCCTGCTGGAGACAGCTGGGCTGCTGTCCTTGAATAAGCATGGTCAGACTATTTAACCCCAAGACAGTTTGGATAAGTGTGCATGTATCTAAGTAATTCAGCTACAAGGAGTGTCAGTGGGAGTGGGAAAAGACAAAAGGACCTCTTGCTTGCCCCTCTTAGCTTTTTTGTCGGATTAAGCAATTGATTCTTTGTGTTTGCATCTAATATCAAAGCACCAGCGCATGTTTCAAGTCACATTGACTCAGCAGTTTCACTTTGCACCCCTTCTCTCGTTCTGCCTCTACATGTACCTCTTTAGCCGCTCTGCCTTTTCTTTTCTTTTCTTTTCTTTTCTTTTCTTTTCTTTTCTTTTCTTTTCTTTTCTTTTCTATCTTACCTTCATCCTCTTCTCCATTACATCTGTACCATCCAGGCTTTTCATCTCACTATATTCGTTTCCTCACCTTATTGCCGTTCTGTGTTACAGGCTTTTCATCGTTTGTTTTTCAGGCATTGCAAACATAAAGGTGAGGTTTATACTGAACAAAAATAATTTATTCATTTGTTGCTGTTGTACAAGGAAGTTGGTTCATTTATTTGAAATTCCATTTGTGATTGAGAACACAATGTTCACGTTAGTTAAAAGGTTACATTAATGTAGCCATATGGAATATGAAAAAGTAAACACTGCATGTCCTCAAATCACTTTAATGCAAACTAAACTGTATAAAGAAGCGGAGGCAATAACATTAACATCTGCGGTAAATAATAGACTTCAGTACGGTACAGAGTACAAGTCCAGGATTTGTTCTAGCTTTATATGACATAAATAGAATGACACCACATCTAACACATCACAATGGCATTATTGCATCCATGTATCCATATATCCATGAAAGGATTATACCATGTCGCAATAAATGTCACAACATGTATTTCTGTCCAGGGTTATATTAATGTTTAGTCTAGCTCTTACCAGACTTCTGTGTTAAGTCAGCTCAACTCAAAGATAATGAGGTTCAGGTCTAAACCAGTCCATGTGTGAAAATGACGCCTCATGCTCCTGAACCACTCTTTCACCCTATGATGAATCTTGACACTGTTATCCCAGAAAAAAATCCACTAATATTGAAACCCGTTCACTCAGTATATCCAGGCAGTCAGCTGACTTCAACCCCCGATCACAACACTGACCCCACAGGCTTGTACTGTAGGCACTAGGCATGATGGGTAATCATTTCATCTACCTCTTTTTTCCACTGAAACACAGCCAAATCTTTATGCTCTCTATCAAATTGATGTTTCAGTGCATCCAGTTATTTCTCCTCCTCCTCTATGTTCCTTTGTCTATTATTATTATTACTATCTGTTCTTTGCTTTTCTTGTTTTTCTATCTTGAAAATTGTGTGTTTTTGTGTTTAAATGTATGTGGTTCTTTTGAAATGTCTGCTTCACTATTGATCCTGTGGATTCTTCATGTTACATGTTGAATGACAATGAAGAACCATGAATCTTGAATGTGTGATTGAGTTGTATAGTTAAAGGGGTGAAGAACTCATTGCAGCTGAAACATATTAATTACTGTATTATCCAATGGAACGATCTGAACTATTTGTTTAGTTAAAACCAGGTGAAGATATTAGAAACGACAGCCTTTTAATCTGGTGACTCGGTTGCAAATGATTAGATGATTTACAAAGATGAATAAAAACAAAATGCATAAAATAAACTCTTTCCAGCTTCATTTTATATAAGCTGAGAAAAAACAAGTATGAGTATAGTATTGGCGTCACCCTTGACCACTGAAAGTTCAAGGAGCATTATGTAGAGACAATGACATGTTTGAGACTAATCAATCAATTGGGGAAGCATTTCAGTAATCATTCATTCATTCATTCATTCATTCATTCATTCATTTTCTGAACCAGCTTTATCCTCACTAGGGTCACAGGGGTCACTGGAGCCTACACCAGGTACTTATGGGCTAAGACGGGGTACCCCCTGGACATGTCACCAGCTCATCACAGGGTTGACATACAGACACAATCACTCTCACATTCACACCAATGGGTAATTTAGATGAATCAATTAACCTATCAGTGCATGTCTTTGGATGGTGGGAGGAGCCAGAGTACCAGGAGAGAACCCATGCAGAGAACATGTAAACTCACAGGAAGGTCCCACCCCCATCGACTGGTGTTGGAATCAAACCCAGGACCTTCTTACTGTGAGACATGAGTGCTGATCCACTGCACCACCGTGTCGCTCCATTTCAGCAATCGATGAATTTAAAAAAAAAAAAAAAAACAACTATGTGCATCAATATTAATTAGTTTATCAATGAACAGGAAAACTATCTGCGACCTGATCTGAAACATGTTGACTGTTTATTACTCCCACATCCTATATGTTTTCACTTCGTTCCTCCTCAGCAGTATTATAAACACTTTGATCACTCATTCTCTCCCTCTCGGTCTCTCCTTCCCTCCTCCCCCCCTCCCCCGCCCTCCCCATCTCCCTCCCACCCCAGTATCTCTTCTCACTCAGCTTCTATCTACTTTGTCTCTCTTCTTTGGGAACACTCTATACCCCTGTCTCTTAACTGACCTCTCTCCTCTCTCTCCTATCTTAGCTCTCACAGGTCTCTTCGATCTCAGCGGTGCACTTTCTCCCTTACAGCCCACCACCTCACCCCCCTCCTCTTCTTTCTCTCTGTTCATTGGACATGGATAAATTCTTCCCAGTGTTCTCCTTGACAAAGAGGCCCTCAGTCAGTGACACCGCCTGCTTGGGGAACCACCAAGCTCCTGTGACACTGTCACATCCGAGTATGTCACATGCAAATACACAAGCATGCACTGGCTTCACACACATGCACCAACTCTCTAGGAAGGTTCAAGGAGCCGCATGTGTGTGCCTGCTTATGCGTAAGCGTGTTGTCTCTTTGTTTTTTCTACATCTGCATCCTAATGCATGACTGCGTGTTATTTGTTTGAGCGTGCCAGCAGTGATTTTGCATCTCCGTCCTTCCTGCATGCATATGTACCACCCACTGTTCAGATCAGTGCAGGGGGGTGAAGCTCAGTGCACTGTTTTCCCCAGGAGCTGCTTCACAAAGATGTGCTGTTCACTGTCACTACTGTTGCTGTCGACGCAGGTCCCACTTGTTGCAGCTGTGGCTTATGTAAGCAAAGCAGTTTAATCACAATTAGGAAGTTCTCCTTGAACTCACTTGCCCTCTGGCATGTTTGGAGAGCTAAAATTTGCATTCAGAACAAAGCCTTTAAATATAAAAGTGACATTACACACACAGCGCAGCAAAGAGAACAATAGCAGAGTGAAAATAGACTGCTGTCAATTTTAATTAGTCGTAGCCATGAGCTCAACGTCACAGCTGATGTGAGATGTTTTCACTTAGACATGCCGGAGACTTGCTCAGTTTTTTATAACAGTGAAGGTAAATATATTATTACAAACACTGTTATCTTATAAGAATCGTAATCTATTGAATGGATTTTCCATTTTGAATTGAAATAGTTACAGTTTTCTTGCTCTTTCTTAGATTTGTCTTTTTTTCTAACTCCAGCTTCTACTGCACAGCCAGCCATCCGAGGAGGAGGGATGTCTTTTTGAATTGCCTCTCCTGGGGTTTCTTTTAGTTTTTTTCCCCCTTTATTTGCTAAAGGGTTTGTGTGTGTCTGTGTGTGTCAGTTTGTGAATATTATTTTCCTTTTCTTCTTAGAGAGTCTGGGTTCAGTCAGGAGCCAAGTGTGTTAAGCCAATCGAGACATAATACATCATACTGGGCTGTGCAAATATATTTGGACTGATTTGAGTTAAAGTGGTGGAATGACATTACAGCCTCATAATAAGACCAGATATTTCTGTGTATTTCAGTTAAACACTTAGAGTATTTAAAGGTTTAATAAAAAAAGACCCAGTGTACAGCAGTGTACAGGCTATTATGGATACCTCTAAGCAACGAGGTTTGGCAACAAACGTAAACAAACCGGTGGCTCACAGCACAAAACAGAGTCCAACATAAATTTCACAAAAGCACATGTTCGATACTGATTAGGAATTGAGTCTCTAAATTACGACCAGCAGGAACAGACTTTTACATCATCATGAAAACACTTATCGTGGCACACTGGCTTCACAGCAAATAGATGTTTGTGAATTACTCAAAGACTTCCAACTTTAAAGGAACTGGATATTTACAGTAGACGTGAATCACAGAACGGAAACAAGACTGATATATGCTGCACGGGAGACAAGGGTAGATCATTTGCCTTTGCACTGCTACAGTTCTGTGATGAACCGATGAACCGACTCCACACAGTTCTCCCACTTAGACGCCCACGCACACATACACATCAGACTCACACATGATTGTACACAAACATATCTAACATATTCACCATCACGCACACATGCACACACACAGGTAGTGGATTAAATGACTCAGATGGCATTTGCTCTCTCTGTCTCTCTCTCTTTCTCATTTTTTAGGTTTTGCTGCCGTGGCAACAGAGTTGAGGATGAGAGGAGGAGGGAGTGGGAGTGGGAGTGGGGAGGCATGTGAGTTAGACGGTGAGAGGAGACTGGAGAGGGAGCCGGTGATGGAACAGGTAAATGAGAGATTGGGGAGTCAGAGCGCACTGGTCATGTGAGGCGGGGCTTTGTCGCTGCTGCTGCTGCTGCTGCTGCTGCTGCAGTGTGTGTTTCTGAGTGTGTTTTGGTGATTGACTGTCCTGTAGTCGTGAAAGACAGAAGCAGAAAGAATGTGTTTCTGCTATGTGACTGGAAGCAAGTGTGCGAGCTGTTCCTGACTCCGGCATGTGTACTCTATGACTAGGGCATGTTGTGTGTCCACTCAAATCGTTGTGTAATTCTGTCACCCACGACTACATCTAAAATTGGTCATCTTAGATCAGGACGAGGCATCACACTATCAGCACTGATAGAGAGCGACTGGGAAGAGATCAGAAAAGCTGAAATCGAGGAGGAGGGGAAAAGCATGAAAATAAGGGGCAACTGAGTGCTATGAAAGCACTTTGTGATTCAAGTTTACATGTGGGGCTTCTGGTTTGTGTTTTCGTCTGTACTAATTTGCTGTGCAGAAAGCAGCATGCTCAAATTTGGTTTGTTTTCAGCTGCCCCCGGCAAGAGACAAATTCTCTCTGACTGCACTTCTCAGACTCTGTTCAACATCTGAAAAGGATTCAGTTGCAAGTATGCAAAGCAACAAAGACCAGAATATGTAGGGCAAAGCACTGTTCTCATTCGGAGAGTAATGATCATGCACTCTTAAAATGTCAAGTATAAATGCGAATGCCAGGGTTAAAATCCTATTAAAGAAACAAACATGTTGTTTCAGAGCAGCAGTATGCAAGAATGTGCTTTATATTTGAATCATATAAATCAAGCAT
>JAPTYQ010000009.1:11894790-11910253 GCA_029814465.1 Ostorhinchus cyanosoma
AGAGAGAGAGAGAGAGAGAGAGAGAGAGAGAGAGAGAAGTTGATGTGAAGTTCATTCTTTTATTGTAGCAGGTAGACTATTAAGGACCTTCAAATACAAAAGGACCTGTAATGTGATCGCTGACATGAGCATAAAGGAAGTGTTTTATTTGCAAAAATATTTTCTAAGTATCTGAAATCTTGTGGTTGAATCACTGTATTCTTATCTGATTCACTTGTTTAATCTCCTGGTGTAGAACATTTGTAAACTAAGAACTGCAGGCATAAGTCAGTGAGTATAGAAATTATTGAATCAAAACAAATGTAGTAATTATCTTGTTTACTTCATTTTTCTTAGTATGACACTTTCCCTGGTTATGTTCTAGATTGTGCCCTGGGATAAAAGCATGAAAAATGTTTTACTTCTGATGCTACTGCTGTAGCTAAAATAGCTGAGATCTTTGCATTAGTGCCAGATGGTGAATATAAGCCATGAATAATGCCATGCTACTCGAGACTGTGCCAATCTGTGTTGACTCAGAGAAAATCTGAAGTCTGCGTCTTAATAGATAATACGGGGTTTGGCCTTCATGTTACAATACTGGGAAAACTCATACTGTCAATAAAGACTATTTCTAAATATGGAATCTACAACTGAAGAAAAACTGCTCAAAATAATCAGAAAAACTAAAACTGAGCTACATTTTTACCTTGAATGAGTGGGTGTAACACAGGACAAGGATGATGGTGAACAGTGACAGTCCTGCCGGCTGTATTGGATTACATAATTGATCAAATTATTTATGAGCAATTTCTCTAAAACAGAAAAAAAAAAAAACTGCTATCCATTTCAAGAAGGTCACAGAAGCAATAGGATAATACAATGAAGCCCTGAGGACTTTTTTTCCATTGTGTTTCATGTTCAAAACAACATGGTTATGAATATAGCCCATGACCTTGGTCTATGTCATTCCCTCTCTCTCATGCAGTCTTTCATCTTACACTGTGCATTATCCAACACATTACATATGCCAGGAAAATCATTTTTAATTATGTCTGTCTTTGCCAGATTGCAGAGTTTCTCAGATGTATTGAAAATGGCACAGTGCTTCAAGTGGCTACAAACAAAAAATAATGGGATCTGAGAATTCTGTTTCTGATAAGCCATAAATTACTCTTATAATCAAATGATTTCATCAGCTTTTATTTCATGAGCCTACAGACCATAAATATATTAATATGTGTATTTTTATACTGATCAAGAAAATTGCTTGAATTTGATCATATTTTATCGTACTAAAAAAAAACCCACTACATTATACTGTGAGTATACATTTAGAGATATATTTCTTAGAATTAATGTTGTGTAATTTGTCCAATTTATGCAGTGCTGATTGATCTAAGCCTGACTGAGCTATTCAGCTATTGATGTACATATTAATCAGATCAAATTAATCTTATAACTGCAGTGCTGAAGGTCAGAATTTGTTGAGTTTCATCCTCCTAAAAATTATTTCACAGTTTGCCTGAATATGTTGCATGTCTCCTCAAGATGTTGTATAATTCTGTCACCCATGACTGAGCCCAAAATTGGTCATCTGTGCTCAAGACGAGGCATCACAATATTAGGTCTGATAGGGACTGACTGGAGAGGAGAAAAAGAGGGACAGGAGGATTCAGCAAAATATAAAAATATGGAGTGACTGGGCACTTTCAAAACGTTGTTGTGCTTCAGTTTTGCATAAAAAGCTTTTTATTTGTGTATCCATCTGTGCTAAACGCACTGCCAACAACAGCATTTTCAAATTGTTTTCAGATGCCCCAGGCAAGAGACATTTTCTCCTTTTCTGTACCTCTCGGACACAGCTGAAAAACAAAAAAGGACATCAGGCACGAAGCAAAACATGGTGAAGAATCACACTCTGATTGTCATCATTTTATGCAAATAGAAAAGGAAGAATTCATCAAAAGAATGCAAAGTTACACAGTTTTGATAAGAGATATGTTCAGCTTCCCAATGTAATTACTGAAACTGCAATTAGAATCAAATGTATTGTGCTGTGACCAAAATTAATTGCAAATGCATGCACTTCATTCTTACTGCAAAAAGGATTTTATCACATTGTTTTGTCGAGTGTAAATCCGCATCAGTGAATCATCAGTGCTGTCAGCTTCTTGGATTGTATTTTTATTAGTGGGCCATTAACATCAACATGTAATTCATCTTAAAATGAGGCTGAAGGGATTCAATTCAAGGTCAGAGAGAGCAATGGAGGCCAGAGGTTTGAAACATAATATCAACTCAGATGATCAAAAACACTGTGTCAGACAAGCGATGAATAATTTCTCACCATTTGGGCCTTGATTCTATTTTTAAGTCAATATTTAATGTCCCTCACTAGCAGGACAGATTGGCTGTTCATCCAACGCAAAGTGTGTTTGAGCTGCCTCACTACATAACAGCCATCGAAATATTAAAAATAAGGCAACGTAGAAAAAGAAGCACACATTCAGGCTGTGTACGAGTCTGTTTGAGTGTTTTTGTGTGTAACCACAACCAGAAAGCGACCATCACAAGGTCAATTAAGTGCTTGCGTTTGCCATTCAGCAGTCAAACCGTCCTGCACTACATTCTGTGCAGCTTCCTCATGCTAAATTGTTCCATTTTTCCATCCGCAGGCTCTATGCTAAAGGTTGGTAGCATATGCTAAAAGCAATTTCTGTTCGAATATTTATGCAACAGCACCACATTTAATGTGGGATTAGCATTTTGTTTGCTTCATTGTTCTTTAAATCAGTACCAAGCACTGATGAATAAATGCATAATACATTTAGTTAGCCCATGGTACATTAGACTCAGAAGTTGCACAACTTACTACAGAATTATGAATACCCACATTCATTTTTTATATGGTTTACAACTGGCATCTCAAATTACAGTCACTCATTCAACTTACTTGATCTGGGTCATATTTGACTAAATTATTTGTTAAAAGTGTTCATTTATTCAGTCTCCTATTTATTTTAATTACTTCATGTAGTGTGCTATCACCTTTATGTAAGCTGTACTACATATCTGAATGCAAACTGAATAACATAAATATAAATTATATGGTTCACAGTAAGTGTATTCAGAAGGTGTTATTTTATGTGTATGTAGGCTGCGTACTGTATATGCAGCAAATTTTGCCAGCAGGAATGATGATATGACACACCACACTATGAGTCCCATAATTAGGCTGTTGGCATGCAGCAGATTTGCTGGGATTAGGTTCATGTATGTACAGTATTTGCAATGCAATAGAAGAGCTCAAATGTCACATGTGTTTTGTATTATATCAGCAGTATGAAAAAAATGCTATTCTACTATCGAATGAGCTGCTGCAAAAAACTGTGCATTCATTATGACATTATGTCCAAGAATGGCCTGAGAGAAGAGAAACCAGCCCTCTGTTTCCATAACAATCCATAAAATAGTGGACACCAAAAGCAACAAAATGCTGTTATGGCAGATGGAAAAATGATAGGTTTAACCGAATCGCCCATATTAGCATTTTAACTGCAGCGTATGTCTTACAGTGAGTCGTTGTCCACGCAGCAGTGGTGATTATTGAGGAGCATTGCTCAGGATTTGGCAACAATAAAGCACAGTGTGTTTTTCAAAACAGCACTTTTTTGATACCCTGTGCATTGAAGATAAATGTAAAGCAATATAATATGACAGCGGGGGAGACTGGTGACTGCCGTTCCTGAATTTACTCGTCCGTTTTATTGCCAGTTTTTCCACATCTCGCGTCTGGTCAAAAACTAGTTCCCCGAGGAAGAAATAGGGTGTGATTTGAAAGTTGCCCTATATTTGGCTCAGTTGATTTCAAATGCAGCCTGTCAACTTGCGCTGTGTGCTGCAGCACCTCTCACTCTGTGTGCCTGCCTTTCTGCCCGGCGGCCGTCCGCTTGGTCAGGTGAGTTATTACCAGAACTGTTCCTTAAACACCCCCCACACACATACGCACATGCATGCACGCACACCAAGTCATCTATTACGGTGCCTGTCAGCCAAGCATGCAATCAATACTCCCCCTCCGACAGTATGCATACATGTGATGGAAGGCAAACTGGGAGGAGAGGAGGAGGACATAAAGGGTAAAGAAGGAGATGCTGAAGAGGGTGACGAGGGAGACAAGGGGCAGGATAGGCTGGGGAGGAGGAGGAAAGTGTCAGTGATGGGGAAGGGGTGTGGGAGGCTCGGGGGCAGAGGGTGAAGAAGGGGGAAACAGAGAGATGACAAGAAAAATGTCCAGAGAGCAGAGACAAACAACAAGAGAGCAGTAATATATAACAAAACACAGAGATAGAGTGAGTGTGGGAGTAGGAGATGGAGGACAGAGATGAGGAGTGGCAGAGGCAGAGGAGAGATGGAAAATAAAGGGAAAAAAAGAGAAAATGTGTGTGTGAGAGAGAGAGAAAAATGGAGAGAGGTTGTGGGTGGAAGAGGAGAATGCTATATATAATGGCAGAGGTGCAGGAATAGATCAGCGATTGTGTTTTGTGATTACCTAACACTCACATCTGCAAACAGTAGCATCCACCAGCTGACATCAAAGACCACACATACAAATACACACAAATACCCTCTACACGCATTCATTGACACACACTACACTCGGCAAAACAACGCTGGCACACGCGGCCTGAAAACCTCATCTTCATGCTAAACTGAACTAACTCTCCACTAAAGGGCTTCTGTCGTCTGGCCTGGATTGATAACGCAAGCAAACACTACCCACTCACAAACACACACTTGGACACAAACACACTCTTGCTCTGCTACGAACACATCTCATATACATAAAAAGATTCATAATCGCACATAAACACACGGACTTGGCTGTATTGTAAACACTCCACCCAAGTAGCTGTGCTCCTATCTTGCCACACATATAGTCATACATAACACTCACATTGGGATATGCATTGTTTGCTCTACAAAAATCTGAATTTTTCTCCTATTTATGCAGCAGAAGAGGGGTACTACGAAAGGTTAAAGCTGATGGTTAGAACTGATTATTCTGGTTTCTTGCCAAAATTTACTCTTCCACTTTTCAGTGAAAAATACCTGCAGGATATTTTAACCTCAATTTGACATGAAGACATTTCTTTAAACTGAATAATGCTGCAACTACAGAACTATTATGCCCATTGAAAAACATATTATGATAGTAAACTTGGTGCATTTATTTTTAAAGTAAAATGGCACCAAAAGTTTAATTATATGCAGTGCAGTACACAAACACAACCTATGCAGGTGGTTAAAAAGGTAGACTACTTCAATAATTTGGCCTCTATAATCAAATGAGTGTAGAGCACAACACACTTAATGTTACAACTAAATATTCAGGAATGATTCCTGTTATTGTTCCTCTTCAAATCAAAAGATAATATGAGTGCTATTATGTGGTAAATGAGACTTATCTCTGGATTGGCATACAAATGAGTAAACACTTTCAGGAATGTATTAGAATTAAAAACACTGAAAAACATTCAACCCTGATACTACGCAGAGGTGGGAAGTAGAAAATATCTTGGAGTTTTGGATTTACTACATACATTTTAACACAAATAACTGTGCTTTACTACACTTTCAAAAGAGCCAGAAGTGACCAAATTTGGACTAAAGGTGCAGAACTATGGGAGCCCAAGTGAGCTATCTGACTCAGTGAGTCAATTAAGAGTCATTTTAAAGTCTTCTTAGTGGAATCTATTAAAAATAATGACAGTGGAGTTGTCTGTCAGAAACTCAGGAAGTCTGACATTGCAGAGAAGCCAGCTGTCATACAGACCTGTCAATCAAAGCCCGACCACCAGATCATTTAGTAGAATGTCCAAATAAAACAGATGAGATCAGAATGAGTACTGTGGAAAAAAACTGACTTACTTTAGGAGTTTTTCTGCATTGGCTTTTGAGCCAAGGTCCTTGAACCTTGGAATAACCTACTCAGAAGGACTCAACACGCTACACTTTTATGGCTATAAAGAAGTTGAATCAGTATTTCTTATTCATAATCACACAAGTATCTGTATGTTTCCTGTTGAAAAAAGGATGTACTTTTGCCACAGCAAGAGCTGAGGAATGGACAGTTGTGTCTCCCAAACAGCTTCCTAAAGTCTAAGTAAGGGCTGGTCCCGGCTGGCCAAGTGTTCAGCTCAATACTGCTCTTGCTTTGATTCCTGGCAATGGGGAAATTAAAAAGTCTTTCCCATGCATCTGTTTGCTTCTGTGAATATGAGCTTATGCCGTATGTCTATGTTTGTGCTTGTGTGTCAGTGTCTGTAACATTTTGTGTATGTGCTGTGGAAACATCTGCATGGCATAGCCTCATTTGTTTGCTCTCAGTCTGAGGCTGTGAAAGAAAAGTCGGAGGGCTCAGAGGGAATGCTATAGCCAGGGCGCAGGAGGAGTTTCTTTCCACTCTACTTAGACATAAAAATTTCTAACAAAGCCAGCTATCACTTTGTGTGTTCTTATCAAGCTGTAGAGTCCAAGAATATCTGAGTGGGGAGATAGGTATGGAGGTGCTCCAGTTTCCTTCCTGCATAGAGCGGGTGGTGTGCTGCACACAGCCAAGGTGATCCCTGCCAGCCATTTTGCCCTGCATTTAGTATTCATTTTCCAGGCGATCAAACCCACTGCCAGGAGGTGGAGAGAGTGTGTGAGAGAGTATTACCATGCTCACACAAGCTGAGTGTGTGTGTCAACGTGCATGTGCCTTAACAAACACATTTACACATGGATGTGGGTGTGCTTAGCACCCTCACAGTTATAAACATCACAAAAGTGTCTGTGCACACTAATGAATTCTCAAACACATGCACATAGTGTAGCAGGGCTGATTGGGAAGAGGGATGAAGCCAGAATAGGCCAGGGGCCAGCAGACCCAGCTCCCTGTACACTGCCAGAGGACTAAACCTGGATGTGCACAGCTTCCTGCTGGGGAAGGATAAGGCAGAAAGGGGGAACACAGGAAGTAATGAGAAGGGCAAGAACAAAGGAAGCAGTAAAAAAAAGGGTGAAGCAGGGAGAAGGAGGATGAGCGGAAGAAGTGGGTTTGGGGAGAAAAGACAAAACAGCGCACTAACAGGATGAGCAAGAGAAAGGAGGGGGAAAAGTGATAAGGGGCAGAGTGAGCGAAAAGACAAAACAAAAAGGAGGGTGAAAATGTTGTGCTGGTAGTGGAGGAGGAGAAAACATACGAAATGGGGATAGACGACAAGAGGAAAGGAGCCGAGCAGCAGCACCCTGGCAGCATGCGGTGGAGACAGGCAAGATGGCTGCAGGGGACACAGCACCCGGCCAAATTTGGTCATCAGGACCCGCTCTGTCCTACTTTCTTTAATGGGCTAAACCAGAGCTTGGATGAGGCAGGAAGAACCATATATGGTCAGCGGGCAACAGCAGCGACTTCTGTCTCTTTGATGCGTCGTGCTGGAATGAGTGATGCAGGACTTGGGCCTAATATACAAACAAAGCCCTAGAGCATGTGGAGACACACATGCACTCATCAGTCCCTTTCCTTTGCAGAGAGCTGGTTGATACACCGACCCCATATAAAAGCCAGTGATGAGGGATACTTTCACAGCATGTACGAGCAACTGAGCACAAGTACAAGTTGTAAACACCTTGTACTTGTGCATCCATGCTTTTGAAGACAACAGACGACAGCACAAGACAAGTAGACATAACCACTGTGACCTTATCCATTAGTTAGTAGACTCCCATATTGAAGCTTTGAGTATTTTGGCTGTCACAGTCTTGTCTTTAAGAGCCAGAAGTGCCCAGATCTGGACAAGAGGATGGAGCCACAGAAGCTCAGTGGGTGATAATACTGCTGAATTTATAGAAAACACTGACCTAAAACACTTCTAAGAAATGTTTTAGAGTCATTTCAGCTGCTTGCTAAATGTTAACACATTCAGTTGTGTTTAATAACAGCAAACTAATTAGCATGCTAGCTGGCCTAATTAACAAGCTTGCTGGCAGACCACATAATGTAACATTAGCTAATATAGCTTAACAGTCTGGAACTTGGAGTTAAGTAACTCCAAACTTCACAAAACAACAGAATCCTTGATCATTTTGTTAGTAAAACTTTTTACCCATAACTACTAGAGCTGTTTGCCTTGGGAAAAATATCCTTTTTATGCAATAAACAGAAGCTCTGAAAGTTCAGCTCAGACTCAGAAAACAGCTGGTTGTCAATCACACCTGTCAGTCAAAGCCTACATAGCAGATACCAAATTAGCCATTTTACTGACCAGAGAATGTTATTACCCCGGTAATTATTTAGAAAAGGACAAGCACCTGTACACTTATTAAAGACACAAAATAAACAAAGTTATCTATTAATGTAGCATTTTTAGAGAGGAATTACCGTTGCCATCAGTGGTATTACACTACTACTCTTATACTTCTGCTCTGGTTTCATTTCATTGCTCATGGTTGTTGCCCCTGTGGACATTAGAGCTTCTCCGGGCACATAAGTGTATGGGTATGTGCCTAGTTCCTTATATATGCATGTGTCAGCTCCACACCTAGGGCTCCATAGAGCTCTGTGAACATCATCAATCTGTGAAGGCCACCCTCAGGCTTCACTTCAGGCCACTGTGTAATAGACCGAAGACATTCACCATAGACGCGCCATGTGTCCAGGTCAGCAACCTGCAGCTGAAACATCTGTGCACAGGCCCAACAACAGGAAGGTACAAACATAGATCAAGTGAGGGCACTGCTGCAAGTAGATTACCTATTGCTTTGCATCATTTCCATATTGTGTGCAGCTGAAAATGAAGGAATGGCCTAAAATAAAAGCAATAGTGTATCTATGTTGTAAATAGTATTCTTCTTTTGACTTATTCCAAGTCCTAATTAGAGTCTTTGTCCGCTGTGTTTTCTTGGCAACGTTACATACTCCAGAATGTGGGGACAAACAGACAAACACTAAACACAAAGGCGTTGCCAAGGCCAGCAGATACAGCATGCCAACAGTAAAGCACTGCCACTGATTCATCTCATCTATTTCAGTTGTCCTACGCAGGTCTTGTTGCTATGTGAGTTGCTATGATTGACCAGCGGGTCTGACATTCACACACACACAAATTGCATTCCTGACTAAATCAAACAATATATGAGAAGCAGTGGTTTAAAAATGTTTCTCTTTCATTACGACTTCTGTGTTATGGGCTGCAGCAACAATCACACACCTGCAACTTAAAATGCCCATGGAGTGTATAATAAAACCACTCATGCAGCAAGAAATGCCCTGGTGTGATAGCTAAAATGTGACAAAGTGAAGTCCCCTTTAACTGTTTCGCATATGGACACATGGAGGGAGGTGTCACTTTTGCCATCACTGGAGCGAATAAGTTTTAAAAGATCCTGTCAAAAGGCCCTGCAGGCTTTAACACACACACACAACAGCTGACAAACTACATACAAGCTGTTACAGAAGCCTCCAAGCATATGAATCCAGAGAAAAGTGACTACATTATTAACACTCAAAAGAAAGAACATACATTTTGTGGAGAGACTCAGACATTCACCCACACTGTATCTGACAGCACATTACAAACACTGGTACAACAAAGAGATGTTCAGTTTAGTATGTGTGTGATAGTCCATACAGAGATTATCGTCATAAAATATGTCCAACATCACTCCAGTTTGTAAAGTTTTTCATCCACCTAGAAAACACTATTTTTAACAACAACTCTGGGAATTGTTCAAGCATTCAAATGTCACTTGCGTTCTTCTGGAAGGCACCATCTTCTTCATCAGCTGCTCATCTGCTGTGCATTTGAAACAGGCCCCAGAGTGGGGCTTAGTTCCTGTTCTTCCTGACAGCTACATTCGCAATGAGGCCTGTTGGCATTACAGTATTGGTTAACATTCAGCTACAATGCTGCTTAACAACTCCGCTGTGGCTGCTAAGCTCCGTATTAAAGCATAGATAGCACGCCAAAATAGTTCTCTGCATGCTATGTTAGAAAGGCATGCTTTCATTCAGAGTCCCGCTGAGCAGGAAAAATTACCGGCTCCCAGTAAACAAAATGCACCAACTTCCACAAAGCAATTACATGTTCAGTGTATCCTGGCAACCACTTTTTAATTCAGAGGAAGGGAAACTGTTAACAATCCATCAGTGGTTAGGTGTGGCACGAAACTGGATAAGCAAAAGAGACGGAAACAAGAAATGTGTCAATGTTAAGTGAGAATATGTCAGCTTCAGTTGGATTTAAGTGCTAAGGTAAAGAGTATGCCTCAGGACAAAAGGGGCTAGAGAGAGGGGAAATGGAATAGTGGAGATGGAAGTCAGCCCTCTGCTCCTGTCAGGTGATCTGACACACACTCAGTTTCTGACAGTGTTTTATTAGGACTTTGCATAACATGGGTACTCACCACTGGCCGGTGGGAGAACTGACAGCACATAAAGGATGCACATGAGTGTATGTTTGTGTGCAGTATTTGTCTACGCTTGCAGAATACCTAATAAAGACTGCATTAAATATGCAGCTTTCTCTGTGTGTGGGTTTTTGCGCACATTTAAATATGCGTGTGTTTGTGAAGGTGTGTCTGCATCTGTCAGTGCTCTGAATGCAGCCAGCAGTGCGCTGATGGCTGAGCTGCATGGATGACACCTCCTGTTGACAGTGGGCTTGGAGCGAGGGTGCTAGTCATAACATAACAGCAGGAAGGTGGGAGGACATCACCTCCAAGCACACACACATACACACAGTAACACACTATGACACAGTGTTAAAGTCATATCAAGGTCCTTATTTAGATTGGCTATCATCTCTGACCTCTCTCTCCATCCTCATTAGTCGGACTAGACAGCCTCTGCAGGCCTGAAGCTGCCGCAGGCCCACACACAAGATGTCACATTGCTTCATCAGTGCTACAGTAACTAATGCACACAGCCTGTAGGTTTCATCCTGCTCATGGATATCTTGTTGTGCCCTAAGTGACCGTTTGATTGACATTCAGTCCTGTTCTTATGATAGCCTTTCTGTTAATCTGGAACAAAGCTCCAATTAAGCATCGTCTCGAAGAATTAATTTTTCCATCTTTTAGCATTTTTCACAATTGAGATGAAGCGTGTTATTAGATCTTATCAAAGAACTGAAAAGGAGCAATATTACTGTTTAGCACAGAGGAGGGTTTGGGGAATGTGAAGACTTCTTTTGTCATTTGAAGAACACTTAGAGGTGCAGAATGACTGGAGAGGAAGGCATAACATGAAGCCTGGCAATGCTCCAGTACTGACACAAGAGGCAGAAATGGGTTCAAATCAGGACTGCGTCACATTTCTCTCACTTCACATTTTAGTTTCAATGTACTGTCCTATGAAAAAAAAACTAATAAAATGCCAAAGTGAAGTCTACTACCCACTTCTTTAAAATGTCAGATGTCAAAATGTCAAATGCCCCTTGAGTATGACCTTAAAAATCAAAATGCAGGTTGAAACTAGCATTATCTAAAGACGTCCTCTGCCTTTATCTGGGGACCATCCAGGCCGTCTAGCCTTTAATTTTTAATGTTAGCATGCATGACAGAAAAAGACGGTCCAATTCATAGACCTATACCTTAGCGGGTTGTTACCTGCAGGACGAAACCTTTCATTATCTCTGTCTTTCTTTCCTTTGTTCCTAATTCCATTTCTCTTTCTCTTTTTTTTCTACTCCTCCCTCTTTCTCTGCATGTCTCAAGTCAATTCGGTTCAGTTCAAAGGGTCTTTATTAGCGTGACCAGCCCTGTGGCGATGTGCCAGCTCACTGAGAGGGAACGCCATGATAGAGCATCAGCCAACCACAGGAATCTTCACACCACTACGTAAACACACTCATCAGGTGAACGACAATGAACGTAGAAATGTGTCTATGTGAGTCTGTGTCTGCGCATTTGATCCTGTCTCATAATCCATGCTTATGTATATTTAGCAGATCAAATTATTTTATTAAGCATACATAAAAGGTAAATATGCAAAGGTTCCCACCCACACATGACTAGCATTACTTTGATTGGCACATGTATTGTGTGTTCTTCGCATTAGTCATGTCTGTGAGGAGGACACATCAAATGCATGCCAAGCAGCTTCTCCTAGAGTCAGACTCAGAGAGAGAAACAGAACGTAGTGATTGGCTAGACTTATTGACTGCAGAAAACTAAAGGATTATCATCTGTGACATAAAGAATAGGTGTCTGTTGAGGTTTAAACACTGAAGCCGGATACATTGCTTGCTGCATCACATATCAAAGCCAAAAATTCTCTATTTTGGCAATGGCTTCAAGCTTGCGCTGAGACGACTTAAGCAGGCATCAGTCATACTGTGAAATTAAACACTTTCTCAGAGTACGTGCATATGCAGAGATGAATGAGCAGTAAGAATTTAAATCCCTAGTGATTTTAAAATGTAACTACAGTCTAACTACTTTTTTATGCATGAAAAGTTGAAGTGACCTCTACAAGTTCAAAGGTATAGTTGTCCTAAAAGGTGCAAGTTGTACTTGTCAGTACCTCAAGCTGTGACACAACAGGACCGGCGCTCATGAAAAAGTATGGTGTCAACACAAGCTGGCAAGGAAAGCAGGTATTTAGACCGGGTATCGTTACTCTTCAGCCGAACAGACATTTCTAAAACTACCTTTCCCTCTGTTCTGTAGGTGTTGTGCATTTCATTCTTCTTTGATATCGGCTTTGGCTTCATACTCTATAACTTCTTTTGCTAATGTAACAGTCTTGTCAGAATCATTCCTCCACTAGGAATGGAAACAGATACAGACTTAATGATACCAATGGTATTATCAATTTGGGTTTTCTGTTTGACTCTTCAATGATTTCAATAAAATCAGATCCTGCTTTATTATTTATTGTTTATTCTTTAGTTTAATGTTGTGTAATGATGTGGATGTTCATTTCAACAGTTATCTAGTTCATAAAGTCAAGAACAACACATTTCCAACTATGTCAGTTTCTTAGAGGAGCAGTGATCTTGTTTTTTCCTGTTAGAAACTATAGTCGATATAGAAACCTGAAAATTCCGACATTTGTTGACCACTCTTATTCTCTGTGCAATATCCTCTCTTCCACAAATGTCAGAAAAAATATGCCAGTATCAATAAAAGGAACAGAGACACTTGGAGACGTGGAGTTTCAATTTGTTGTTGGTTCTGGACTGGAAACAGTTCCTGATTTTCAGCATCAACCTTTGAAAAATGCTGGTCATCAAACACTACTAAAAGATAAAAATGTGATAAAATATCATATATATAGGTTTATATACGTTACTGTTTATTTAGTAATGTACACTACAAGTATCACAGTGACAGATTTATTCAATTATGTTTTTATTTACTTCTGCAACCGTCGAGTTCTCCATAAACTTTGATTTTATCATTTTCAGATATCAACCTGTACTCTCTATTATGCAAGGCACCTCTGCATTGACTCTAGCAGCGCCTGGTACTTGGTCTATAGTTAAGGCTCTTTAATTAAGGTCATCAAGAACAAATTGAGACAGATTGACAGATTGGTTCATCCTCAGCGTCTTTCTGTTGGATAGTATGGCTCCTTTTATTACTGTGGCCTGAGTAATGAGCACATACCATTCTCATAATAGACTAACGAGCACAACCAAGGGTGAATTCAGGTACACACTCATAACACATACACACACCTCTGTCAAACATGCCACAAAAACACATGTGCACACGCACACCCAGGTGGTCTCCTATCATTGGTGTGTCTCAAGCCAGCTTCCCTATTAGAAAACCAATCATGTTGTGCACCTGGTCCTATCAGCAGTCAAAATTTGAAGCAACACCAGGAATCGGACTTGTTTCATTGCAATCTGCCCATTTCTTGTCCTGCAAATGTTCCATTTGTCATACAGAGAAAACTATGAATACTGCTGAAAAATCTGAGAAATTGGATAGCATTTGGTAAATTGTTTGTATATTGGAATAAATGGTTTTTGTCAGGAAGGTGCATTTGTATTTGTGTGCTATAGAAAATCAGTGGCAGCGGAATAGAGCAAAGGGAGAGGGAGCAGAGTATAAATATCAGGCCAGACTCACTTTAAACTTATAAGTGATAATAAAAGGTAGAGTGAAAAAAGGTCAAAATCGTCAACACCTGCTTTGTGCTGTCTTTCTATAACAACAGAGAAGACAAAGACACTATGGCAAATAAAGGCAGTCAATTCAATAGCATGAGCACCTTTACAAATCCAACCCAACAGCCCTGCCGTTAAAACAGTCTATAAACAAATACTTTAGAAATCGTGAGTAGCATAACCTTAAAATAAAAGCACTTATTATGGAACTGCAGAGAAAAATGTGTCAGTGTAGTTGCCATGTAATGATATGTGCACACCAACGCCACAGTTAAGGCTGAATGAATTATCATTTTAGACCATTAAAATGTGTGACCTTCCCAAAAATCCTGAAAAAACCTGAAAAATGTACATCCTGTTGATGTAATAAGATGACCTTTCCACTAACCAGACTGGCAGACCAAGTTTTATAATTTTCTCCCGTTCCAGTTTTACTTTGTGACGATTCAGCACCATTAAAATGTTACTCAGTGGCAGTGCAGGAATTAGTCTGCCCCGAAGTGTGATGAAGTCTGCTTGTGTACTGTCCCATATATACAACAGTCTATCATCTACAATATTTATATTACACATATTATACAATTTAAATGAAGAATTGTAAAAAAAAAAAAAAAAAAAAAAAAATTACTAGACTATTAACAGTAACTTTATTATAAAGGTACAGACTAGTTTACTTCACAAGACATATTCACTGATATTATGTTTGCAATGCACCATAAATATGTATTATTCAAATTACTGTAATTATATGATTTGTGATCAATTAAAAACCTAACCTTGCTATTGTCACCAAATTAGTGATCTCAACACTATCTTTAAAACTAGGACAGAAGACAAGTCTTTTGGGATGTGTTTCTTTAGACCAGTCACCAGTGTCTTGGGTGGTGCTAGGCTAAGGATGAAATGATGTAGCCTTTGCAAAGAGTGCTGGAGAAAAAATTCTTACAAAATAATGTTAAAAAAAAAAATCAGGTGTGCCCTAAAGGAGCTATGTATAGGTTAAGAAATTACCCACATAGTATCATCAGATTGCTTAGTGTGACTATATGTGATCACTAGAGGGATGGGTGAGTAAATCTGCTGGTCTCGTATGGTGTTGAAAACTAACACCAAGACCAAGTTGAGGAGGAGAACTCTTAAGAAACAACTTAGAGTCACAGAAATTATTTAATTGATTAATTAGAAACATTGCTGGTGTTTTCACCACTGGTCACAAGTCTCAAATAAAAGACAGAAGTTTTATACTGAAATGCTTCTTCTACACTTGGACTGACGGTTTGACTATGACTCTTGAATGAATCTTTGAAAATGATGAT
>JAPTYQ010000009.1:11910353-11925226 GCA_029814465.1 Ostorhinchus cyanosoma
AAACTGAGGTGATGTGTGATTTTAAAAACACAGCTAACCTAACAGAACTGTAATGTAAACTATCAGCTAATATAGCATGCATTATTTTAACTGACAGGAGAAACCCTGATATTAGCCCAATACAGATGTGTGTTAGACTGTATTCATTGAGTGACAGTCTGTGAAGATGTGGTGGTAACTCACTGGTGGGTCTGGTAGCCTTAAGTGCTTTCTGGTTGCCCCGCCCCTGAAGGGAAGGCGAGGGTATTGTTTTTGGTTCGTTTTGCTTTTGTCTGTCTGTTTGTTAGCAACTTTACCCAAAAACTTCTAAACCAATTACCATGAAATTTTCAGGAAAGGTGTGAGGTGGTCCAGAATAGATCCCATTAAATTTTGGTGAATGTAGGTTAAAGTCAAGGTCACCAAAAAAGTGTTTTCGCAATGATAAGAGATTAGGTAAATCAGTTAAAATGTTTGCGAGGGGTGGGGTTTGTTGTGCCTGGCACCACTTGTTTGTGATTTACACCTGCGTTGGAATAGCAAAACTACATATGAAATCTCTCATGTGAAATCAAATCAAACGTTTTGCCAATACTTGCTATTTTCAGTTTGTACCTGCTAACTTAGAGGTTATTGTTTCATGCCACGAGGTGGACTTGAATGGTATGAATGGTAACACTCAGATAACAGATGGAAATGGAACTAGTAGCTGGTTTATTATAATAGACAAGTCCCTGGGAGTCAGACCACCATCAAATTGAAACTAGTTCTCCGAGGGCAGCTACCGAGTCTTCATCTGATGTTCACATGATGCATGGGAATTCATTTAAGCATGATTCTTCTAATTAACTGAATTTCTATTGTGTTGTGTTTATTACTCCTGATCATATCGCAAAGACAAGGAAAATGCAATTATCACTTGGCCCTATTTTGTACTTGCTGAAAATCCACACACTTTCTGGGTGTGTATAAAGACGCCACATGCTCAAAACAAGCTTGGAATTAGTAACATACTGTGACCCAGCTTTGGCCTCATTTTACTGCAGGACACACAGCTTAAAAAGTCAAAAGTAAATACTGTATGTGACGTGTAATCAAGAGTGGCCTTGTCTCTGGTGACTCTGCAATGGGTAACTAGAGCCCTCTAATTATCTTAGCCTGTAAATGTTGCATAATTCATATTGGGCTGATGATTACACCAGGCTAACACATGCAAAACTAAATACTGGCGATAACGGACGACACGCGGCCGTCTCTGTCTGCAGCCGTGCACCACACCTCACCTTTCACCTGTCTCTCAACATGCCATCATCATCACTTCCACGCAGACACTGAAGCACCTAATGGATCATCCACCATAATCACTTTCACACCAACAGAGAGGATATGGAGGGAGAGAAGCGGAGAGAAACAGTGGCGGAGTGATTAGCTTGACATCACACAAAATAAGGGTGTGATAGAGGCAGGAGCAGGCAAGCGCAAGAGAAAAATGAAGAACAGGTGAGAGGCAGGGAATGAGAACAAAGCTAATAAGACAGTGAGATAGAGTCGGGCCCAGACAGAAGCATAGGAATGAGACAGAAAAAAAAAAAAAAAGTGATGGGCAGTCGACGCTAAAATAGAGATGGGACGTGGAGATAGTGAAGGCCGACAATGAAAATCAACACCATTTCATTTTTATTTAAAAGAGAGAGGAGAAACAGAAGAAGAATTCCTTCATGGCCAAGGAAAAGAACATGCCTGGAGGAAACCACTATATTTATACTCTACTATGCCATTATTTATTTCTTTCCCTCCCTCTCCCCTGCTCCCTTGCTCCTTTGACGGGCCTGATTTTTAATAACATGCATATCTTTGTTCTTCGTCTTGATTAAGGGATGGAGATTCTGCCTCAGGGGCCAGTGAGGACCACACTCCAGCTGGATGGAGGACAAATCCCCCTCCTTCCGTTCCCTTCCCCTCATCAACCCCTCCATTCTTTTCCCAGTCCTCCTCAACATGCCTAAACCCCCTCCCACCCCCATCGCCAAACCTGAGCATCTTTATCCCGTCGTCATCGTCTTGTGCTTTCTCGGTCTTGACTTCTCTCCCATCCCTCATCCTGTGTAGCCTCCTTCTTCCCCTCCCTTATTCCCAAGACCCCCACCCCCTTCAGTCCCCCATGCCGCCCCTTATCTATGCTGCATCTCATCAACCATCTACCCCTACCATTTATATAGAAGAGCCTCTATTTCATACCTGTTTATTAATTTTACAAGAATTCATCATTACCTGATTATTCAGGATAAAGACTGCAAATCTCAGCAGAAAATAAAGCTGCAGTTTTAATAATAGCTTTCATGTACTGATTTATATCACAATATGTATCAGAAATCACAGTCTAATAGGTGTTCATAGCAATAGGGTGTAATTATGCAAACTATTCCCACATGTAAAACAAAGCATGGGGTAATTTAGTATTTTACTTTTAAGCAACATTTGTTAAAGAACATTATATCCTTAAAGCTGGAGGAGCCAGAATCAAAGGGACGAAAAGATAGTATTAGAAAATACACACCTTCCTTCTGCTGCTCTCTTCTCTCCGTCAAAATCTAAAGATTAAATATATACGATGATGAGGTTGTTTCATGCCGTTATGAAAAATGAAATCGCTTCTCCAAGATTGTGTATTGAGACAGTGTAGAGGAATAGAATTGCATCCGGGTTATGTCTGATCGAATCTGATTAGTGATTGGTAATTACAGCTGTCAATCATGTACGGTATCTACCCCTCCTACCTGTCTGAAACCATCTGTGGTTAGACCAAACCTGAACATCACAGGATTGATTTTCTACACCCTGAAAACACAAGCAAAGGGTAGAATGCATAAGTCTTGTGTCCTCTCAGACCACTCTGCAATACAATAAAAGGTAATTATGGTATTGAAACAGTACATTATTGAGCACTGCAGCTTTAAGCATCTAAGGTGAAGAAAGAGAAAAGCTCTGCTGAGATTTCTTTACCAGTCTGAGAGGAATGAAACCAAATTACCCCAAACAGGCTGTTTTTCAAAGTGATGGTCGACAATTATCAGCATATTTTGAGTAATGTGTCGGCTCTATCTATTAATCGATCTATCTTTTAATCTTGAGCTATTTTCAAAAAATTTTAATAATTTTAGTAATATAAATCCAGAATTCTGTGTTTTAGACAAACAACAGTATATGAGAAAAATCCTATGCATACCCCAACCTGGGAAAAACCCTGCAATATAATCACATTCTCATATATTCATTAATACTTCAGCGGCCTATACTTTTTTGCTGTCTTCAGGAAAAACATTCCATAACAACTTCTCAGCATATTGTCATTTAGGTGGTCTGAGAGGAAACTTAGACTTCTGCTCCTCTTTTTAACTCTGTTAACAGGCTGTAAAAAAGGATTTTCTGTCATAGAGTAGATCTTTGGATTTAATGATGAACTACTGGTGCTTTCTCTAAGGAATGCCCTGCATAAAGTGTGTTTGACTGGTTTAATTATCATGATCGTTATAAGAGTTCATTAGATGTTATTCTTCAGCTCTGCTCTGTGACTCGTCATACAAGCAGCTCCTCTATCACTTTTTCACAACTGCATGAAATCATGTCAGATCATCTGTCTGTATATTAAGTGTCTGGATTTGGACAAAGAGGAGAGAGCTGGAGAGAAGTAAAATGTGTATTTTCAGTTTCTGGTTTAAAATGTGATAATAATAAAACTCCTACCTGTTTATTATACAGTACCTTCTGTAAAAGTATTATAATGATCTGTCAAAAACTGTTTGTGTGCACTTAGTCATTTTGCAGGCATAGATGTCACTTTTTAAAAGAGTTTGATAAATAATTTAAGAATAAAAGATCCACACACACACACACACACACACCACCTTTCCTTCTCATCTCCTCCTCCCTCTTCCTACTCCTCCAACTCATCCTGCTGGTAACAGCCCAATCCTCTAGCCTCGCTGACATATTAACATGACAGCCGTCAGCACCTCTGTGCAGCGTGGCCTTTGCGCTCTGAGTCTGTAAGAATGCGTGGATGGGTGTGTATCTGTCAGAATGTGTCACGGCACGTGTGGTTCAGTCAAGTGTGTGCGAGTTGTGAACGCAAGTGCACGACACATGCATGAATATTTAGTCATACTGTGTATTGTGGGCATATGGCAGTAACAAAAAAGAAATTTTAGCACACAACTAGATCCAAATTACCGAGACGAGCAATCTGATTGTTCTTTGTTCGTTTTATGCTACTAGCAAAGAAAAAGCCTAATAACTGTTTATTCATACACATATAGTACAGCTAATGAAAACAAAGAGACGCTTATTGGCATTGCACAATAGAACACATGAAGATAAATTGCATTTCAATTTCCTTTTCAGCTTTGTAAAGATATGTTGCAATGTGATATCATCGTAAAATACTACAATATACAAAGAAATGACTAAAAATGACATACTGATAGAGGTTAAACATTTTGAAACGATGGGGATGCAATAACATGACACCCTTAAACATCAAATCTCAAACCAGCTGTTTTTAGAAAATGATTATCACAATTCTATAAAAATAACTACAACCAGCTCCAATAATTGTGATAAAGTGATAAGATAAGGTGATACAGTACAATATTTTTGGATTCTTCCTCATTTGTTCAATACTTTATTTCATACTTTTCAGAAGTAAATCTTTGTTGAAAAGCATCTGATCATCTTTAATAATTGTAGTAGTATCAGCCAGTAACATTAAAATGCTGGTTGCATGTCAATAACAGGTTAAAAAGATTAGAAAATGTACAAAATAAGTACATTTTATTTCTTTGCTGGTAATACATCTGTGCTTTAAACACTGGATTTTCTCACTTTTCTCTAGAAGTAAGCCTAGACCATATTGACTTTTACTGGATGAAGAAAGAGCATTATGAATGAGGTCTGTTCACCAAACAGACGTGGTGAGATCTGATGATAAAACAAAGTGCAAAAGACACGTCATTGTTTAATGTAGTTTTGCTGTAAAGTTGTTTTGAATTCCACTTGCTTCTATTCATATTATAGCAGAACATCAGCTTGGCCTAAAGTACATTCTGCTCTGAACAGAGTTTTGCATCTGTCAATCACTCACTTGCACACTTATCAAAGTCACCAACTGCGCACTTGTTACTTTATTTACTAATATTATTATTGCTATTTATTGTCATATTTAGTCAATTAAAACAATTTTTTATATTTTCTATCTTTTTTTTTTACATTGTATTTGGTGTATATTGCTCTGTGCTGCTGTAAATCTTAATTTCCCCCTTGTTGGATCAATAAACTATATCCTATATTTTCTTATCGTAGCTCATCTTATCTTAGTAAAGCTAAACCGACAGACAGATGCCTATAAACCTCTTGAAACTAGAATGAAAAAAGCCATTTTTCACATCCAACAACACAAGAGATAAAAGCGGAGGTTTTAATGGCTCCTTGAGTAAAAATCTGAATGCAGGCATTTTGTTTGCAATCTTTTATTTCTATTTTTACATTGCTACTTTGTTCAAGTGGAGCATCCAAGTACTTCCCTGACCGCCGCTCGCTGCCATGTATTACATTGGCAAGCGTCACCACAGCAACCAAATCCAGACAGGCCTCCGTCTGATGCCGACTTTTATTGGTCCAATAAAGCTTAAACAACGCACCATTGGCTGCAATCAGCTGCTGTAACTAAATATGAGTGTGTGAGCATGGGTTTGTGTGTGTATCAACGTATTTGTCTTCTGTGAATGAGAATAGAAGATAGTGTATGTATGTCTCTGTGTCATATCACATTTAACGCATCACTTCATTTGCCACCTATTGCTGCAAATTCCTTACTACCACCGTGCTCCGCGCCTCGGTCTATTTCCCACTATCACTTCTTTCGTTTTTGCCTTTTTGCGCTATCTTTCCCACTGTGACGCACTAACCCCTTCCCTCCCTTAAGCCTGTAATACATGCATGCTCACACACATACACACAAACGGACTGCGGATGTGCTGACACAAGGATATTCTATCTTCCGCATGAGCCTTATCCTCTAAGCTTCAGGTCAGGATAGTGCACACAGCATCCACACACCAGTAACAGCTTAACGACCAGATTCCAGTGTTTCTAATCGACAAACACGCACACATACACCAACACATGTGTTGCATTTATACATTGTTATCTTTCACCTTCTCTGAAAAACCTCAGTTTCCCAGCACTACTCTTGCTAATAGTCATCTTTCCTTCCCTCATTCCCTCCTGGAACAAAGGTGAAGGGCACAGAAAAGAGCAGATGAGGCAAAGAGAGGGAGACTCTAATGGTGATGTTTTTCAATTGGGTTGATTTATGGCTGGCTGTTACCATTATTTTACCATTTACTCCAGCAGAGCAGGAGGAACCAGGCTGGACAGCTCGAGCCAGAGGGGGTTGGATACAAGAGAAGGCAACACCAGAGCAACAGGAAACATAGAATACGTGGGACAAAATGAAGAAGTACGCAGCTATGGTTTTAGAAAGAAGACAAACAAGAGGAAGAAAGATAGGAGAATGAAGGAATAGTGGGAGAAAGATAAAACAGAGAGCAGAGGGAGCTTAATGAATGTAAAGGCTATAACAATGAGGTGAGGTAAATTGTCCATTAACTCAAGAGTTTCTCATGCGTGTGTGTTGTCTCACCATAACATTCCAATTTAGCATGTTACACTTCAATGCTTCCTGGTCTGAGAAATGCAAAATGTCTTTAGGATGCTGCACAGAACACATGTGGCTGAATTAGACTGAAGTGAGACAGAGGAGAACGATTGAGGTGGACAGATAAGAGGCGAAAGGGAACCGTGACAAAGAGGGGGAAAGTATTAGGGAGGAGACGAAGTAAGACAGAGCCGGCAAGATGGAGGAAATGTAGTGGTGAAGGAGAGATAAGGGACGAGATAGGAGAGCCAGAGAGGAAATATTGAAAGTTGAGAAAAGAGAGCAAGAGAGGAAGAATGGATAATTCAAGCTGGAGAGGAGGAAATTCACAGTGGGAGGGAGATAGCATCAGTTCTTCAGATACGGGGGGAGATAGCCACTGCAGAGGGACAGGATCGAGATTTCAATACAAACCCAAAAGGAACAGAGAGCACTGCATTATCTCACAACAAGAAACACCATTATTACTTTCAACAGCCCCTGAGAGAGCGCGAGAAAAAACAAAGAGTGAGCGCGGGCAGTCATGACGCTCTGTAAACTGCACAACAATTCAGTGGCAGATCGAGGCGAACGGGATGGGAGGTTAATCCATTTTAATTGGTCTGTGCAATCACAGCGTGTGATGAGGAAGATAATGATGGGAGGGACAAAATACTTCTTCTTCTGATGTAGCCTAACTGGCTAAATTGAGTCTGTCACATCAGCGTTATTAACGTGATTGTACAATGGATATCAAATGTCAACACAACAATTAATTTTTAATTCAATTCAACGTCGAACGAGCGGGCAGAAATAGATTAAGGCACCTCATCCTAAAGAATATTTGCACACATCGGAGCTGGACCCTAGTGATGGCAGGCATTTGGCAGTGTTTCCATAATGCAAACCAAACACGAAGGGACACCTGTCATTAGCACTTATAATGAGTCAATTTGGTGACTAAGTAGCTTGTAGAGCCAGGCCAGGAATAGTCGCACACTCTGCTTTAGTACCTTAGCCGCTAACGTGACATGAAGGACTGACCGGGGTCTTGGTCGAGGGACAAAAGTTGTCTTGTCCGAGCAGTTTTGACAGGTGTCAAGTCAAATGATCAGACATATCACAAATATATCAACAGTTTAAAGGTCCTTCTCATTCATGAGCCAAAAAAACCAAAGATGACTATTTGTGTAGTGCTTTTGTTTGTGTGTAGTGTTCATAAATGTGAATATGTGTTGCTTGTGTGCATGTGGTATCTTATTTATTTGTTTGCATGTTGCTAGTGTGAGTAGAAAACGCAGACAGACACACACTGTATAAAAAGGATTAGCTCACTATTACAGTGGAGCTGTCAGACGCCTATAAGACCAAAACACATTTCCCCTCCCGTTTCCTTTTAACCAGTGTTGCTTAATCTCCACCCCGATCCGCCTCTAAAAGACTTAAGGGCTGTTACCGATTTCTCTAATGCTTTTAGATGAACCCTACGCTGACATGTATTCAGTTAGCTAGGAAAAAAAAGAAAAACCTTAAAAATGCACGGCCTGAAACACTGATTGAGAGGCTTTGAAAGCTATATATTTCACCCCGGGTAATTTGGGGGAAGGGTCGGTTATGGGGAGGGTTATTCATAACCAGCAGCCTGCCGTACTGGAGGCTATCAAACTCCAGTGAGTGTGTGAGCAGTTCACCAGGCAGGGTTTCTAATCACACCACTGCCACTCAGGGCTGCATGGGCTTATAAGGTGCTGGTTCATATTCTCAGCCTTGGGGGAACACTGGGTTAATATTCCAAGTGCCTATGGATGAGTTATGATTTGGAGTAGAAGTGCTGGGAGAGTTATGTAATTTGCGTTATCGTTATCAGCACCAACAGACATTATCATCGATGTGTTTCCGGCAACTGAAAAATGTGAACCTATCTCTAAAGCAAAACTGCAGAGATTATTATAATGGTTTTCTTAATAAATGTGCTGACAAAACAGTATAATTAGGTAGGTGACAGCATAATTGGTAGGTAATTTTGAAATACTGCACCATGAATAGATAACAGACTAAAGTATGATGGGAGATGTTTTCATGTACACATCGGGTTCAAGAATTTTTCCTTTTAATTAGTGCCTCCATTCTTACGTATCTGTGCATTCACAGTTAGATGAACATGAGGGTTAAGATGATAAATACTACAAGATGAACTTGCGGGGCTTTTCTCTTCATTGCGGTGAGTGATCATGGAGCAGTTCTTTTATCAACATGGCCTCTTGGTCTCTAATGAGCCTCACACCTTCAGCCTTGCTTTGCTCGAAAGCAAACACGGCTCATGTTTATTCATGATATGCCAATATGAGCCACTTCAAAAGATTGTCCGGTTGGCACATTCAGGGGAGTTGCTCTCGTCCTCTCTCTCCAACTCCATCTTCCTTCGCTCCCTCTGAGTTACAGTAGCTCTCCTTTGGCCCAGCCTGCTGCACCTGTCTCCCTGCCAGGACTCGAGCTTTATTTACCGTAAAGCTTTCGCACAGATAAACACACGGCAACTCGGCAGCTGTCGCGCATGCACACTTGCATACACGCACGCAGACATATGCAAACACACTTGTGCACTCCAACGTTCACAGATTTTGGCTTCAGATCAGAGCAAAACAAAACACGGCTGTTCTGGGTTCACCTGTTTGTTTGATTCCTGTCTTTTCTTTTTGTCAATTGTTGCTCATTTTTCTTCCTTCTCATTCTTCACTGCTTTCACACATCCTCCATATTCTTTTTTTTTTTTCTCTTCTGTATCTTCCCGTGAGAAAGCAGTGGCCGGAGCTTGAGGAGGTGGTCAGAGAAGGTGGAGGCAGAGAGGAAGATATGGCTGAAGTTAGTCCACCTTCCCCTTGGTCTCCCCCCTCCTGACGGTTAATCGATGTGTTTGGGTTTCCCCCTGTGGCTGTGGCCCAGGCGGCTTGAAAGGTGAGTCCAGCAGAGCTTCCCTTCTTCCTCCATGTGGGCACAGAGAAACCAGTCACCCTAAGCCTGGAAGATTAGCAAAACAGTGGAGGACTTCACACCTTTCTGCTGAGCTATCACTTCCTATCCATCCCCCCAACAGCCCCCCATCCCACCCTGTGCCTCCAACATCCCCGCTTTGGAGAATCCTGGGAGCGTATTGTTGTACACACATGCTTCCCTTTATTAGCATACTTCTGTATTTGGTTTCCTTTTAAAATGGATAATTGTATAACAGTGTTTTAATATCAAAGCTATTGTGGGAGAATAAATCAGGTTGGTGTTGTAATGGTTTGCTCTCTTTGAAAGCTACCTTATGTCTTTTCTGCTTCACAGCAAAATTGAGTGAGATTGATTCAAAGAGGCAACAGAGATGATGACCCACAGGTAGGCATTTAGATGAATTATGCTCACATGCATGCTCACAAAATCAGACATATTACAATAAGCCAAATAGTACATTGATCTCTGCAGTAGCCTGGTCCAACAGCTCTGATTGCAAAATGAAAACAAAGGCTGCATGTTTAGCGCTGACACACACCATCAGTCACATATAGCCTGCGGTCACAATGATTACCTGCTGTATGTAAATCCATTGAGCAATAAGGCAGGTTATCCCCTTATGAGACACTGTTGTTATTATTAGAGACAGGCTATCACCAGCAAGTGCCACCAGCCAACTGCTGGCGACTGATTACGTCCCATTGAGACTAGATGGTGAAATTGGAAAATGTTGATATCCAGTGGTGAGGTTATGTGGATCTTCTGGCAGTAACTATGATGGCTCTGTTTTGTCCTAACATGCTGGAGTGGGCAAACACCTGACACTGTCAGTAAACAATTAATATTCACTGGGGAGACATCTTGTAATTGCTAAACAGCTACCTGGAATACGCAGGCTTTCCACCATGCAAACAAATTACAAGCCTCGAATTATTTATAACTGTACCGTTAAATACCATTAAAGAAAATTAAAGTAATTATGGCACCTGCATGTAATGCCTACAGTCTATTCCTAATCCCTAATTTACTCACTAATACCTAATGCTTAAGTGCTTGAATCTCAGCTTTTGAATAAGACGCACAGCATGTTGTGTCCCAACATATCCTGCAGATTTATTTTTTTTAGATCGGTTTTTACTAGTGCTGACCTGTGAACAGCAGCGTTGAGGCTGACTGCAGGTGCTAATAGGCTGGTATCGGCTGTGTGGATCTGTGGAGAGTGTGTTCTCTCAGCCTGCTTTATTTCGGATCAAAGGCTGTCTCGTGAGCAGACTGAAATCCTCTGTGTCTCTCAGCATGACCACGGCTTCGCTTGTGTGAAATACATTGATTCAAGCATCTACCGCACACAGGTTACTTCAAACAGATTGAGAAGAACTGTGCTCACATGCAAAAATACAACTAGCCTCTTAAATTTCCTGTGTTTACAAGCAGGTGATCACATACGGAACCATTCCTTCATTTGGAACTTAGATGTACGCAGATACCAAGAGAAACACCAGATATATTACTTGAGCTGTAGACTTTGACTCCTGAAAAACTGAATTTCTCAGAAGGACCAGAAATAAACATTGGTCAAACAAGTGCAGATTACATCAAGTACCGCTGAACCAGACACTAAAATGATTTCATTGTAACTAAACCTCTTGGATGTGCTGCTGTTGTTTAGTTTAAGTGAAGTCGAAATATACCACCCTCAGGAATATGTCAAAACATTCAGAGTTAGTTTGCTTTAGCAAAGCATTTTTACTTTTTGTCACGCACACCTCCATACAAGCCTAATTACACTCAACAAATTCTTCCCTGGGTGTCTGAATTTACATTATTTACGGACTATAATTTCCCATCTGAGCTAATCTGAAAGTTAAACCTTAAAAAGGCAATCATGCACATAATATTCCACTACTTTCTGACATTTTTTTGGATGCCGTGGTAGCAGAAGGTACAGGATTGTCTCAACAGCTGAGTTTGGAATCTTGAAAAAAAAAAAATACTTATCACACTTTTCATATGTTACTCAATATTTACAGGCTGTAAAAGCAGAAGTTTAATGAAATTTAACTGCTATATTTCTTTAATCCAGTTATAATACCATGATATGAGACTGTCAGAGTATTATGTTTCATTGAGTTAATTAAATATTCAGCAGTTTGAAATCATGCAGTAGTCCATAATAAACTGCAGTTTCACTGTTTGTAGTGAGGCAGCTGAGCTGGAACTGAGTGGCATGTTCATATTTCTGATTGGAGGAGCTGATTACAGAATCAGAATCCCAAAAACAAACAACAAGACAGAGAACAAAACATGGAAATAGTGATGAAATTTGGCATTACCCTATTTGAAGAATATCTAGAAACAAAAAATGTAAACATTGTTGATTTGATACAAAAACCTGGTGATTGACTCTAAATGATTCAGATAAACAGGCAGAGATGCTACAAGGCAACAACTCAAAGAATGTGGATTATCTGACTGACAAACCTTCATAACAAAGCAATTTGTATGCATAATGATATATACGTACATATGTGTGTTTTATATATATATATATACATATATATATATTTTTTTATTTTTATTTTTTTTTACAAAGAAGGTCAAAGGGTCATTTTCATAGTCACATCCTGTGATCACCATAATTTTCAACAATCTGAGAATGCACCGTTAACTTGGACATGTGTGGACTGAACAGTTTTTGTGAAGACTAAATGCTTTGTTATGTGATTGAAACACATTCACATTCATTATACAGTTTGATGTTTAAAAGGCTGTTCTTTCTATTAACACAGCGTTCATGTTTAACAACTTCTTCTGCTTTGATAATGATAGAAATCATTAATAGAGGAACTTTTGTGCCAAATTTTAATCATTACAAAAGGAGTTTGACAATAGAAAGTTATTTGTTTGCAATTTAGGAACTTACATTTGATTCTGAGCACGTATGGGCTTTTGGTGCAGAGCTGCACGTCTGTTTATCAGGAGTTCATTTGTCCAATACTTAAAATCCAATATGTGATAATTCTTTAAACCAGGTCTGCTTGGAGTCGTGCAGAGACGAACCAAGCTGAGTCCAACGCGTATTAATGATCAGCCTCAGAGAAAGGTGATACCTGCAGATATCATGATGAGCGCCATTATTACACTGTCAGGTAAAGTGCCGCTCAGCATGTGCAGTGGTGAAACATTAAAATGTAAAATAGACTCACTAGACCAAGGATGACAATTCTGTTACCTGGTGACGTTTCAACAGTTTTTTTTTTTTTTTTTTATTACAGCAAAGTAGTTGTATAGAATTGTGCCAGGGCAACTGAACAGCACAATGCTGTAAGTCAAGCTTTAATGAGGTTATCTAAATATGAGCAAAGCGTTTTGTAAATAGCATTATGAAAACGCTCCCTCAAACAATAAACATATAATTTGAAAAACATAATGAACTGTAATCAACTGAACAACTGTTCGACTGTGACCACAACACTGTGCAATATTGCAGTGGCAGAAATGATGATGAAATCTCTGATCAGAACAGTCACTTTCTCAACACCCTCACTATTTTCTCTTACAATGAAATAACAGTAAAATTAAAACAGTGCTCCTTATTTTTCAGCGTGACCCCTCAGGCCCCCTCAGGGTTTCACAGACAGGTTTGATCAGTGATTGCAGTATGACGTCCCCTGCTGAGACTCTATTTTCCTGCTACAGGCTTTGTCTGCTTTGTAACTGATTAGATTAAAAGGTGTGCACTTTCACTTGCAATTTTTTGTTGTTTTGATCTTCTGATACACAGGCCGACGCCATTTGACAGATAAATATGATTGCTACCCATGAGAGCATCAGATATTTGGAGGTTGATGTTCTGTTAGCAGTGTAGTAAATAAAAATGATCCTTTATTTTATTGTCATAAAAATATTTTCATGAATTTGTATTCTGAGTGCCCTGTTCAAACACACAAATTTCTGCCACCATGGGTTTCTCAATCAAAATAATAGCAAAAGATGTAATAGTATGTGGTGTAAGCAGTGTGGGATAAGAGCTGTTTTCATCTCCTCTGCCAATGAAAATCTGTCTGACGTGACTCAGGCAGAAATCATGTTTACAGAAGAGGTAATGTAATGTAATTTGAGTCACATTAAGTGAAGTGAAGTGTAGTCACATTATGTAATTTCCCTCTAATGAAATAGCTTCAAGTAACGTTAAATGTTAACATTAGTAATAGGAGATGTAATGCCACTGACAGGCAAACAAATAAAACAGGCTGTTACTTTGAATAAAATTAAAGCAGTTTTCTCTGAATTTGAGCATTGTCAGAAACATTTGAGATCATGGAAGTTCACAAGTTAAGAAAAAAATCAGTATAGACCTTGTCATTTCGATGTTTCAGTACAGAAATGTGACACATTATAGTTTTAAAGGCTTTTCTATTCTACTGTTTGAGGATGAACTGACGATGAACCAACAGCTGGAGAAACTTAAAACATAATGAGCATGATGACATAAGATCACCCTCTAGTAAGAATCAAGAAATTGACAGAGATTTAATGAGCAGTCATGCCACCATGAAAACAACACGCAACACTTCCCACAATGCCTTTCGTCAGCCCTGCTATATTCTCTCAGGGACAGGTCCTGGAATGACCTCAAATGAAGCTGATCGGCCTTTGTCACTTCCACGTTGACACCAGGCAGTGGCAGTGGGGCAGTGAGGCTTTATAGCTGTGACTTTCTGAACCCGTGCCAGTCGGATGATTAGGATGGACCAGGTCAGGACTAATCACCTGAGCCTCAGACCGTATTACAATTACACTGATCGAATACTGACCTTTTCTACTCATGCTAATGCAGGAGTGTGTCACTGCAGCCTGAAATGTTGTCCTGGGTATCGCTACTGATGCACTAAATAAGTGGAAATACACAAAGCGCTTACAGTAAAAGTACACATATACAAATGATCACACTTCCACCAGGTTCACACACATTATCCACATTGCTTTTATCTTCTCGCAATCCAATCTTAATGACTCCATTAACTGAGAGGCCATTAGCGGCATTCACTTTATGGCCAGCCAAACAGCCCAGCCGGGAGCGCATTATGGAAAGGGCATGTGTGTCCTAATGTCCATTTCTTGTCACCATCCTCCTCACACACACACACACACACACACACACACACACACACACACACACACACACACACACACACACACACAC
>JAPTYQ010000009.1:11942581-11989732 GCA_029814465.1 Ostorhinchus cyanosoma
AGAGAGGAGGGGGGAGACAAGCACACAGGGAGAAACAAGGTGAACAGCAGAGCAAAGGATGAAAAAAGTGAGGGGTAATGGAGGACAAAACAAAGGAGTATAGTATGACATAAGCAGTATATGCTGCAGTGTCCTGCACAGTCACACAGATAAATACTGCCTATGTGGAACGTGCACATTAAATAAACAGTCATACAAGTTTGCAAACTATAAATTAGGTTTGTATGCACACAAACTCACTTTTATAGTCCTATAATCCTACACAAAGTCATAAATAATCACACACAGGAATACATACTGCAGATACCAATCGTGCACACTAAGCAAGTCAATTTTGCGGCTGTCCTTTACACTTTCCACAACATAAGTCAGAAGTACACATTTACGCAAACACAAATAAATGTGTTCCAATCATACGCAAAATCACAAGCAATCACTGTGAGATTCATACTGCATGTACCAATAGTGCGCACTAAACAAGTCAATTCTGCAACTCTACACTTTTCGAACGGTAATATGTCAGTAAAAGACATTTATGCATGCACAAATAGATGCATGCTGCAAGAATTGAATGTCTACATTAAAGTCATAAACATTCATAAACTAAAAATGCAAAAAACAAAACAAAAAATAAAAAACCAACGCATGTGCACCAACTCTATTTTGCACTCACACATACACAGAGAGATACACCACTACATGCATGGAGACTACTTTGTCAAAGTCACAGCAGGTACAGCCACCTCAGCAAAGAGAGAGACAGAGGCTATGTCGCAGGGGGGGAGCGGGGGGTAGATGGGAGAGACAGGACGGGGGAGTGATGATGAAAAAATGAGGGGAAGGAGAAAAAGCAAATAAGAGAGAAGGACAGAGGGTGGAGAGAGGAAACATGTGCAAGCAATAAATATGTAATCACAAGGCATAGAGAATGATAAATGTATACCATTACTTAAATAGGTCAATCATACATTAATAACCACAATATGATAATAGAGCTGGGAAGTCAGCTGTAGCCGACTGAGTAAGTTTGCATAAGTGCACTCACTTAGTCAAACACAAAGAGCTACATAATGTTTTTACACGCCCCCTAACTCCAACTTTATTTTTTAGACAGATTGTTGCAACACAAGAGAAATGCATTTCAGTGATGTCTAATCATACATTAAAATATTCTGTATAATTAAGTGTGGCTTCACATGCAGAGGAATAGAACTAGCATCATTTAGTGTAATGTTTAATGGTACAGTATAACAACAAGTGATGCTTTGATTGTAAGAAGCCAAAACACTGCTCAAAATACAGACTTAATTAACTGCTACAAGAACTTCATGTTACAGATTTAATTAGATGATGATAAGCATAAAATCTCCTGGGCTGCATGTGCAACAGAGAAAGGATTATTATTATAGTAGTACAGCTGGGGTAAACTGGGATGAGTGATTCTGACACAGAAACATAACGCATGCTGAGCAGAGGTCAACGGGGCCATGTAGGATTTTGGAGACATTCCTCCTGTATCATCTAAATAAATCTTTAACAATAAACAAGTCTCTCCTTATCTACAATACATTTCCTCTCAGAGACACAATACATTTTGTAAGACTGCATGTAAAGTACACTAACCTTAATATGATTTATGGTATTTCTCCTGTAGCATTATTGTGTGTGATGCTGGTAACATTTTCTGACCTTTAATGTGAGTGTGATAGTATTGCTGCAATATTTAATCTTTGAGAAACACACTGCAACACTACTTATGATCGTGTTCACGGGCTGTTACAGTAGGATGAAATCATTCTCCTCTGTGCAACATTTAAATCACTGAGACATGATTTGCATGGAAGGTTTACAGGCAAGTTTATTATTGCGCCGCATAAACCCATTGAAACAATAAATCTATTAGAATTGTCCACACTACATTTGAATTACTGTGAGGATAAATAACACAAGAAATAAAGAAATGTATTTTCATGGTTAATTTTGGACTTCTGTTTTTTATCTCCATGAAATTTGTGTCAGCAAGGTTTTCTTTTTTTTTCATATTGTTACCTTGGAAACAAAGCTTTACCCTATACTTCCAACTTGCCAACATGTCAATGGACCTGACAGTCATGACTTTAAGACTCCAACGGGGACTCAGTGTTCAGTGGGTTTACAAGAGAAGTTCACAGGAGCTTTTTTTTTATTATTATTATTATTACTCATAATAGCTTGTAATACACCATCAGGCTACTGGAGCTATTATCACCACTTGTATTGAATTTGTATTTATCAGTGTATAGTAAACATGCAGACATGCAACATACACTGAATTTGACTCCATACTTTTAACCCGTCACTAGCTGAACATGCACAAACACACCACACACTGCGAACCAGGAGCAGTGGGCTGCCATATCAGGTCCCTGGAGAGCAAATGGGTGATTAAGTGCCTTGCTCAAGGGCACATCAACCAGCAATTCATCTACCCCTCAGTCACAAGCCACTTCTCCAACCTCCTGGGCTACAGCTGCCCCCATGCATACTCTATATGTGTTCTGTTAGCGGTATAGATTGATAACCAAATCTTATGGTTACAATTAAAACATGCTCTAAACTGTGATGTAACCGTATACGTACACAGCTCCTGTACTATTCTTACCTGGAGGTATAAGCCAAAAACCCGAGCTCCTGGTGTCCTCCACCTGCACGGGACACTGTGATGTCAGCGAGTTTACTGCTGCGAGAGCTGAATATGCACATTCTCTCCTGAGGGTCACTTGGGTATTTTTAGTGTTTATGATATAAAAAGAGGTGAGAATCAAAGGGATGCCCAGGGTTAGAGCAGCAAGTACATGTGCACATTTGTCTTTTTTTTAATTCCAACAACTGATGCTTATTTAAAGCTCTGTACATGGAGATAATTGGCTGTTTCGCTCTGCTGTTGTACTCAAAGACAAACCCTTCCATTCAGCATTAACAGCCTGTAATGGTATAAATAATTTAAAGACGTAATTGCAAGAACCTTGGCACATGCAAATTTGTAGTTTATATTCCTCTCAGCTATGTATGTGAGGAAGAAATGATTTCTGTGAGCAGAATATTTTTTGTGGGGATCAAAGGTGTCCTTGAGAGTGGTCTAAAAAGGTAACAACTCTGAAAGTCATTATGACTGAACATCGAAACCCAGTCTACATGTTAACACTTGTAACATCAGATGATACATATTTTTGACACCAGACTGACACATCTTTCTGTATTAATTTTATGTTTCATTTGAAGCACCTCAGAGAATCAAAGATCACATTGAATGGTCTGTTTTCATTAACATCACGGTTACAGCTTCTTCTATTTCTAAATGGATTTTGTAAAATGAGATAGTGATTAATATTCTCTGTACATGACACAAATGAAAACAGCTGAATCCATCTGTTATGTTATGGTCCTCAGCTATTACTATGCTTTTATCCAAACATCTTAGGAGTTGAAATGTGCACAGCAGTTGAACTGGCCATCACCAGAAACATCCAATATACACAGAGAGAAGCAGTGCATTTGCAGGAAATTTGTAGAAACTAGTAAAGTAAGAGTTTAAATATATGTTCTTGGCAGAATTCATATGACTTTAATTATCTGGGTCTGTGTGGTTCATGAATGTGGGATGAACTCACTAAGAAAGAACACAAGCCCATAGTTAGATCTGAGCTGGCAGATGAGCCAAGTTTGACAGTACTGTGTTTATTCTACAACCAGAAGACCATTACGCTACCGTCAGACCGCCTCCCTAGAGCATACAAGTCTCATGGTTTCACCACCAGCATCAATAATTTTATTCCACATCGGGGTGTTTGTTTTGTGTGTTTTCACTTCAGTGTTAGTCAGCAGGTATGATAAACGGCACTCAACCGGAATATCAGCTCTCAAGATTTGCTCAAAAGGTTAAAAAAACATGTATTTATCGAGTGGTTGCCTGTTGACTCTCAGAAAAGCAATGAAGAGCAGCTGAATTCCTGGCACCGGCTTCTTTTTGCTCCTCAGGAGCTCTCTATTTCCTGATATGATTCTCACTCGGCAGAAATGCTGCCATTTCCCCATTTCAGTTCCCTGCACAATCATCAGCATTTCTCCCTCCATGACATGAAAACAAACTAAGACTGAGTGCCTCTGTGTGTGTGGTTTTAAACCCCCCTGTCAGCAATCACTGGGTGGGAGACAGCCATAAACTGCGCTTTAGAAGCCTATAATGGGTGACTGCAGCGCAGGCAAAACTTATATCATATTATGCCTCTTCCCATTCAGACATAAATAGGATCATTATTTTTGATAACTATACAGCAAGTGCTGGATAATTTCATTACATGACTTGCCACTGCATAATGCTGTATTTCAGCTAAATCATCATAAATCTTTCAATATCCCTCGTATTACTGCATTTAATTACAGCACAAAACAGTCAATAATGTAATGCCCTACAAATTATTGGAACATTAGGATTGATCTGAATAAACAAATTGACTTCATTCTGTCATTAACCAACAGTGTGCACATAACAAGAGGAATAGATGAGTAGAGAAATAGAAAATAGAAAAACCTGTGCGATGGCTTGTGCTCAGTAGATTTGTATTTCTCTCTGCTTAGGACAATATCAAACAAAATCATGATTATTTTGATTTGAGCCACAATTTTAATAGATACAGCAATTGTTTCATTTCCACTGAAAAATTATTAAACTGATTTATGCTCAGCTCTGCACCCAACAAGCATGTTCCCTTATTTCTAGACAACAGAATTTGTGGATCAGGGCACTTCTGTGGCTCCCCACTGCTTCATCTATAATAGTATGCTGTGACATATTTAACCTTCATCAAAAAAATTGCAGCACCTGCGATTTGGATTTTGAAATCTCGATAACACTTTGATTAATTGTTCGTTCCCCTGAGGACCTCATCGTTTGTCAAAAGGCAGAGGTGGCATTTTACAGCAGGACCTATTAAGTTCATCCTATCTTGCCCCCATGTCATACACCTTATAAAAAGACCGACGCTCACCACTCTGACAGCTGAAGCGTTTTATTATAAAGAAAGCAGGAGACGTTTCGCCGGCCAACATCAGTCTATCAGGAACTATAAATAAAAGTCTGTGCACAGCTGATGGCCAATTTTACAACACACTTTTCAATTACATTCAAAGACAAATTTCTTAAACTACACTATTTCAACCTTGTATCAACCCTTTAATATTAACTCACATTATTTTATGAAAAGTGGTAAAATTGTATGTTCTTCTAGGTAGGATAGGACTTGGCTACGCACATAAGGAAATAATTGCGTTTCTGTCACACCTCAAATCATTACACTTCATCAACAGATCTATATATTGAACTAATCAGTCGTTTTCCATTGCTTTGCTTTTTCCTCAATTCTTTCAACAGGAGCTGAATGCAGCATTCAGCCTTTATACAGTTTCCTCCACAATGAATTCAATGGCATGCTGCGGTGACTGGCCTGCCTCCACCATTGTAATTTCATTGCCATCCATTGTTATTGTGGGAACTGTAATGGCTTGAGTTCCCAGAACCGAGGAAGGCAGGATGACGACCTGTGAGGCGCCCTCCATGCCGCTGATCTGATCTGATGGGATCATGACGGTCTCAGTTCCCCCTTCGGCCCCCTGCAGTACATAGATGGTCTGCACAGCGCCGGAGTCAATCTCACCTGTGGCGGCCAAGGAAGACAGGACCTTGGCCCCCTCTAGTACTTTCTGGACGTGAGCAGCCTCGGCCTCATGCACCGCCTGCTCTGTGGTTTCTGGAGGCAGGTCTCCGTGCAGCCGGATGTGTTTATCCAGGTTAGAGCGAGAACGGAAGGCAGCTGGGCAGTGAGGACAGGGGTAGGGCTTCTCGCCGCTGTGTGTACGGGCGTGCTCGGTGAGTCGGGCAGCCACGCTAAAGCTCTTGCCGCAAATCCAGCAGCAGAATGGCCGCAGGCCGCTGTGGATGCGCTCGTGGTCTTGCAGATGGGGCAGCTGGCGGAAGCGCTTGCCACATGTGGCGCACTGGTGTAAAGTAAAAAAAACGGAGAAAGAGCATAAAATAAAAGTAGGGAAAGAAGATGGTAAAGTACAGACAGGTTCACAGCTCACAACAGAGTAAGTGCACAAAGTCGACTGCAATTAATATTTTCTGGGACTTCTCTTTATATTTTTCTGCAGATGCAGCTCTTTTAGCTGGGGTAGAGGAAAAGCAGCGAGAGCAGGGTACGGTGGAAGACAGAAAGGGAAAGACATACAAAGTAATACAAAGAACAGAAGTTTTTTAGGGAGTGTATCATCAGTTATACAGTGGACACAAGAAAAAGATGTTACCAGTGAGCTGAGATCTAAATTATTTCTAAATAAAGCAATCACAGTCCCAGCTCTGCTACTCTAATCTTAGCTGTTTCTTTGGTCCCATCTGAGAGTAGAAAATTAACTACAACTAGATACTTGATTAAACTTGAGGTGCTACAAAAGAATGGCTACATGGTGCTTTGCTTTGATTCCCACCAGGGACACATTGTGATTGAAACAGTAATCCTTGCCATCTGTTTTGCCATTTTATTATCTCTGCGAGATACTCTTCAATAACATTACCTTTCCCGTTGAGCTTGCTCTTTATATACTCAGCAAATATAGGCGCTCCTTCAGGAATGCTCATGCTTGATATGAATTAAAATTCATCCACATCACAACCTCAGTATTTGAGGACCAATGATCCTTCCACTTGGAGGCGAAGCATACCTGAATATATGCGGCTCAAAGCAAAGCCACAAAAATTCAATGTATTTCTAGAGTCCAATGTGCTCTGATGGGCTTGGGTGGGTCTATAGTTGATGTCCTGCCTCGTCACTAGAGCAGCAGAAAGCGAGAGAGTCCCAGAATAGTAACAGGCACAGAGGGGAGTTGACAGGCCCTAACTCAGCCCTGCCATTAATCACAGGTACACAGGGAGGGAGGAAACACCCGCAGGACACACACTGCTCAAACGGCCATGGTCCGGAACCAGAGCGATGGCCGTAGCAATGAACGGGTGTAAACACGTGAGGTGAAACAGTGCTGAACGTGAAATACAGGTGTTACGGGCATAACCAATGCATTAAAATGAAAAGGCAAATGAAATACAATCTTTTTATGCACAAACAGTCACTTCTTACCTCGAAGGGCCTTTCATCAGTATGAGTCCTCATGTGAACATTGAAAGTGGAATTGTAGGCAAATTCCTTGTGGCAAATCTGACAGCGAAAGCGGGTTCGGTTTTTGGACTTGGTCAGAGTTCCTTGGAAATGGGCCAACACATGCTCCTCCAGGAGGCTGTTCGAGGTAAAACGACGACGACAAGGCCTCACTGGACATTTGAGAGGAGTCTGGCCCGTATGGGACAAGCGGTGGAGGTCGAGGCCCTCTTGGGTCATGCAACGGTGGCCACATAGGTCGCATTCAATCTAACAGAGGAATAAAATGAGAAGGGAAAACAGGAAGGAACAAGAGACCGAGTGAGGGGAGATCACAGGGAAATAAAGGGATGGAGAATGTAAAAATGGCATATGCAATAAATGAGGAGAAATGGTCTGTTCAGTTCTTTATGACCTTACTATGATATGTGAAAAATCTTACTTTTGAAAAATGTATATTCTATTTTCTTATCATCTTTTTAGTTTTTGTTATTTCATATTCACTCCATTCTTATTTATGTTGTACTAGTGTTTTATTAATATAGGTGCACTGACTGGAGTAGCACTTCTACTTTCATTATACACAAAATGACATTAAAGTATTGTATAGTATTCTATTCTAACACAATCTGACTGAGGACCTTGTCAAAATGCAAAAAACACATAAAACATTAAATAAATGTTTCTGTGCACTTTTTGCGTTTTAATAGTGTTTTGTCATCTAACACTTTCTCCCAGTCTATGTCATAAAGTAAAACCGTTAAATGAGCCCAACCTGCCCAGTGGAGCGCCCTCGGCCCTGGCCTCGTCCACGGCCAGTATTCCTGTCTTCGTCCGTTGTCGGACAGCGCTGCAGGTGAATTTCAAGCACTGCTTGGTTCACAAACTGTGATGAACAGTGAGGACACATTGCTGGCTTCTTGTCTGCAATCAAAGAGTTCCAGGTTTTTCACAGGTACTTACACTCTCATGCCACAAGCTACTATTGGCAGATGTCAGCTTATTAGCAGTCATGCCAAAATAATCCTGCAGGGGCAAGTGGTACAAGTGTAAACTGCTAGTAATGGGCACTGATGTCCAAATATTCGGCTCAAGAACTTTTTTTTTTATGTCAACAAACATACATGGCATGTGACGCCAAGAGGAGCTTCACCAAGTATCGTAAATGTATGCATGTGACAAAAACCTGAATCAGCCGGTCAAAAACATCAGTAGTCCAATGACAGGAAGAAAGAAAACTTAATGCATTCTCCAGATAATGTGATTATGCCATTGAAGTTGTTGAAAAGACATGTCACTGTTTGACCTTGAAAAAGTAGGTCATGGTCACCTATTTTCAATAGGCTTCTGCTCCATGCCAAGATGCATCCACAGTATAAATATGGTGCAGATTTTTCAATGCGTTCTTTAGATAATACAATTATGTATTTGAATGGACAGACAAACAACAGAACGATTACAATACCCCTTTGGCCGTGGGTTACAAATCATATCAAACGTGATGAATTAATACTCAGTTTTAAATACTGTCACAGACAATTTAAGTTGTAATATTTTAAAAGGTTAACACTTCTGGTCAAATACAGCATTTACCTCTGAGACACTATCATGCGGTCTGGTGATGGGGCCTTTCATACTAGTCAAACATTAACAGATTACTAGACAAAATAAGTAGAATTCTAATAAAATTGCAGAAAAATATCCCAATATAATACATAATATAATAAAAGTAATATTCAGTATTGTATAGACAGAATAGTATTTACAGTATTTGTGCCTAAAGAATTATTTAATAGACTATAGTTATTAGTTAAAATAGATACCTATGATTTTCTTGCCGCTGACTACTGGTTGAAGTGATATTTTTAGCTCTTGTCAGCTCTAGTTCTACTTTGGCAGAGCAGAGCTGAGCACATTAACGCTAGGTTGCTCTTGAAAAGCTGGCTGGAAAAAAGCTGAAACTGATGGTTCATCAGAATATCCAGAGGTCGTCATCCAACATCTTGCAATCTGCAAAACCATCTGTAGCGTATCCCAGTGGGGGTGATCCGCTCTGCTCCCCACTGGGACCCTCTAATTAAACCTTTAATAAGGACAATCTGAGCCTATGGCCCTGAACTGATCAATGGATCAATCTCTCCAATCATCTCTCTCAGAGGAGCTGCGTACCTCTGACCCCTGCTGCATGCTGACTCTTCAAGCTTAACTAATGAGGTTGCTGTGCCAATGCCCCCCTTGATTAAGATGAAGTGTCAACATGTTGACCCAATTCATTTACCTCCACCTTCCTCCTCCATTCCACACGGGACAGAGATCAATGGAAAGTCATTGACCTAATGCATCCACAGAACAAAACGCATATAACATGGCCGAATGTTTGTAAATAAACAAGATAGGCCACCCGGGCAAGTAGATGGGGGCTTTAATCGCCGACTTTGCACTAATCAATAGTATTCACTGCCTGTTGTACTGATAAGGACATCATATCTAATTGGTTTGCATTACAACTAGGCATAGAGGGCTGGGTCTTCGAGGATGTGGTCATTAAGCGGCAGTTCAGAATGGTACTACAGCCTTCACATTTAAACTCTGACCTTGATGAGTGAGCGAGTGAAGGTCAAGGTCCCTCCGACGTTTGAAGGCTTCTCCACACTCGGGGCAAGGGAATGGGTGGCTGGTGTGGAGCAGTCTGACAAATACAAAAACACACGTAATCATAGAAACAGACATGTTTAGGATTAGCACAGACTGTGCATGCATTAGACTTTGTGACAAGCAACATCTAATTCTTTCTATGCTCATCCTGTGATTACAACACAGACTAAACTACATCGGTACAAACATGGCTTAATGTTACCCCTACCCTTAAATAAATTGAATTATTAGACCCCTATACCTAACCATATTCCATAAGATTACCACTTATAAAAAGGAAATGGAAAATGCCACAAAGCCAGCCTCAATAATCCGACCCAGTATTAAATTAATTACATATACAACACTCTAATCATAATAATGGGGAAGTGCCAAGAAAAATGATTAACTGTACCAAAGAAAAAAGGCATGTTTTGGTTTAATATACAGTATGTGACTCATATATTACCAGTAAGTATACTCTTAGCTCTTCTTCAGATTCAATATGTAGTATTAGCTGAGTGTGTAACAGCTACAGATAAAAGATAAAATGGGAGGAGTCAGAGTTAGGACATGAAAGACTATATTTATCTATTGCATAACATTACGCTGGATATAGCCCAAGGGGAGGAGAGAAGTGTTAGGATGTGTTCACCTACTGCTGCATCAGGATGGAAAAACCAAAAATGCTAATAAAAAGCAAAGACTTTCTTTTGGCAGCTTTTCATGATCAGAACAACTAATGCTGCGAGTGCTGTGGGTTAAAAAAGCAAACATTCACACTCATGTAAGAGGGGCCAGGCTGTTTTTGTTCCCAGTTAAACAGATAACACAATCAATATTTCTGAGACGGCTGACCCTGAGGCAGCTGGGAGAATTAAAATGCGAGCCAGGGTCACCTCCCCTCCCAGCTAGACGTTCTGTAATGAGCAGAGTGACAATGTACATACAGTACAAACAGTGCTGCAGGTGTGTATGGATTCGTTTGGTCTAAAGGAGCGGTCCACTGTATTCTAAGACATGCCGCTGGTTTTTGGTGATCCGTGACAGAGCAAGCACAAGAAGACAAGCATTTGAACACTGACAATTCCTGGAGGCTCTGGCTTTTGTCTTTGGGTTTTCTTTTTTTCCCCCACCTCTTCACTGCACATGAATAAAATGATGACAAAACAGCTGAAGTGCAAAATTTCTGATTTCATTTTCACACCAATCAATGTCTTGCTGGCACACGCAGAGATCCAGTTTCTACCCCCATCACCCAATATTAACATCAAATATTGTTAAACATTGAAGCCTACACTTTAACATTATAGGCAATATTTCATTTTATCAATTATGCTGGAGCTAAAATGAACAGAACCCAAATACACACACAATATATCCTGTACCCATCAACTGTGTAGTGCAGGAAAAGGCTGTTCCTCCTTCCTGGATTGTTATCATTCTCATCTTAATTTACTGGGCTTCTGTCTGTCAATCATATGTGGCTGAGGCTCAAGGGCACCCAGACATCTAAATCAGTGTTTGATACACAGCTTAAAGGTCTTCCTCAGTAGTTGGACACGGCTCAGCTACTACAGCTCCTTGCTAGGGGGAGAGAGTTTATCTAAATCTCTTTAAGGCCTCTGTTTGGAGCTGTGATTTAAATGTAATTACATGGTAAACAAGGTTGGAAATAATTCAATTGGGAATAAATAAATATTTCTGTGGTCTACATGTAAATGCAGAGTTGAGAGCAGTGTTAAGCATTAGCTATAAAGTATATATATGATGAATGTGGTTATAAAAGCTACTAAATAACCAACATTACTAAAGTGCCATTGTGGTATTACTTGTGATGATTAAGTTGATCCTCAGTGTTGAACCGGGAAGGACAATGAGGACAAGGAAACAGATGAGCGGCTCCCTCGTTGTCCAGAGTACACACCTGTATTAAAGGACGCAACACTCCATTAAAATGTCATTCCGCTATATGTTATAATACTTAAAAAAATCTTAAGTTAACTGCACCGGTTTGCGTCCCCGCTTGCGCCGAGGCAGCGCTGCCGAGTGAATGCGTTGGTGTCTCTTTAGTGTCGCTGCCTGGGAGAAGTTTTTACCACACACATCGCAGCTGAAGGGCTTTGTGCCAGTGTGGCTCATGCTGTGGCGCAGCAGGCTGTGGGAGTTCGTGAAGGACTTTTGGCAAACCTGTACCACAACAATAATCAGGATTAATGCTATCGCTTTCTATTTGAGAGGATTTCTCTTTAAAGTTGCAAACAACAAAATTCGCTGCATTCATAACTTTAAAAACAGTTTCCTTTGTCAGAGATGGCAGGGAATCTGTCAAATATAATGAGGCAGGAGGGCTGTCAGATTATATTCTTGCATCTGCCTTGAGCCTTCAAAGCATTACATCATGTGTTCGATGTCTGCTGCGTGACGTTCACATCAAAGTAAATTACCACACAGAGTCTAGGAAGGACACAATTTGATAGGATTTTGATTGGCACCTTGCACGTGAAGAGCTTTTCTCCAGTGTGGCTGTAGACATGTGTGCGGAGGAAGACGCGTCGAGTGAAGGTTTTGCCACAGTAGGGACAAACGTGAGGTAATGGGGTGCGGGACCAGTCCTGCAGCAGCTTAGCAGGCGGAGGGAGGTTGGTGGTGTCGGATTCAGTAGTTGTACAACCCTCCAATTCCTCCTTATTTCCTGACAAACAACCAAACATACAATAATGATCAAACCTCCTTCAATATAATACGTAATAAAACAGTAATAATATGATATTTTTCTGAGCTGCAAAACAACCACTAACCTTTTTGCGTTGCACTCACAACCCTGAAAGAGGGCCTGCTCCTCTTCTGAAGGGGAGAGCCTGACTCAGCAGCAGAGGCCGAGAGGGAGAGACGTCGCTTTGAACTCTGTGGGGCATCCTGAGCCGTTTCCTCACTAGTTGTGGCTCCATCTGCTACCTCTGTCCCTGATGTAAATCTGTGCTGCCTGCGATGGTACAGGTACTGGGTCGTGTTCATGAAGCCGACGCCACATTGAGAGCAAGTGTGCACTGGCTCCTGTAGGCCGTGCTTCGCCTTCCGATGTGTTAACAACCCCGACTCCTCGCTGAAGCTCTCACCACATTCTGTGCACATGAACAGTTCAGGTTGACTAAAAGTGACAGTGGCGCTAGTGGGTTGGGTCCCCTCATCAGTTCCATTGGTCTGAGAACAAACTTCTTCTGAAATCTCCACAGGAACCACTATCTCCAGCTTCTCCTCACCCTTTTGTCGGTGTTGTTTGCGGTGGTAAAGGAACAGAGTGGTGTTAAGAAAGCTCTCCCCACATACAGAGCAGTGGTGCAGGGCTTCCTCAAAGCCGTGTTGGGTCTTACGATGGGCCACAAGTTCAGATACTAGACCAAAGCATGAGCCACAGTCCACACAAAGGAGCACTGGTTCAGGCTTGGGCTTTTTGTTAGCTCCTCTCCTTTTGGGAGATGAATACTCTGGATTTGAAGTTGAAGCTGGAGCCTCAGAAGCAGGAGGATCAGAGCTTTCTGCTGATGCGGCCTCTGTAATTTGCTGCTCCTCCTCCACAGCTTCAGATTTCTCCTCTGGTTCAGCATTAAGAATCTTGATGGTGCTATCCTTGAAAGGAGAAAAGTCATCTGGATTTAGCGGCGATGTTGAGGCCTGTGCTGTAGAGGTCTCTGGCTCAGGTTGTGAATCAGGTTTTGACTTGCTCCCAGGGGCAGACTGCTGACACGACTCTTCTTTACGGTGTAGCTGCCAAAGGTCCAGGCTCTTGAAAAGTTCATCACAGTCCCCACACTGGTAGAGGATCCTGGGCTGGTCTGAAGGGGCCTTGGCACCAGCTATTGTCTGTTTGACTGACGTCTTTACGGCATGAACAGCTGAATGATCTGCTTGGATTTGAATCTGTGAAGCTGCAACAGTCTTTGATATATTTATTACCTGTTGCTGTAAGAAACAAGAGGAAAAAAAAGTGATCTCAGATTAGCATTGTATTACTTGCTCTGTGTTTGTGTGCACAGTAAATCATTGCGATAATAAAATGGTTTTAAAAAGCTGCTTCAACAATCATTTGAAGTAGTTGTACTGTTTTTCTTTCATCCCCTTTGCGGCAGAAGAGAAATGAGAATCTGGTGATGACAGGGTACTGAGGTCAATTAGTGCAGCACGTATTTAGAGCAAAGGTTCCTCTGAGAGCTCCAGACAGCGAAGATAAGGCCAGAGCCCAGAGATAAGTATCACAGGACCATCAGGGTTGAATGGGTCACTCCTGTGGGTTTTACATTTGCTCCCTCCATCCATTTTGAAGATGAAAACCAAACATCAAGGTCGAAGTTAAGGACATCTGAAACTGTCTATATCACTACAGCACAGTCTCATATACAGTAATGATTTTTAGGCTTTTGCTTTAGTATTCTGGGATGTGGCTGTTGAATAACACTTCCCCAAACATGTTTTGAAAGCATTAACTTACAATTTTCTTAAAATATGTATATTGTATGTCAACACTAGGTCTAAATGAGACAGACAACACTAGTTTACACTGGTATGCTACATTTTTTCTACAAAATATTAAGTCCTGTTGAATAATAATTAAAAAGCTGAAATCACATTAAATCGTTTCTCAAGAGCTGCTAATTTTCTGATTTAATATTTAAGCCTTTGCGTTGACTCCATACCATTTGAAACTGGCTTGATTGATTTCCTCCTCCTTGTCTTTTTCTTTCCAAGACAACATCTGTGATATACAATATGCTCAAATAAGACCGCCAACACAAAGTTATTACAGTAAAATAAGTAGTAATTGTTGTTACATGAAGGGAAATAGAAGGCAAAATATAACAGGAAAACTTACACCTTAAACAGGTACATTCTCCTGTAAAAATGTTTAATATTCATAAAGTCTATACCTTTTGGTTCTGAAACATGTTCTGGCCAATCATTTCATCTCTGGCACTTAAATATGTCATGCAGCAGGAAGTCAAAATCAATCAGGCTCAACACTGGCCATAAGTACAGAGTTTTAAAATCTTAGGTAGCTTTCTATAAAGGCTGCAATCAGTGTTAACATTAAGAAAAACCTCTACGGTGTTACAGAAGCACAGACTTTGTTCTTTGTATAACTCAAGCCAAATGGGTGAATTATCAGGCTGACTCTACAATAAAAACCTGTTCCGTAGAAACTCACTGTAATTCATAAATCCATTCTTTTTTCAACTCCACTTCTTGAACCATGACAGTGAGAGGTAGAGAATTATTGAAATCATGAAGAAAACTATTTTTGTTTGGAGGACTGGTGCTCTGTCCATACCAGCAACTGTATGTGTGGTGAATGCAGTCTTACCAAACACTGCTTTCATTCAGTCAACTGTGCAGCTTTGTTAGACTTTTTATATGAAAAGAGGCTGATGTAGAGGCTTACATCTTGACATCACAAAAGGGTTTTAAGTTGTTTCCTTTTTCTGATAAGTGGTGGGCCTCCACTCCAAACTGTGCTTTTAATACAGTGCAGGAAAAACCTTAAGGCTTTTTTAAAAAGGAAGTTTTGCATATAAATGGTGTTTTGCCTCATTATAGAACTGCCATTAACTTTCTCCTCTAAAGACTTCACACAGGTTTTAATGAAAATGACTGTCATCATATAAATGTGATCACGGACTAATATAACTGTCATTGTATCAGTTTACACGTTTCTTTTTTAAAGTAAGATTTTGGTTTTCATACAGACTGTGATAAACACAGTGAAACTATCACCTTTGAGGATGTGACAACTGATTAATGTGCACACAAGGTTAGTTGTGTTTCTTTTTCATTGTGATAGATAACATTAAAAGCTTTTGTGCTTAGTCTTAGCACATGCAAATTAACTGTCCTAAAAGAGCTGTACTGCAGATGCTACACATTTATTGTTGAAGTACCAGCTGCTTTAATATAAATATATTTTAGTGTTTGTCGCCCATTATTCCACAGACAATATTTTTGTAAAATGAGGTCTCTGCATCCATTAAGCTATTATTCAATGGTAATATCACAATATCAGTTACAGTATTCTCAGTAAGAATGAGAAGATGGTTGCAATTAATTATCTTATGTTAAAGTGGACGCCAGGATGCCAATATGTACTGAGATGTTATAATGTTACTACAGTTACTTCGTCTTTGAGAAGGCCGATATGGCACTGATTGATGTAGGTCTTATGCTTCCCTTCCAGCTGGAAACTCAGGATGCAATCCGTCTGTCACAAGTGTCACCGTACTTTATGGACGTGTGGGGAGGGCTGTAAGAATGGAAGTCCAAGCTAAAGCTCAGACGGCGGTGCCGGTGCTCCACTGCTAAATGAGGGCCAATGACTGTTTTTGACCCTGAGGACTTTGAAAAGCCGTCATGAAAAAGGCAAGCGTGCCAGTCACATCAAGACTCAGCTCAATATGTCAGTATCACTGACCCCTTATGCAGCTTTAAAATGCTACCATTTAGACAGAATTTATGGATGTAACAGAGCTACAGTTTAAGACAACAATGTGTTACACAATATGACAAAATACAACATACAATGTACAGATCGAGCTAACTATGATCCAATCAACAAGAGAAGAGCAGCGACTGTTAGTTTACTGAAGAAATTCTGCATTAAAAGAAACTAAGCCACCTAAGACAAGGGGTTGTGTACTCACAGAAAAAAATAACTGAATGTCTCATCCTCTCGAAAACAAATTGTTCATTATTATTGGAGCATAAGGAGCATTCTGGTGATTCAGCTGGCCTCTGTGGATGGGCCATCCTGGACCTCAATCTGGCCTCCAACCTTTATTGCATGCCATTCCCTTCTGTTCCCCATCTTGACCAATTATCGTCAATTGTTATCATCAAAGTAATCAAAATGCCACAAAAATTGCACATCAAGTACTTGCCGTTTTTCATAACACAAGTAAAGCTGGTGTGAGAATTTAGTCTGACAATACATCTGTTTGATGCACAACAGTGTGTAATTTGTCTACTAAACAACACAATGTGTTATTTTTCCATTCCTTCCAACAAAGAGCAGTTATGGGCAAATATTGGCTATAGTTCCCAAAAGGACAAAAGCTACACAATGAATTGCAAAAGACTGCAATATAATTCATAAAAAGGGGAAATGTGTGAACATAATAACCTGTTCTTTGTTGTTTCCAATAAAAATGACAGATGTGTCTTATTAAGTTAGGAGGGTCATGATAATGTAAAGGGGTGTTTGCTCAACTAAGTTTGAGAAACACTGGTCTAGAAGCTTGTGAAATGTATGGTCAAATGACTAGCTAATGAGTAGACAAGGGGCTTGTTTCAGTATCATTAAAGGGCTAGTGAGGAAACTCCTGGTTTAACCCTGGGTGTGCAGTATCACAAAGGTAGTTTAGGTTTTACCTGGATAAATTACCATGGTAACTAAACCTGCAAACTTCATTTACTCTGAAGAAGGTTAAAATTGAGACAGTAAATCAGGATATCTAAAAGTACTGACAACTGACTGTGACCGACTTGTCAATTCTCCTGGAAAGTCCCACAGGCAACACTGTGTAGATAAAAAAATAAATAAAACCAGCTTTTCTTATTATAGAGATATGTATTCTAAAAACAGAGAGTTATTAAAGCCCTAAAGCTGTGGACTTGTTTACCTTAAGTTTGACAGTACCAGACCACTTCACAGTGACAGGGATGAGTTGAAAGAATTTGGCTCAAATTGTCTTAAGGGGCATCATAATAGACCTAATCACCACTCTAAGTTAACAGAATATGCAATGATAATAATAATGTTTAGATCCACTGGTGCCTTAATGGTGTGATATCAATAATTATAAATCACACAGTGGGTGTTGACTGCAGCAGCCGTCTTACTTTTATCCTCTATTTTTTTCTTTTTGCATTTAAAATTCCAGTTCGCTCCTTTTTTACAGCGTACAACCTCTTCAGTGTGTGTCACTGGTCATCTGGTGCCAACACCCCAACACACCACATTACTATAAATCTTTAGAAGGAATACTTTTTATTTTAGTAAGATATTTTGGAATTGTCCTTGAAAGTGCAATCTAACTTGACAATTATGCAATTAAGTGTAAGAAGCTTACACTTGTGTCATAAATCTAATTGACATTTTTCTCACTAAATAATTAGTATCTCAACCTAGTCCAAACACCTTCAAATATTCTACTATTACCTCAATGGCTGCCAACCATTTTCAGAGCAGAGCACCCAATACTGCTAGTGTTTTTGTGCATTTTGACTGATCTTTCAAGACCCACAGAATATTGAGTTCTAAAACTACATAAAAACTTTAACTACCAAAAGAAAGTGTAGATGCTCTTCTTTCATCAGGAAAACAAAGTTTGTTTCCAGTCTTCTGGGTTCTTTAGTAAACGGCAGTAGAAGAGGGTGGTTTCAGCATAAATACCTATTTTTGACCAAAAAACTGAAAATGAGCTTTTGTGCAGAGACATGTCAAGCAGAACAGTGACTCTGGCGCTAATATTTGTAGCTTTAGTGACACCTCAAACATCTTAACACTTGTTCACTTCTATGAAACAACAAAAACACTGAAAAGTATATAGAAAATAGAAAGACATGCATATATAAAAGAGCTATGTGTAAGCATAAAAAAACTATGATTCTCTGATAAAACAAAACTATTTCCATTGCTGAATATTGTACATTGTGTGAGGGATGGGGGAGGAGGGGGGGTGTTGATTTCAGTTACTGCAGTTTTATATTGCAAATTGGACAGTCCTGTGTTCATACTACTATTACTACTATCACTAGTTCATATACTGAATGAGTGGGGAAAAAATTAGGGTCATGTGGGGAGGGGGAGTCCCTCCCTGATGAAAGAAGAGAGTCTACACTTTCTTTTGATGGGAGGGGGAGTGTTTGTCGATCCATGGTCTTTATGATCTGATGCATCTGGGGACGAGGCTCTGCTGCTCCCAGTTGATCCAGATCCAGATCCCATCCGAGCGCTGAGCGTCATGGCGCCACAGCCCAGCTCATCTGACGAATACAGGTCAGATGAATCTGACCCAAATGAACCTGGGCTGTGGCAGTGAAACCACGCACCGTGACCCACCATGACGCTCACCGCTCGACCTGCTTTGCTTCTCTACAACTGATTTTCTACAAAGCCCCTTCCTTTGATTGGCGTCTTTGTCCTCTTTTTGACTGACTGCGACACTCTTTTTCTCGGAACTGCAGCAACGCATACTCTGTTCAAGCATGAGCTGCATCAACTTTTCCAATTTCATTCGTTTCACCATCTTCTCTCTCTCATTCTACGACCTCCTGCTGTGTCGCTGCCACCTACTGATCCTGTTATTTATTCGTTATAATGTATATGTTATAGGGATGGAACAATATGAAAATGTCATATCATGGTTATTGAGACCAAAATTATCACGGTTATCATTATTAGTTAGTAGTCATTAGTACTTAAACGCACACTGAAATAATGTAAAGTGGGAAAAAAAGTAGCTGAACAGGTCATAGTGGAGCTTGTTAAACCGTTTTCCATCTCAAACCAATCACAATGTCACACATATACTCCAATGTTCACACACAAACAGAAAGTGAAAAAATCATATTTTCCTTAAGTGTTTAATGAACAAAAGTAAATATTCTGAAAGATGACCGGCTCCTATGCCCCTATGCCCCCCCCCGCCCCGCTGTCCATGCAGGTGCCTTCAGCCATGTTTTCAGAGGCCAAACATTGCAAACTGCACATGCACGCTTGGAGTGCCACGGCTTCTCCAGGAAATAAGCAGTATTGTCGTTATTCTCAAAGTGCGGTAATCAAACTCAGTTATCATTTTAATTAGAATTTAAACAGTAATACTAACAATCGGAAATTTTACTGTGATTTATCGTTATACTGGTAATTGTTACATCCCTAATATGTTACATATTATTTATTGTTATTTATTTGTATATTGTTCATCAGTACACTAAATTCTATGATTACAAACCTGATTTTCACCTACAAACTTTGCCAAACCCCCCTCCCCCTCATTAAAAATATAATTGGCATGGTTAAGTAAAGCACACGCAGTGTTGCATAGTGATCAACTATAGCAGAGCACACAATTTGTGACTGAGTTTGTAGGTCATTTGGCTGCATGGTAAAGTACTGGTAAGTGTAGAATCCATTTTCAAACAAATCATATGATAAAAGGGGAAATTGTTGGCTATATTTACATGAGTTTGTAGCACTGGAACAGTGACAGAGGTGGCCCCTGATGTGTCTGGCTGCCCATCATCTTCAGCAGTGCATGTCAGCTGATGCTTGAGTACTTCTTCCAGGGTGTTAAACTCCTGGTAGCAGGGGAAGCACATGTACACTGAAGAGCTCTCCATAGTCGCTGTGGATTAGGAACCAAAAATGATCTCATTATAAAAGCAGTAATGCAGACATGATTTAGATTAAAGGTTCTACGGTTCAGAAAACCCAGCATGCGCTGAATATAAAATGTAATATCACAACATGAAATTTACAAAGACGCCCACCCACCGTTGAATTACATCTGAAGCTAGGTTTTGAGCATTGCCCTCTCCTGATGAAAAGAGGCGCCTGCATTTATTATCAAGACAACAGCTTGGACACAAGTGCCAGCAGGCTAAGTTTGGGGTTGCCAAGATGACTCACCATGCGCAGAGTCTGGGCTAATTGTTATTTTGACCATGCAGGTTGCTGCTCAGGTAGAAAACGTGCCAAGGTTTTCTCTCTCTTCGCTATTTAATCGACCAGACTGACGTTTAGCTCAACCATCAATTAGATATGTGCTGTAATTGGACCCACTGGAAGTGTTGTCTTGCTCATGCAGCTACTGAATGTAACTATGATCAAATACCCTGCATCCCACTACAGTCACTGGCTATTGGCTAGACCTCATACTGCACCAGTTTTTCCAACTATGGGAACAAACATTAAAGCAGAGACAGAAAGTAAAACTATTCTATCACTACCTTTGAGGAAAAAAAAATAATGCTATCTAGCAGATAATTGTAACTGACAAACAGGATTCAACTGAAATAGTGGAGACATAATAATGCCCTACTGCCCCCTATTGGGTTGATGGATTAATGAGGTGCCTTGTCTGAAGGCCTTTCTCATTAGCAGAAAGTGGATTGGCACATAAACTACTGGGTTGGTACAAAACTGAGCCATTTCAGGCTGGCAGTAATATTTCAATGTGTTATGATGACTCTGATTTGGCACTTTCTCTGCGACAGCCAGTTGTCATTTCTCTTCCAGCAATATGGCTTAAATTAATGAGACAAGTCAGCAGTGAAATATTTATTAAATTCAGTCAAACTTATACAATGAAATGGACGATGGAGGGTCAGCTGACGTTAGTAAATAGTACTCATCATGGGGTCTTCTTGTATGCTGCGGGCGTAGCTAATGTCTCGTCGGCGTTGTGTTACAAAACAATAATGGAAAAATAAACAATTTGAGCAACATCCAGTCGATGCCAAACACTAGCATGGGTTCAAGGTTTCCCCTGGGAGTCTGACCCCAGTTAGTACGAAGGACAGCTCCATAGCTAACTAGTCAGGGCTAACAGCTAGCAGCTAGCCAGCATTAATTTCCCGACGAGTGCTGTTACTGCTAACATACATCGATGGCCATCTTTCTAGCAAAATGGCTAACGTGTCCCCGGCGTGATCGCTAGCTCTTTTAGCTCGTCGGCCGGTTAAAAGATGTCAACTGTCAATTTGTTTGTTTGTTGAAGTGAACTCCGCCAAGCTAGCAGGTAAGTAAAGCCCGTTTACCACTTGGACCAGTCGTGCTTACTTTGTGGTACCAAGGAGAAGAAGAAGAAAAGACCGAAGAAGGAGGGCGGGATACGCTTCTTCGGTGGTATAATGGCGGCGACAGACTAAAAGTTAACATTAGATGTCTCCCCCCGTTGAAATCCTCCATACATTGATATCGCTTCGCAATATGACACCGAAAATGTGACACTCGCGTAAAGTAAGTAGAAAAAAATAACAGTACTCACCCATTTCGGGGGGTTACAGCTCGAGGAAATAGGACAACAACTTCTGTTTTTTCTGCACGTTAGAAAACTAGCTCTGATTGGCCGATTCCGTCAATTCATACACCAATAGTGTTGCAGTACACATAACACTGGAACAGTTTGGAGATAAAAGCGCGCCAGACAAGGTTCCAATATGACAAGCAAACATACACACAGCGAAAAGCCACCTCCAAAACCATCTATTACCTAGAACCAAGAGCATTTTTTTCAATAGCATCGTTTTTTTCTTAAGTCAAAAATATTCACTGATGCCGCTCAGTGATTTTCCATTACCATTTTATTCCATTTAGTATTTACTTTGTCATTGAAATTAAAATATTTTCATACCATTTCCTCATTGTCTGATCATCAGTAGAAAAGATTCGGAGACAGTATAACCTGAACTCTGATACATCACACTATTAGTGGTTAGGCTCATATTCCAACCATACAAACATATCATCCAAACAAACATATGATGTAATCTGAGCATTTGGACACAGAATAATATTACTGTAGCTTTTGCTTGCATTCATTGTTAAAATCCAATATGCACTGGTCCCGTGTAGATGCATGTATCGACATAAATATATAGACTGGCCCACTCCATTCATTTCCCAGAATTACACAGTGGCCTGGCGTGCCCCTTTGGAGGACTGAGGAGATGGGCAGCGCCTCCTGACTGACTAACCCAACTCCAAGGAGCTATTAAAGAGCCGGCTGGGCATTCAGCCAGAGGGACTGGGACACTCAGGCTCCAATGAAACTCCTCAGTCTGCTCGACATACTGTGGAATAATATCATTCAACCTTGACATATCATAACAGGAGGATAAAGACTTTAATAGACGTGTTTTTGCCTGAAGGTTATGGTTCACATACTGGATGGAGTAAGAGAGGAACAAGGGATCATGCAGCACAATGTACTCTGCATGGTCTTCCTTTTCCTCTCACTGTTTCTTTCTCAATATCTCACTCTATTAAAGCCATCAGTTTCAAGTGATAATGTGTTTTATGTTAACTCAAGTAGTTTACGGTCTTTATTATTATGTATTTATAGCACTTTGTTAGAATATACTAGTGACACTGACATCTCATTGACGTTCCTACTTTAATTTTGAACAGATCAACAGAGTATATTGATGATTCTATTCTCAATGCTTTCTTCATTTATTTTTCCTTTGAAATTATACAATTATTTGCTGGATTCGTACAAATTTTTCAAGGTCAAATTCAAGCACTTTTCATGCACTTTTAAGGGTCATTTTCAGTTTTTTCTAGCACAGCACCTTATCACTGGGGTAAAAATACTGAACACATGATTTTTTTTCACTTTTTTCCCCACAACGATGTACATTGTATTATATGCTATGAACATCTAAAATATTTTTCATAATAGCTAAAAGTTAGAAATTAAATAACACAAAGTTTTATCCAAAAACAGGGAAGCTACTTGGTGTTCTTCAGACACACTCACACCGAGACAAAGATTACGATAAAAATGTACCTGCAGTTGACCTGAGAACACCTGGGAATTTTCTTTGACATAAAAAGTTCTATTTTTCAAAATGCATTACCTCTCTGTAAGTAGCTTTGGTTATAATTGCAAGCACTCAAAGTAAAATCCAAGCACTTTTCAGACCTTGAAAACAACATTGAAATTCAAGCATTTTCAAGGATTTCAAGCACCCGTATGAACCCTGTATTTGGGACACAATCAAGAAAAGCACATTTTAAAAACCTACAATATATTGTGGCTAGACATAGAGCTGCGTTTCCCAAATTTAGGGTTAGGACTCAAAATGGACAACTGGCAGAGATAACTATAGCAATGTTATGATCTGTGAATTAATTTTCTAATTAGTAAATCAGAAGGGGAATGTCCTGTGGAAGAGTTTAGAAGTCATGTTGATGTGGAGGAGAGGCCTCAGATAAATAATATTCATGCAAAACAAGCAAATGAAATGATGCAACAAGACAAAAAGTATCAACATTAAAATGTCTTCAAAGACAAAGAAAGCCAACGATGGCATCAGTAATATTTTCAGACAGTGGCAGAGTCAGTTCAAGCAGAAAAGGTTTGGGGAACCACTGGAATTAGAAATGCTATTTATTCCTCTATCTTCCATCTCCAAAGTTACTATGCAACAGCATTTCAAATATATTCAAGTATTGCATTTAACTTCCTGAGACATCCCCTTTTAAGGCAACACCTACAGGAGGTTCAGAAAAAGGTCACGATTATCAGAACATATAAAGATTAAGCAATAAATTCCAAATTACTTGCATAATCGTAGAAAAGATAAAGGTTGAATAAAAGAAAATGTTACTAACAAATCAGATTCCTTGAAACAGATGCGTTCTGTTAATATTTCATGTTGTATTGTGAAACAGTGCATCATCTAAAGTGTTCATTGTAGATACTAAGGTACTTTGTAGATGTGTAGTTTATGAATACAGACTGAGGAGAAGCCAGGTCAAACAAGGACAAAGTATTAATTTAGCAGAGCTGAACTAGAAGGGCAGCTTAAAGGTAACTAACAAAGTTTAGTCAAGTACTGGGCAGCAAAGGTTCTGCCAGAACCTATAAATATTTTCTACTGAACACAGGAAGAGACGAAGAGAACAAAGTTCACAGACACCCTGAGACTTCATTAAATCCTTTTACAGCACTGGACAGCAGATTCTTGCTTGGAAGTCAGATTTAAATTCTGAGAAGGTTGTACACTAGAGTCTAGTTGGTCCTTGTTAGGATGGACATGGAGATACTGTGCTGAAGGTTATTGAAGTTGAATCAAACAAGACCTGAATTCAATGTGATGCTCAGATGTTTTCAGAGACGAGTGGCAGTATTGTATGTGAAGACAAATAAACCCTTTTACTCATACCAGATGAATAAGCTTAAAATGTTCAATTAAAATTTCATATTAAAAACAAAGTCTGTACAAGGAGAAGAGGGCGAGTGTGTATGATTAAAAGATGCTGAGGAACTGAGTCAAGTACCAGTGCATCAAAATAAAAAAAAACACATCTGAGCTGTGAAAAGAAATGATTTGACAGGTTCAACCCACCTCTGCATTAAATAAACATTTTGCTCCAATTCTGATGAAGTGCACTATGACATGAAAGCCCTTCAAGCACTGAGCATTCTTCAAAACTCAACAAGCCTCAGTCTTTTCTTGCTTCTCTTTATGATTACTTTTGATGAATCAGCCATTCGCACATAGAAATGCAAAAATTCTTCTTGTATCCATGGACAATCCCATGCCCTCTTGTTGATCTAACATAGGTGCCTTTACTTTTCATACCACTGATGATTTTTTCTTTGCTCTGTCTACATGGGCAACTGCCAATAATCATCAAATATGCTTTTAAAATGTCATCGTGACTCGGACCTCCGCTGCTATCTTGTTAACATGGGTAAATTATTTAGATGCAATTAAATGATAAATGTTAGACAAGAACAGTTTCATCACTTTATTAATGAGTTTAATTATTTATACCAACAAACAAAAACTGTCTCTCTCCCTCCATCCCTCTCTTTTCATCATCTCCTTCATCCAACTGTTCTGTTCCTGACAATAACATTTCACTCGCAGACAAAAGGTGATAAAAGAGCAGGGTCACAGCAAATTTAAAACAAAATATGACAAAGATTGAAAAAAAACAAAACAAAAACAAACATTAAAATAGCACATTTAGTCAGCTTTTCATTTAGGAAAAGAGTACAGATAATAACGTCTGCCAGCACGTGTACAAACACACATACATTCCCTGCAGCTGTGCTCAAGAAACTCACTAAGTATGGGTGAAGCATACACACTATTGAAGAGGTTACCCGCACTGCACTCATACCACAAACAGAACAAAAACAGTCAGACAAAGGAGATGTTACTCGTCAGTGGACAGAATCATTTTTCCCCGTCCTCCAGACACACACACACGCACAGACACACACACACACACACATTCATAAACACACCCAGGCTGATCCGTGCTCCCTCCCACGTGACCCCAAAGATCCAGAGGCTTGTAACATTCCCTTCACATTGAAGTTAAACGGAAAACTGGAGTTCCACATAATGGCTAGTATGTGCATCTGCATACATACGAGACCGGTGACTGGAAACACACTCCAAACGCCTGGATCAGAGTACAGTATCTTGGATGTGAATCGTTTTGCATGTGACATGGATGGGATAATATTTGGAATTCAAAAAAACAAAAAAAAAAACAAAGCCCTAATCCCTCACTTCTACCACCCAAGTGGAAAATAAAAGTTTCCCTGACCCCACCCATGCCCCCCCTCAAGAAACATGATACAATAAATAAAACAGTCATGACAACATTTATGGGGGAAACGGGGAAGTCATGAAGAGAGAAATGGAGGGAGAGAGAATAAAAATGAAACATTTTGTTCTGTTTTTCCCTCCTGAACCAGGGACTGAAATGAAATCGTATTTACAGACTGCGACTGAGGATAAACAGTCCCGCCGCTGCTGCGCCGGTCTACTAGAGAAAAAAAAATTACAAGAACAACAATATAATAACAATAATAACAAAAATAACAAAATAAAATAAAAGGTACTTGATATTTACAGTTTAGCAGTGGAAAAAAAAGAGGAGAAGAGGGAAGCAGAAGGCAGAAAGGAATGGAAGGGGAGGCTCCAAAAGCTGTCAGGGTTTCAGGGGTTTGAGCATAATTTCTGGTCAGATTATTACTTATATTAGTGGAAGTAATACAGTGTGGACAACTTGGGCTGAACATGCATGTATGCTCGATGGAAAAAACAAAATGAGTCCATGCAGACGGTGGACTGTTGGCTGCGTAATCATTCCAGACCAGTTCCTAGCAATGTTACAGAACAAGAACATGTATGATATGAACGCCACAGGCAGGCTGTTTGGGAACGGGGGGAGAGGGCGTTGACAAATCTACATCGCAAAAACACAACTCATTCAGTCAACATGCACATGTATGTTTTCCAACACGTGTCATTAGCTTCAATGACTGTGGAGACGCAGGGGAGCAGTGAAAGCAGCCAGCGGTCTCTGCGCTTCGAGACCGTCTCAGTCCCTGCACCCGATGCCACTCAAACATTATCAAGCTGATATGAAACTACCATGGCATAATTTATGACAAGTCCATTTTCTGTGCAGCATTAGGGAACTGTATAGACAAAGAATTTTCAGCTCCACACCAATAGCTTTCTCTGTGTAAAGTTGTGTTGATGGCTGAACAGTACACATAACTTGTCCTTTTGCTTCCTCTTAAGATGTGCAATAACCACTTTAGAATTAACACGTGAAATGCTTGGTTTACAGCTTCACCAAAGAAAACATAAGCTTATACTAAAGAAACTGAAGGATGTACACTCAGCTCACATAAAGCTCCCTCTCAGTCACATAAAAAGGTAGTGAAGGAGTTAATGTTCATAAAGAAACAGTAAAGACAGGCTGCGATGCCCTTACTTGTAATAACATTTAAAATCACTTTGCATCTAAAACGACATGGACCAAACCAGCCTTATTTTCTGTCTGGTATCAAACGGGGGGCATTTTTAAAAGTTCCTTAGTGTTAGTTCATCACTAGACTGAGCCAACTAACAATACTTAACATTTAAGGTAGGACAGTGACAGAAAAGCCACTGATCTAAATGGAGGGCTGTAGGATCAAGCATTTTTGATCCTACTAAAGATGATTGTCAATAAAAGTCAGGGCCTACATTTTCACTCCGATCTGGACCCCATTCAGTGGCACCACGGCCACACATAAAATGAGCTACAGCAAATAAAATGAACGTAAAATGTGATAAAAGTCAAGTGTCTGATTATAATTCAGAAAATACACACAACATGGACAACCCCCTTCCTCATCTCCCAAACATCCTACCAAGGAAATGTAGAGGCTCTTTAATCAAACAGACCAAACAAGAGCCAGCCTGGACGTACAACTGCAGCTTATATTAAGTCCAAACGTGACTACTTGAATGTCCTTAAAAAAACAACCCACACGTTCCTGAAACTAGCAGCCACAAAAAATTGCTTTCTATTGGAAATGGTTAACATTCAGGGAACATAGCGAGTGTTCGTGTGGATGTGTAGTTTTTCTTTCTCAAGTTTGGAGCCGGAGGGGGAGGACGTTTAAAGGGGAGGAGAGCAGAGGAGAGAAAAGGAAAAACAGGGGAGAAACAAAAAGAAGGGATGACAGAGGGATGGATGCTCAGGTGCTGTTGCTGATGGATCCAGGTGCTGAGCTGGGCTGGGCGGTACTGTCTGACACACTGCCCTCTGCAGGAGAAAAGAGGGATTACATGGGTTATAGACGGTCTTCGGTCATGTTTTTACAAATTTTTATTCAATGACTATAACATATCCTTAAAAATGTAAAAAAAAAAATCAGGTGTGTATGGGTTAAAATTAATCCCAGAGGGAGATAACCAGAAATGCACCGTGCAAGCCAAAGTACTTAGTGATGTCCGATTGTTATGGGTCAGTTTTGCCAGTAAAAACCATCAGAATGAATAAGCAAGCTATATTTAATAACTGTCCTTAAGATACTACAATAAAAATGACATACCATGTGAGGCAGGTGATGTCTGTGCACGAGCGTGAGGAGGAATGAGTGTGGTGTTCAACTGGGGCTGAATAGACAGCTCTGAGGGAGCAGGAAATAATCAAAGCTTTAACCACACATTAAACACTACAGACTCGATATCATTTGAGGTCAAGCTACAGCAAGCATTTAAATGGCGGTAATGAGAGGTAAATAAGCAAAGAATATAGAGTTGAGATAAAAGGACTGAGGTTAACTTACCGACAGGACTGAAGTTGAAGAGGAGAGGCAGTTCTCGTCCACTGGGCAGGCGGGTGTTGGGCTGGCGGAGCTCATCAAAGAAGGCGTGTGCACATGCCTCCAGGGGGGAGAGCCTGGTCACCGGTGTGTATTCCAACAGTCGAGAGCAGAGAGCAATCGCCTCTGGTGGGGTACGAGGCTTAAACACCTAATGAGAACAAAACCCAGGACCAGGCATTTGAAGTTCTGTATTCATCAATCCTTGATGGTTCATTTAATCTGGGTCCTCTTTACTTTCAGATAGGTACTGAAATCTCAAGCTAATGTGTGAACTGCCATTGAGTCCAACTAATACAGACTAATACACCTATATTCGGGAATACAAAAATACAACAGATAATTACTCAAATTAATCACTCAAGATTTTCTCTCACTTTATAAGAAACGTGATAACTGTTGAACTGAAGATTGTAATAATAAATACAGAAATATATCTTAAGAACTGAACATCAAAACTAACCGTAAAAGAAACGGTAATGGGCTTTGGATATTAGTTTTTGCTCAGTTCACTGAAATATAAAAGAAATACATATATTATATTTTCCAAAGTTCGACATCAATCAGGTTTTTTCTTCATAAAATGTTATTTCTAAGCAGAATTAAATCATTACACTTATACTATTGTCACCAGAACAGACTATAACATTGATAGTTGTATGAGAAGTGACAGCGCTTGCATCATGTTCAACTCTATCAAATGTATATTTGTATAGAGACTGTATTTATAGTCAAGAAACTTATTAATCATCATCAGCCACTACTGGAAAACCTCAGCCTTTACTTATTTATTGGCATCTCTATGATCCAACACTGATATTCTAGATCTGTAGTTTCCGACCTTTTTTGGCTGGTGACCCCATTTTATCACACATTTCTGGTAACCCCAGATATTCAAAATGGAGACCTTTTTTTGTTACTAAAATTAATTTGTTTTGGATCATGTAATAGTTTGCTATACTATGTTGCAAATAAACATTAATTTTAGATGACATTTAGGCTATATAACGTATAATATTATGGACGGAGGCAGAAAAGCCAGATGTAGATTACTGCACAAAGTGAAAATTTGATTTTCCTTGGTCAGAATATGTACAGTCAGTCCAGCTTGCATTGACAAGGCTGACAATTAAAAGTGAACAAACAGTAACTCAAACTATGAATTATGAAAGAGCTGCAGCATCTGAAACCGACCCCAAACATTTGACAGATAAACAGAACCACAATGCTTCTGTTTCAGCTTCAGTTTGTCATGTATTTATTGGGGTTGTCTCTCTCAACTCACCATACATTTTTTATTAGTAAGTTTTTATTTTTAGTAATGAGTAGAAATTTCAGGGGATCCCATTTGAATTCCAGGCGACCCCACATGGGGTCTCAACCTCAAGGTTGAAAAACACTGTTTTAGATATTCTAGTGGGAACATACCTTTGTCCAAGGGTGTGCTTTGATCTGTGGGAATTTGAACTCTGTGTAGTTTGGGTTCATCTCTCGGATCTGCTCCCTCGTTGGTGTACCCAGAACCTGACAATTAGTACAATAATATCAGTTTTTACCAATGTATCAAGTATGAAACGCCTGTACACAAAGAGCTGGAGGATTGTCAACAAAAATCATTGCACCATTATCCTTATGAGTTTATTACATACTATACTTCCTATATTACAACCACTGCTCACAGCCTCTTGGACTAATTTATCTCTATAGACCGCTGCCACTTATGTCATCAATACCGGAAGTAAACAGATACATCACCATATTGAAAGACAAGAGTGGAGCCAACACAGTGACAGATTGTGTGTTTAGCAGCTGCTTTATCAGTCATATTCTAAATGGGTTATTAGTGACAGTTTATCATTTATATATGGTAGACTATTTTCAAACTCTGAACCCTGCTGAAAAGCAACGGTATGCAGAGAAACTGGCTGTGATTGATGGGCTTGATCCTTACAAAGATACATGCTGAGTAGGAGCAGGAACACCTAAAACTAATAACATTACTACCACTACACAGAGTAGACCTACGGCCACCTGTTGCAGCTCTTGCATCATGGTTCACGGCCCTGCCCGGACACAGAGGCCGGCGCCAGTGTCCTGAGCCAGATAACTGGATGCCAGCCACACACCGCTCCCAGCCCCGTTTGAGCCCCAGAGCTCGGCGCACAGCTCGGGCTCTGAGTCCGGCCCCAACACCTGAACCGCAACTCAAGTACCGCAATATGTACTGAACTGTGGATAACCTTTAGTATCTCTATTGTTCACCACCTGTAATGGTTCTATATAATATCCAGCCCACAGGTGACTGTAGGTCTACTATCATAGTTGGGGCACTGTCTCTGGGCACTGAGTTCCTTATATTTTTGTTCCTGGTTGGTTTAAACAGAAAGGGTTCTGTACAAAGACTTCTTTTCAACATGTCCTGCTGTTTCAGCAGCGTATTTCTGTGCAAAAGTAACCATGACAATAATTATTGAGTACAATTATCTGCCTACCAAACCTAGCACTCCTCTGTCTAGCTTGCGGGTTGTGTTCCAATATGGCTGTGTAAACATAAATCACGTGATCCCTTACGTCATGTGGCAGCGGTCTATATATTAGCTCCAATATCTATAGTTGAATATATGTTAACTGACAATGAAATACATATCAATGCATAGAAATAACAGGTTTCAATTTCCCTCCTTCATACCAACAGTATATATCTTAATTCTAGGACTTGCGAGGTTCATTTGCACAAAACACTGTAGTTTTTACCCTCATTCCAAAAAACATTACATTCTTCTTGAACTGTTGCCACACAGACAACAATTAAAAATAGGAAGTGTTAAACTGGTATCTGACCATGCAAACAGCATCCTCCTTTCATTCCATCAAATACCGTCTTAAAAGGTCAGCGCTGCAATGTCTGCACAAATCCAAAAACCTTCTGATGTTCAAGTCTTTCATAATGTTTCAAAGTATGTGTATTTCTCAGTCCAGAAATGTGAGCTTTTCTTTTGGGTATTCAACACCACACCACAGCCTTGCAGACTGTCGGCTGGTTGGTTTGTGTACAATATACAAAGATGACTGGAAGAAGGCAAGACACTGTATGACTGAAGTATAGACTAGTATTCAGACAACATTATAAATGTGCCATTTGTTCAACAATGGTCATAAAACAAGAATAGTATTACCATCTCCCACGTTTTAACTGGAAATGGTTCACAATGAGGCCTAATTCAAAATATATGTTTACCTTAATCATATTAAAGTTGTCATACTTGGAATTTTAGAATGCATATAAACAAAGTTGCAGAGTTTCTCAACTTTACTAAATGAGTGAGTTGATGAAAATGTCAGACTTAAACCATCTGTTGGCTTTCTCCCCACTGTTTGCAGCTCCTCTCCAGTACCTTGATGATTTCTACTAGCTGGTCCACACCGCTGTCCCCAGGGAAGATGGGCTGGCCCAGCAGCAGCTCAGCCAGCACACAGCCGGCTGACCAGATGTCAATGTTGGATGTGTAGTCAGTGGCACCAAAGATGAGCTCCGGGGCACGATAGTACCGTGAGCAGATATAGGACACATTTGGCTCCCCCCGAACGAGCTGCTTTGCACTAGAAGATGGGGGGGGGGGAAAGGAGATGAGGCAGAAAAACAGACAGTTCAAGCAGAGAGTGGTGTTCAGTGTGAACCTCTCATTTCTCTGGGTATTTGTTTTCCCAAAACAGGGACATAAGAAGATATATGACAGATGGGCACAGGGAAAAGAGAGATGGAGAAAAAGATGGCAATACAGACAGACAGCCAACTACACAAGTACTCTGAAAAACAGTCACAAAGGAAAGAACGATTTGAGACAAACATGTCCACAGGCAATGTCTAGTACTGACCTGCCAAAGTCACAGAGTTTGAGAATGGCGGTCTCTGGGTCCACCAGGAGGTTCTGAGGCTTGATGTCTCTGTGACACACGCCCTGGGAATGGATATAAGCCAGACTGCGGAACAGCTGGTACATGTACACCTGGGGGGGGGTAGAGAGAGGCATAGTGCACGAGAGCATTTAATAACTTCGTATCATCATACCGATACAGGAAATTGCAAGGACACCCGATTCCCTATAATACTATCTATTACACCTTTTCACTGCTTTCAGGCAGGTGACTGAGATATCCAACAAATTCATAGATTAAATACAGTGGCTGTATAACCTAAACACACAGTGAGAAATTTCTTTCTCAAGGGTCAGATACTCAAAAGCAAAAATAAAAGATGCAATAGTAAATGAGTTGGATAATGAATGCTGGTTTTACCATCACTGCTGCTGAAACTGACAGATGTACTAAAGGTAATGTATCAAAGATGAGGTAATGTTTTAAGCACATTATGTAATTTTGTTCTAAAGAAATGGCTGCAAGTAATGTTAGAGGGACATGATGCTGACCAACTGAAACTGACAGTTACACCAAATATAGTGATTGATTTTCACTTTCTGGATTTGAAAATGGTTGGAAACATTTGACATGTGTATGTTCACAAGCCAACAAAATACATAATAACATTTGGTAAAGGAAATATTTCATATTATAGCTTTAAAATGTCAAGATTTGACTGCTATTCATGTGTACTTTGCTAAACCTACTTTGTGGCTACTGTACTACCCACATAAAAACTAAAAAGACCTCAAGGTCTTTGGCTTATTTCTTTTGTAGAGAACGCACAACCAATGTGCATTTCCTCTGGCAAAGTTACTTCTACACATGCCCTTCACTGTATTTTTGGCACAGTGTGTAGGTGCATGTAGAAAGAAGCAGCTGGGTAGTGTCTGATGCAGCCTGGAGTGGCATGTTTCTGAACAAAAATAAATAAATAACAGAGGTGCAATATCGTCCCTAAAAATGTGAATCCATCCTCATCTCACATTTGATTTGACTACCAGTCCTTATTCAATGACGACATCCTGAAATAAAAGAATAATAAATCTGCAACCATTTAAAGTGTCTGTGGAATGCAGACAATAAGCATCTTAATGTGACAAATCACAGTCATCATCACAGTTATCATCATTATTACCCACATGATGCAGTGACAGCAGGCTGGCCACAGATTACAGAATGATAACAGACAAGATGACTAAAGGGATGAGAGATGATGGTTAAAAAAAGGGGAACAGAGAGATAGAAGAGGAGGAAGAGGTGAACAAGGGGTATAGAGGAACAATGAAGAACATAAAGGAACCTAAGGGACGGGGAGAGGGAAGGAAGACCCCAGACATGCTGAGATGGAACTGTGTCATGCAGGGAGAGGGATCTGTATGCATGCCACAGGGGAGCGGCAGGCTGAGGTGGGGAAATGGGCCATGAGACAGCTATAATGTCCTCACTGCTGCAACAGACACAGTAAACACACAAACACTGTCTCTAAAATAAGCACCCTTTTAGACAGGGAACCAAGTGTATTGCAAACAGATTAATTCCCATGAGACCATCTCTCCCATTCTGCTTTCATAATCCTTAAACAGTGAGCCGTCTGTGAAAAACACACGGCAACAGTACTCGGCTGTTTATTGCATCCACAGGCAATTACTGAACAAAGTTCTCGGCCTTTTCATTGATTTGCTTTAAGACTGTAACAGTAAAATGAAAGTCAGAGATTTGATCTATTCTATTCTTTTATTGTTTGACACACAGAGAGAAATAATGAGCCAATATGGAAACAGTGCCCTATTGTCAACACAAACAGTTCTAAGTGAAAGCCAAGCTATGAAAACACAAATACCACTAAAAGCTTAAGTCTCATCTTAAATGAAATGTTCCCAGTGGTATAAAAGAGTCCTGAAAAGCAACAGACTGCCAAAAATCTCACACTTGTCAAGTTGCAGTGTTTCCAACAGATAAGCATTTACATGTTTCTGAAAGCAACACTTTTCTCTGCTGTGGTTTCTTGCACTATGTACATAGGAACGTTTGAGGATTACTGCAATATAGTATTTTTGTATCACTTTAATGTTTATATTATATCTATAATAATATGACTTCACTCCTTCAGAACTCCTTAAGAATTTGTACCGTAGATTTGACTGATTTTATGCAGGGCCTTGTGCATAGTTTTTGCATTTCACTGTTCATACCCATGAGCATGTACCAAATAAATCTTGAATATAAATATCTTAATATCTATGAATATATCTATGAATATCTTAAAATAACAGATAATGCTGTTTGGAAGTTTGGACGTCAGAATCGTGAAAAGTAAAGAATGCAGCATAATCCTCTATAGATATGTTACAACAGCACTGACCCCAGATCAATATCACTCTTCTACTTGTTAGGACTGCACTCTAAATTCCTGTTGTCAGCTGTTCAAACTAAACATCCAATAATGAATATGTGACCTCTACAGCCTTTATTGACTTGAACATGTATACAATAAGAATGTCTTTGAAAGAGCATGTGGAATTAACCTTTCCATGTCTATACATATGTTGTGAATGCTTGAACAAACACAGATAATCACAGTGCAGTGTGTGTAGCACATGTGTCTACCCACCTTAACATAGATGATGGGGATGGTGGTCTTGGCCTTGTTGAAATGCCGAGCTACCCTGTACACTGTCTCGGGGACATAGTCCAGCACCAGATTCAAATACACCTCATCTTTCTAGAAAAGAGGAAACAAAAAGAAAAGGAAAATACAATCAGAAGTGGAAAGTAAACACTATCAAAGTAAATCTAAGCTGTCATAGCAAGAGGACTTTGCAAAAGTCAGAATCTTAGGTATGTAGGCAAAACCAACAAATAAATCAAATGAAGTGTAAATAATGGGACTTGGTATAAAAAAAAAATTCTGTGGGGTGATACAATGATTAGTTAGTGATAGGTCATGAATTTCAGGATAAAACTTAATGCGTAAGTGGAGGAACACAATGGATGCAGTCATTTCCACAAATTTCAGACCTGTTGACCAATGCCAGTGAATAAGGTGTTATTTAATTTATGGCAGTGGTTAATGTTTATCTGTGTTCAATTACAGTTTGAATTTAAGCTCATTCAAAAATAGTGTAATGAGAAGCTGAAACAATTGAAAACACTACCAGGGTTCCTACAGGTTTCTATAAATTAAATGTAAGACTTTTTAAGACTACTTACAAGAGAATTTAATGCCCATTTTATGGCCAAACTGGCAAAAATTTATGACTCCTAGAATTTAGAAAAATGTATTTATTTACTCCAATGCCTTGATTCCTACCATTCCAAGTCATTTCTCACTGGGGGCTGCAAAGTTATCGATAATTGGTTCCTAATTTCAATATAAATTGTCAGGTTGGAAAAGGTGGAACTGAGTAGACTAGCGTTAGTTTCTTTGCAGTTTGGATATTTGACAGAAACTTTTAAACACAAAACAACAAACAACTTTATGGCAACATAACTTAAGACCTACCATATGAAATTGAATATGTTTCAAAGACATTTTAAGGTATTAAATGCAGATTTTTACATGCGGGAACCCTGACTACAGTTATTATTTCTATAATGATGATTTCGATATGATCCCCTGGCTGCAAAAGAGGTGTAACACAAAATATCCACACAAATTACCAGCATTGAGTTTCAACCAAATTGTAATTTCATATTATCTATAAATTTTAGAAACAAGTGCCGCTGTAGTAATTACAATCACATCATGCTTTGTGACATGTAATAATACTGATTTGAATGAAGATAACAAGAGAAAAAGCTCCAAGCAACTTAGAAAGAGGGTTCACTATTGGGGTATGGACGGCAGGACCTGAAGGCTAACTTGGGACATGATCAGACTGTTAACAAGAACAATCTGTCCACAACTACATACAGAGGGATATTAGAGTGGGTCTGTAATGCATAAACCCCTCATTACAAAGATGAATGCACATCTGAGAGTTTGTTCAGTGGTGCAAAAATCACACAGCAAAGGTCTACAGAAATATGGGGAAAAAAATCATTTTATCAGATGCATCGTCCCTCATCATACAGTATAGCTTTCTCTATTGAGGTTTTTTTTATATAATATGACTACAATTAGGACAATCCTGCTAGTGTGCTGAACAGCCTTCAGTGATTTATTCATCAGAAAATGTACCCACATGCGGTGCCTTACAGACGTTTTGATTATTGCTTTGGCGTGGCAGGTTGAAAGATCAATCCATACGGACTCAACATGTCTAAAGCTTACCATTGTTATTGACTCTAGTTTTATCGCAATCCTTTTTTGAGATTATTACCCAGCCAAACACCTCAGTAAGACAGCACATGTTGTTTTCTCCTTCAATTAATCATCCATTGGGCAGGACTGAGGTTGTCTTTCAGGGTGACATTGAAGGGGAAATGAATTACCGTAAATACTTGCTGCAAACAATATAAATAGATTAGAAGTTGATTCAGCTCATTGACACAGGATTTACTCTTTACTCTGCAGTAAATCACAGCAATCATTAGCGTGTCAGCAGAACTGACTGCAGTAAGTATGGCTACGTGACAATGGATTGTTAACAATGTTTAACTTACACATGGGAAGGCAGTGAAAATATACAAGAACTATTTAGCATTTTTAGGTTAATGGGAATATTTTGTTATGTAACCAATGAGACGATTAAGTAACACAAATGTACACGTGGTAAACTTTACCTATTGTCATTAAAATATTTAACTGGCTTTGGAGTAAGAGCTTCAAAGTAGAGCCCAACCGATATGGGATTTTTGGGGCCGGTGCCAATACCAATATTGGGGGCTAAAAAAGCTGATATCTGACATATCGGCCAATATATGAAATAAGAACAATGATATACACAGGACATAATGGTCTTATATTAGATAATGGTGGACATGGAAATTAAAAGTTGCATCTTTGTTTATTTTACAAAAATATTTTACCCAACTTTCAAATGCTGTGTAATAGTCTTATATCAGACTAGTATGTGACCCATGCGGAACCATGGGGTGTAGATGTGGTAGTTTTTATGCTGGGGAGAGCAGACTTTTGGGAAAAGATGTGAGTCTACATTTTATAAGTAGTGACATAATAATTGTTTGGTAAATCATACTTTAAAATGTAACTGACAATTAATATACAGTATGAAGACCAAGAACACCCAGAATGAAATTGTGAGGTGAACAGAAAGTGTAAAGGTGGGGGTGAGGGGCCAATAATTTGCAAGATTGGGGGGTTTGTGATTTGAGCGTGGAATGTTCCGTGATTGTCGGAGCAGGGGTTTATAGCGGTCTGTGATTGAAAGTGAACACGATTTACTATTCCTCTAACTCTCCGGCCAGCACAGACACACAGGAGCAGAGCAAAGCGCAGCACAAAAGTTAATACATCAGTTACATGTTGACCGATGTTGATTAATCTGTGATATGGGCCGATTAATCCGTCAGGCTCTACTTCAAAGTATATTCAGATGCACATCCAGCATACATATTACTACAAAAAGAAAAAACCTAAGCAATTCAACAGATGTCCATGTACATCTAATGCTGTAAGAGAGTGTGAATTGAACCTCAAAGAAAGGTCAAATGTTGTTTGAGTAAAGTGCATGAATCATCCTTGATGCATGTACTATTAAATAGCTGGGTGTGGAGGCAGACTGAGCTGTGCTGTAACATAACAAGTCATGTCAGTGCATACCCACCTTCTCTCCGCTCGAGTAGAAGAAGTAACGTAGCCTGACAATGTTGCAGTGGTCCAATTTCCGCATTATTTGCAGCTCTCTATTCTATAATAAGGAAAGCACGAGAAAAAGGCACAAGGAGAATTGTTGAAAAATGATATAAATCTAACTTAAGTGACATATTAACCCTGAACAGACAAATGAACACAAATTATTCGAACATCTTCAGCTTTAGTGTGAAATGCACAATGGCACCTATTAATGCGAAGACACACCAACCCGATTTTCAGGGGTTGGACAATGTTGGGCAGTCTGGCGAGGTCAGTGTCATGAGTCCACTTGGTGTGTTCCGTGTGATCGGCCACCATTAATGCTGTCACCAGTCTTGTGGACAATTCAACATGTATAATTGGCCACTACCTGTCGTTCAGTAGGACCAATCTGATTGGTGGAGGGATAGCCCTTGACTAGTGAATCAGTGAACGAGAAGTTTACATGTGAATACAGCTATGCCAAGGTACTTTACACAATTATTGTCTTCTACAATAGGCCATGAACTCTTATTACTAGCCATCTGTTCAACGAGTACAACAACAACACTTCTAGACCACTCAAAACTCTGCTGACAACAATGACTGATGACAGCGAGCTTTGTGTTTTGGCCTAGAGAGATGTTCAATCATTCCAGGTTTTACGTCTCACGTAAGCGCAGAATGTACGCTCAAGTCTGTAGTCAATATGGTGTGTTCGTCACACTTTTTAGACTATGTCGGGGAGACGGGAGCTGACTGATCAGTCGGGCTGCCTTTTCTGGCAAAGATCAGCAGTCGGGTTGGTGTGTCTTCGCCCTTAGAGTGGTTTTTGTTTCACACTATATAGAAGCCAGTCTGCATTTGCGTACCTTAAACCTTTTGTCTTGGAGAACTTTCTTTATTGCCACCATCTCCTGGCTGTCGATGAGGCGGGCCTGGTAGACCACCCCAAAGGAGCCATTTCCTATAACCTTAATGTCTGTGTAAGACACCTCCTGTGGGCGGTCTGGGCCCTGCCCAGGTGTGGCTACCACTGTCGTCACTTTGCCACTGTCTCCTGTGGAGAAAAGACAAAACATGGGTCATCTAAAGTGCACAGATAGCAGCTTCATGGAAAAGCCCTACAATCAAATGGCACACAAATAATGTCCAACATTGTGAAACAAAGTGACATAACCCCTCTAGTTCAGCCTTTCCATAAATTTCCCCGAGGAGAAAGAAGCTGAACGTCAACAAGTACTGCCTGTTTCTTTAAATGGCCATAACCTATGTGGTGGTTCCCCAGACACACTCCACTGGCTGGTAATGAGCTCCTGATACTTCCCCCAACACTTTCCCGAATCCCCTTGAGGAAAACTAGCTTAAACTCCTTTAATTCAGGAGACACAAATCTGATGATGTTGGTCCAGTGAAGCCTCATTTGGCTCAAGTTTGACCCAATCATATGACACTTTCGTCTGAGGATTTCTTGTCACTACCACAACTCAAAAATCATTCAACAGTTCTGTATACACGTCACTATTAAAATACAGAATCTCATTCGTATGCAGTTGCCAAATAAAATGTACTTTTCCTGTAGTGCTTTATGTGCTTTGCTCACAGCTTGTTTTTAGAGATGTTGGTTAAATTTAACAAATGTGATAATGGATCTATGTCTACATGGAAATGCCTGGAACTGGGTCCTGAGAACATCTCAGATAAGCTAAGCTGGGTGACCTGTATTGACCTGTTCACATTGATCCCCCTTGCAGCTGTAACCCATGTCTCTGTTAAAGTCTCAATAGGGTGTTATAGGCTCCATCACATTTCCAGCATAGCACCTCTGTAATCCCAATCCCCTCGGTGTCCCCATTTCAATAATAGATCAAGAATTCAATCCTTCTATCAAAGAGGATTGTGTAGGAGGAAAGGAAGTCAAGGTGCACGACCTTGAAGATATCTGGGAAAGTGGTATGCTTAAGATCTGACAGTAGCTGACAGCTTTAGTTAGGGTCAAGTAGTGGATCAGTGTTGTACGCCTGTGCACGTGTTGGGTCAAGAATGATTTGACAAATCAGCACCAGAAGCAATGACACTTGGAGGGGAGAAAGAGCGGAGAAGAGGCCCATTGCCAAAAGGCTTGTCAGAGCCTGTGATAAAATTGGGTGGACAGTAGCACACCCAGAAGAGCTACCATTTCCTGGGCTTGTTCCCTTCACTTGTCTCAACAGGACCCCTCTTGATCTCTGGCAGGTCATACAAAATGGAGCCAGCTAATAAGGGATTTCGGTTCTCTAATAAATATGGCTTTATCATCCACTGTTTCTGGCTGTGTCATTTTAGTTCCTATGACACTTCTTTAAATTAGCATCTCAAAAAACTGGATTATTTTCCATTTTTGTTTTAGAACAAATTTTGAGCATTATCTGGAAAACACAGTTGATACCCACATGACTAACATTAATGTATACCCCCAGGTCTGCAGAAAATACTTACGACTGTGATTCCTGCACATTCCTGTATTTTAGTTTCACAATACACCATTCCACTGTATTGCCTTTTAGCATCACTTTCACGGTCTTTTTAAACAAGTTAAGTCAAGGGGCATTAAATATGAAGCAGCTGTGGCATGATAGTCCTTTGAATAATGAATGCAAAAATGAGCACTCTACCCAGCTGTCAGTGAATAGCTTTGGTTTCTGATACGTCAATGCAAGCCTGATGAGTAGGAGAAAAAGGATGAGCAGAGTGACTTTCAGCACACCCGCACTTAAAGGCAAATGGCTCAGAGCATAAGTGTGAGAACAAAATGAGTTGCATAAAATCAAATATTGAGTTTTACTTAAAAGTTTGATGACAAATCCCCTGAAAGTTTGGTCCTTTTCAAATTTACACACTACTCACTCCTCCTCCTCCACAACACAGGTGGTTTTCATTGACAAGATGCTGAGTGAGGCTAGTGATAAATCTGACATCTCCATTTAGAACTTAACTCATATTTCTTAAAAGCTTTTCAGTACAGGTTATACAGATTTAAAATGGTCGATATGGTATTGCTGACTATTAAGGCGGCTATTAATCTCTTTCCTGCTTTTCCAGTTTATCTCTACTCTTACCATCAAAACAGACTGAAAATGCATGTCTGCCAGGGTTATAACAGGTGACAAGTTGTAGAGAAGGACGTTAATAATCTGAAATTAGAACAACTATGAATATAGATGGAGCAAAATTAAGAAAACAAAGCCTAGCTTGTCACCTAAAACAATTTTAGTGCATATTTATTGTCATGTATTTATACAAGTAGTTGAGACAAAGAACAAAATACGCACCCCTTAAGTATCATTAGAATACTGCTACGCAAACAAGAGTATCATAACAGAGGTATTAAAAAAAACAAAAAATCTGATCAATATTCACATCTAACTTAATCGGCCCTGAGACAAAATTCACATTGACTTTTGTTTTTTGTCATTTTAATTACACTAAATCTGATGGCATCAGTTCTAAACCTCTTTTCTTTCATCAGTCAAATTATACATCACAACCTACACCCAGTGAAAAATGGTGGACTCCTAAATTAATCTGAGTATTAGTTAATGTCAAATCCTTTCCTTTTCCACACGACATAAATTGGATCTCAATTCTCCTGAACAGTGAATTTTAGTTTTTCCTGTTTCATCATAGTACAAAGTGGTAGCTTTTAATTTAGTAACTTATGCAGTTTTACATCCACTACATGAAACAACTAACAAGTGCTTTGATACGATTAAATATACATTACCAACTACACCTGTATTTGCAGTACCCTTATCAAAAGTTTTAGTAACACTAGTCAAAGTGAAGAAAACCGAGAGATGCCTATTTAAGACTATGGTTGCACAGAACACCCAACCTTGTCTGAGTAGGCAGTCACAATGTGTGTTTTGCCAGTACACATAAAAAATGAGCCTGGGGTTTTCAATCTTTCCACAATAGGAGTCTATTTTAAGCTGTGTAATTTAGACAAATTACTGTGAGCTAGGTTGAGGAAATGTTTAAAATCTAACTTTAGTGTTGATACAATATTTCAAAAAACAAATTTTTGTATCTGCTGTATCCAATTGGACAGGCATTTCCAATGCATTCTATAGATAGAACAAGGCAGAAGTCATCTTGCACTCAAAAGCAATGAATATTAATGAGACAGATGAGTTAATAAAGACTTACTGGCTGGCAGCATGTACTAACTTAGCAAAGACTGACTACCAACAGCTTAAGTAAACTTTGATGGTTGACTTCCATCCATGGTGTCCACTAGCCATTTCACACCATCATCTTCAGAATTAGTTCCTGTAGCTGCTTGCAAATAACCTCAACAGCTACATATATAACCTCTGAACATTCTGCAGGTTCTTGTCATCACAAAAACGAAGCCAACAGAAGGGTCTGTTAGCTGGAGAGGGATTCCAATCCTGGCCTCAAAAGGCAAAGGTTATGTGCATGGTCAACTATTGACATAAAACTAACAAATGGCTTCCTTTAAGGCGGACCTGCCATTCCTTTCAATCAAAGTTGACAATTACAAACTCACCGTGCCAGGGTGTTTTTATTTGTCTGAATACTTGATCGGATGCCTGTTTGTATCCATAGATGTACACATGTATGTATCAGTGCAGGCATACTAAAGTTCAGGTAGATCTGATTAAGGTACCGTCAATATTCGCTGGTAGATGAGTAAACATGAAATCTGTTTCAGTAATTTCTCTACAAATAACTTGCAGGTTTTTCGGGGACGGCACAACATGTACCACCTTTTGCAAACAGTGCAAAAGAAATTGGGCTCAGGCCAACGCCTTAAAACTTTACCAAATATTTTCAACTCACTGTTTTTCATCGTTAGCAAGCTAGCTAGGAAGCCTCCACATCTGGCACTAATGACGAATATATTAAGTGTCGGCTAACATAAGCTCTGTACCAGAGTTACAAAGCTATAATTATGATCTGGCATCGTTGCCAAATAAAGAACTTCATGCTATTAATAATATGAAAAAAATAATCGATTTAGATCAGTTCCAAGCCCAACACAGCAGCTAACGATAAAAGCCCTTGGTGGCCGCGGTTCTCTAATGAAAAACACAGCTAACTTAAGTAAGCTAACCAGCTAGTAGCTAAGAGCTCGCTGGCTAAGGTTAGCAGCGAAACAATGATCGAGATTAAATAAACGCTAACACTTTGGTTGAAAAAATAGTCAGACATTAAAGCATCTGTAATGCACTGTAACTTTGACTTGTAATGGACATATAGTATAATACTTACGAGGCAGTTTCAAATTCCCAAAGCTCGTCGTGCTGCTTCCACTGGCTTGTGAAGCCCCAGTTTTTCCTGTCGAGCTTCCGCCGGCTACAGATGATCCGGCACCGGCTGCAGCGGACCCGGGAGCTCCGGGAGGCTCAGCGAATGAGCTGGTCCTGGCCCGCCCGCTGCCGCTCATATTTGTGTGAACTATAGCCGGGGCAAAGGTTAACGTTATTAGCAGCCAGACAGGTACATAATTGAGCTGTACGTTTGTATTTTCATATGTGCTATAAATAAAAATACACTTACAGCGTTCTGTATAGGTTGCTCGTCTCCCCCTTTCTTCCTCTGTAGAACGGTGATGGTGGGGGGACTGGGGAGTTGACGCACAACGACGAAAGGCTCACGTGTGTTCATGGGAAATGTAGTTTTCCTGTTAGCATAAAATCCACCCATGGGTGAATCCGCTATACAACACTCAAGACAATGACAGTAAATTAATGACCAAACAGCACAGTGTGTTTATTAAATAAGTCAACGTTTTTCAAAACTGGTTATGGGCATACACTCCATTTAACTATTACAAAGTTAGTATTACTTCCAACTAATATCTGTATGTGTGAAATAACAAAAATAAAGGTGACATACATTCCCGAAAGTGCAAATGTATGCAAAATTACAAAAAATACAAAAATGTGAAATCAGAAGCGCTGTGATTACCTTTAAAATGTGTATTTTTAACTGCGTCTTTAAAGTAGAATCATTATCGCCAGAAAAACTACAAGGCCCATGAGGAAAGGGCACTTTTTTATTGACAGTCTCGCTGTCCAATCAGACATTCAAATTTGTTTAGAGCTACCGCATTGGGCGGGATTTCGTCTCACAAGAATGGAGGCGATCGGCGGGTAAACGTTTCATTACACGCTTTGAAAGGCATTTTCTAGCGGATTCTTTTCTTTACTATGATTCCTGTATCACGGCTGAAAACAAGGGGCAGACAAAAACACATACGGCTGGAAGAGCGAAGAGTAATGACTACAAAAGTGACTGTCCAACGAGAGTAAATGAGAGGTAAGGGAAAGAAGGGCCCGCCGTGGTAGCCGGAGAGCTTCGGGGAAAAGTGGGTAGCGCCGCCTGACGACCGCCCGACGAACCGGGGAGCCGCTGTCAGGAAACCGCGGTGCCGACAAATAGGTCTGCAGTATCGAAGGGAGCGCCGCCAAGAGCTCTCCATATGCCATCACAGCTGTAAACAATGATAGGAAGCACATTTGACACGATTAGTTAGCTGCTTTACGCGGTGGTCGTTTAATTAAAACTATAAGGGCCGTGCATTTAGCAGACACATGAATATAGCGGCGCTGGCGGTTTGCATTGTTTCACATTCCTCCATGAAAACACTAATATTATATAGACACAGACACATGTAGCTAACGTTTGCTTATTCGACAGAACATCTGACGTTTCATGTGCATTAACACTTGTTTGATGTAGTGATGGTGTTTGCAAAAGCTAATCCCTTAGTGATTGAGGACATGTTACATAGAATCGGTTATATTTTGTCCCTTTTTATTTTTCCCTACAGGTGTGTTCTCATACTGCTTTATGGATGACAGAAAAGTAACCATTACTGGACGGCAGTAAAGTGTCATCTCCTGTCGTGCATAGCTCCTTCTGCAGCCTTTCATGACACTCTTCACATCTAAATAAAACACTTAACCCCCCCCCCTTCCCCACATACACTTCTGCTCTGACACTCAGGCTATTACCCCGCGCGCGCGCGCTCACACACACACACACACACACACACACACACACACCACAGCATGGCTGAACAGCAGGAGGATGCAGAAGGTGTTTATGTTGAACACCAGTACATGTGCAGTGAGTGCCATGAGCTCTTCAACACCCTGGAGGATGTGCTGGTCCATCAGCAGATCCACACAGGACAAGATGGAGAAGGAGAGGTGGAGGCCATGACCATCCAAGGTGTCCCAGAGATGGGGCAGAGCCAACAGTACCAGTGTCTAGAGTGTGGCGCCCTCCTGGTGAATGCGGAGGAGCTGCTGCAGCATCAGGAGATGCACATGAGGGAGGCCGGGATGGAGGTGGAGCAGCAAGGTAAAGTTAGGACAAAATGATAAAAAAGAAGAAATATTTTAGGGATGGACACGGACTTTAACAAGCTGAGGTGCATTAGTCATAACCTCATTATTAACACACTCCTTCCATCCAATCCATGAATAATAGCAATACTAACGATAATAAAACTGACCAAGCAAGGAGCGAATGAAACACAAGTGTACTATTTAATTATTTCAGACTTTATCTATCATGTTTAGCACTCAGGCAAAAACAGTGCCATAAACATCAGTTCCATGTCTGTGAAACGTGCACATCCGGACTTTACATAGAATTAAGAAATTGGAAATGAGGAAAAAAATAGTACATTCTACAAAGAGACAAGAGGTTGAATACAAGAAAACTTCAAATAATAGAATTATTTATTGTATATGTATAAGATAGTGTGTGTTTTCTGTAAGCCTGATAAATTAGACTATGTAGTGATATTTGTGTACTGTCGATAGGCTTTGTGTAATGCAATATGGTGCAAGTTGTAGGTGAATACAAGGCTTTTGATACACAAAATGCATGTGTGCGCTATTACACTTTTGTTAACTGTAGGGCAGCAGCTAACAGTTATTTTCATGATTAATCAATCCGCTGTTTGCATTTTTCAGTTACTGGTGTACTTTATAAAAGTAAGAAAAGCTGCTCGCAATCATTTGTAGGTTAAAGATATGTTTTCAGAGTGCATCTCATGAAACAAAGGCCAGAAAATGTGTCTTCTGTTAAACAAATAAGGGCTAGATAATTGAACAAACCATTGTTTTTCATCTCTGCTTGAAAAGTCAAATAATCCATTGTCAAAATGATCTAATCTGTTTGTTTTACTATAATTAGTCTGTTTAACTAATGTAACCACTGGTCAAAGCCTAACCATGTGTGTCTTTGTTCTACAGAGTTGTGCGAGGTTCTGGAGACTGAGGAAGCAGGGCAGGATTCTGAGGTGACAGGGCCGGTCCAATACCAGTGTCTGGACTGTTTGGCTCTGTTTGATTCACCGGAGACCTGGCTGGACCACCGGCGGACCCACAGCAGGAGCAGCACACACAGTACACGAGACTATGCTGAGACCACGGTAAGAGACCCCATCCACTGGGCTGACAGCTGGATTAAAAATATCTGTGGTAAATTTGTTGTTCCTAAATTGAAAAGATAATACTTTTTTTTTTTTAATCACATGAATCATGCAGACACACCTTTCTCATGTAAGGATTTGATTCCCTATTATTAGAAAATACTACCTAAAATGGGAACCATGGCCAATGTACAGACATGTACACTATTTCAGCACCCATACAATTCTAAAACAAGGCTTACACTGTCGGGGCTTGCAGCAAGGATATATCCCCGAAATCCCCCCCCCATCCTATGCTATATATAT
>JAPTYQ010000009.1:11989832-12021042 GCA_029814465.1 Ostorhinchus cyanosoma
TGTGTGTGTGTGTGTGTGTGTGTGTGTGTGTGTGTGTGTGCGTGTGTGTGTGTGTGTGTGTGTGTGTGTGTGTGTGTTCAGATTGGGAGAAGACAGAAGGCAGGATGCTGCTGAAATGTTGATGTTGGGTGACATCTAGTTGTGGTCATTGAGAATTGCAACTTTGAGGTTGATCAGATTTTCTGCTCTAAGATGGTTGTATTTGGAACCAAACAGGAAAACCAAACCACTGAAATTATGTTTCTAATGTCTATGAGAACCTATCAACACCTTGTTTCCGTGACAAAATACAAAAAAAATCTGAATCAGTCGCCGTCTCTTTTTGTATATGGGTGAAGTATTTGACTCCTAAAGGGGTCTGCATACGGAAAACATGTACAGCCCAGAACCAGAGAAAATAAAGGTGGCAAAATAGGATTTCCAAAGTAGTAAAAATTCTGCATTTGGTCATTGATTGCGATATAAATTTTTGATATTATAAACGTACACACTGCTGCCCACAAAGTTGGAATTAAATATCTTTGCCTCTTCTGATGAAATGATTGTGACCATGTGATTTATTCTTGACATAGTGCAACTGGGACTCAGTATGTAATCATTACACCAGGTCAAAGGTCATTATTGATGTTTATAAATAGGAATAAAAAGGAGGAATGTGTCTGAAAACAAAATTATTCTAATTTTATGGGTAACAGTGCATATCCTTCTGAGACCCAAGCAATGCATGGTGTCCCCTGTAGTGGACAAGAGTTTCACAGCTTTACTTTGTAAAAAAAAAAAAAAAAAAAAAGTCCACTGAAAGGGACATTATATAAAGACTTTTTTTATGTATCTGAAAAACCTGTTGCATCAAACTGTTTCCAATTAAGGCAATGGTTTACTTAATGGGTCTCAGGAGGATAAATGGATAAATACTTTGTTTTACCAGCAGAAAATCCTCATTGAGATTAAAAATCTAATACTAAAACAAGACACAACAAACAAACTTTCATACAATATAAATGAAAACATACAGTATCAAGTCATATACGATAAAGGTAATTTCAATAACAATGATTTCAATGCAAATTTACAAATAATCACATTGAACAAGCTTATTGTTTCTTCAAACCTTGGAAGTAGACTTAAATCCCCACAAAATGACAAGTTGTGACAGTTTTCTTCTGTAAATCATTCCATGAAGGGTCAGTGTATCTAATAGGTTTTTCATCCAACTCTGCTCTAACTCCAAACCACCATTTGTAGGATGTTCTGAGAGCACAGAGCATACTGTTTTTGGATTTTACACATGTTTGTACAAGGATAAAATGGAAGCAGCATGATCAACATAATTAGCATCCCATGATGCTCTGAACTTTTAAAATTGAGCATATCTTTTGTATTATGCCCTGATGAACGCACTATTTAGAAATGCTTTGATGATGGTGTCCCTATAGATAATGGAGATCTTTTTAATTTTGCTTACATTTTTAACATTGATGATTGATTTATTTATTTATTTTTTACAAATGTCCTTTTTGCCTTGCTGGTACTGGCCTTGAAAAATCTCTGCATCACTATCACCCAAACCCCAGATGAGGGAATATCTTTCATCAGGTTGGTGTTCACCCCTCTGGTAGGGTTCTCAGACGAGGCACAATGAAGCCGTTGTGGCAGCATGTGGAGGCCCAGCACCTTATTACGACACTTCATGTTGTTTTCTCCTTTAATTTATCACCTGATACCTTGACTTGTCAACAACAAACTGGACTGTGCCAACTGTACAAGAGGAGCTGGAACTATTTTATGGAAGGGCAAGAGGATTTATGAGGAGGATGCAAAGTAAATAGAGGATTGGAAATGATTGGAAACACTGGTGGGCGGAGAGGATGAACCTTTAAACCTAATACACTGTCAGATTTTTGACAAACACAGTCATGGAAAAAATGTTTAGACCATCCTGGTTTTCTTCATTTTCTTGTTCATTTCAACATCTGGTACAACTAAAGGTACATTTGTTTGGACAAACATAATGATAACAACTAAAATATCTCATAAGAGTTTAATTTCAGAGCTGATATCTATCCATTTTCCATGGTTTTCTTAATAAAAACCAAAATCACTTCAGTTCTTAAATCAATAGCTGTGGCATTGTACTGACAAAAACAGTGCTTGATTGCATAACCATTGTTTTTTATGACTTTTGATGGTCTAATAATTTTTTCCACAACTGTATGTAGGGCATCAGCCAGGAATGTATATTTAGACTCTCAGCTTCTGAACTGGTGAAAATGATAATGACATGTATGTAAAAAGGGTAAATTTACCATAGCTGTGTCCATAGTAGGCCTATATCTAGAGTTTTGTGTGTACAAACCTTGTTGAAAAAAAAAAGACATTATTGAATTGCATAAAACTTACAATAAGTCAGAATTTCTAAGACATTTATATTTACATTTGTATCATACTTTTTTAGAGTTTCTTCTTTTTTTCTCTATCTGTTATCTTTCAATGAAGTTTTATCTTTCAAAAATATTTTTACACACTGGAACATTTGCTTTTTTAATCTCCTTTGCTGTAATCTTATTTATATGTTTGCTTTTTTTTTTTTACGGTATCTGTTAACTCTATTCTGTTATGGCTCCATTGTCCCACGACGAAGATAAAGACCATCTCATGATATAGTTTTCTTTGCATGAAACCACAGTGTCTCGTTAGCATGCCCCCCCCCCCAGTCTCTGTTTCGTCTCGCTCTCTCCACGGAAGCCTGACCTTTGACCTTCACCCTTCACCCTCTCTCTGTGCGCTCATCACTGCTCTGTCAGTCAAGCACCGGAGCCTCTCGTCTCCTGCTGCGCTCCGCTGTCAAACCGGCCTCAGGTACAGAAAACAAGGGGAAAGCGTGAGAGGAGAAGAAGAAGAAGAAGAAGAAGAAGAAGAAGAAGAAGAAGAAGAGCAGCAGGGATAACTTGAATTTGGAAGAAACATGAAAAAGCAAAAGCATCATAGCATGTTTATTCTTCTAACTATAACCACTCACTTAATTGATTGACAAAACCAGCCAACTTATCACTCTCCTCTCCTCAGAAAAAAAAAGTCAGCGCAGAACCCAAGCCAAAACCAGGAATGTCGTTCACCTCGGGGTCTCTTTAAAGCAGACCTTCACTGTAGCATAACCCCTGACCCCTCACCCAACCCGCTCAGACCACATCCCATCAAAGCCTCATCAAGCATTTGCATGAAGAACATAGAAAGCTGAAAAGACTCTCAAGTCCCAAAGATAAAAAAACAAACATCAAATATTCGTAGATTATAGTTTTAGTAAATTCCCATCAAGTCTGTGCTTTTCTTTTCTTCTTTTTTTGCTGTTACTCACTGGAGTAAATCAACCTTGGATTTTAGCTAATCCACACAGGCGGTGTATTGCAATTTGACTTTTTTTTTTACTAAAAACTAATGAAAAAGCTGTTCCTCTGAGGCAAATCTGTGAATAGATGGGTAGTAAAGTATTCCCACTGACTCTTTACCTTGGGCTTTTTGAGAGGCGGTTTGTTATTGAAGGAATGGAAAGGCTCATTGTGTATCAAGTGTCAGCAGAGGACAAGTCTCCTCCTGTAGTTAACAAGTGGAGGCAGCTCGGAGTCATTGTGCCGAGTAACGGCTGATAAGAGCTCCACTCGGGCTGTGTAAGGTTAAGGATTCAGGAGAGATCATGTCGGCACATTCTGGTGTCTAAACTGCAGATGAAATTAGTTTGAGTTTGAACAGTTTAACTGGGAATGCATATCTCTGTTTTTATCGACACATCCTGCAAAATTCTGATGTCATGATGTGACAAATATTGGGAGGTAAAAGGCACATGGTGGCATTTTAAAGTCTAATAGGTACGACGCAAAATACAGGCCTTGGTCTACACGAGTTCAGCTGTGGAGAACAGTAGGCCCTTGTGCTCGTGTTCACAGTAATTTAACACCGCTCAGCTGTTCTGGGGGGTCCACGTCATGAATACAGGACTCTCACGAACAGGCGTACTTGTACACAAGGATTCCCGTCCCAGATTAGAGGAAGGATGGGGAATAAAAAGTCCAGCTGAATGTACATCTGGTAAAAGACGAGGCAAGTGTTTTGGATGGATGACTTGTTTAGTTAGATCAAGCTCGAGAAAAGCATCTCTTTGTATTTGATGTTGCGCGGCAGTTAAAGCAGTGAGTGAATAAAGACAAAGCTTTTAATTCCTGTAATATTGAAATAGCTCAAAGACAAAAACAATGTAAAGATACAGTCATGTAAATCAGCTTCTCAGTATCTTGTCAATGCTTTAATCCAACAACAGGGGGAGACATTCAATGTAAAATGACAGACCTGAAAAGAAGCTAAGAAAACTACTTTTGTTTTAAACATACACAAAAACACACCATTTTTTATTATTTCTTTTTAGCATTTCACGCTTATATGTAACATTTCAATACCCTATAGGTGAGATCAAGTTGATTAAGATATTTATGAAATAAAAGACTGGCAGGAAGGAGGGAGAAAAAGGAAATACAAGCAGCAGTTTCAAACAAACCACATCAATGTATGCATTTGCTCATCTGTGCTCAGAGAAATAGTGCCGTCGGTGTAAAAGTTCCTCATTCCTGTGTGGTGCAGTTTTTCTCTGTATGGTAAAGGATGTGGTGAACTTACTAGCGTGTCTCTGTATGTCACTGTACACTGACTCTCACACAGCATTCAACAGTCGTGTTATGTGTGTGTACGTTCACAACTGCCGTGCAGTGTGTGCATAATGCATAAGCTGTGGTTGTATGTGGAGCATGGAGCCGGCTCTGCAAAGGGTTCTGCGAAAGCAGGCGCTGGGAGGATGCCAGAGGAGAGGGATGTGGCCCGGGTGAGACAGAAAAGTGGTTCCTGTGGTCTGTTTCGCTGTGTTCTGAGCTGTGAATGCAACACCTGGATGGCTGATGCGAGTGAGGACAGAATGTGTTGGTTCATACAGTGACCCCTCCAGGGTTAAAGTGGGTGAAACTAGGCCTGTGCCACACTGACACAACAGGACCACACAGGTTTCTGCCCGTGATTTCTGTACAGCACGGAAACTTTTTTAGGTAATAATTACTTCATACACTGTAAAAAAATAAGCTGATGGTTAGATATCTCTGTGGGTTATGAGAAGTTCAGCCAAACAGATACTTTACGTAACACATATTTAACCAAAGAAGCATTGAAAGTAACAATATTTTACAATTCTTTGAGACAAGTCCATTGTGATTAATCTCGTGACTGCTGGGAAGGACCTCAAACCCTAGATTGAACACCTCAGGCTGCACGTCTGTATGATACTTCTGCTGCGGAAATGAAATGTGCTGCATCTTATAGACTTTAATTGTATGAAACAAATGTCCAAAGTGCTTTTTCTAGATATATGATAAAGTGTTAATATACATACATAGATAAATGTACATTGATATAATAGATTCATGAATCATACACTGGATGGAATCTGAAAAGTGAATGTATTCTAATGTGCACACAGTGTTTTGATGTAGAACTTGTAGCTCAGAGACAAACATCCCTTATGAGTAAAACCAATCCCATTAATTCACAGAATACTTTACTTCAAACTACAGCACACTAGCACTTTTGACTGGTTTTTATTAGTAACCAATTTTTTTTTTAAGTTTCACAAATTTTACTATGGATGTTTTTTACTTTTGAACCAATTTTATGTTTTTCCTAAAAGCAATAAATATTATTGCAAAAGCCTATCTGTTGAAATCCAGCCACCACTGGAGAAACCAAGAAAACATGACAATGAAACTCAAAATACTTTCAATTGTTGCAAATTTGTTGTTAATACATCACCTTAGTGAGATTTTAAAGCAATATGAGATACACTGAGCCTAAATCTAAAGCTAAAGACACATATAACACAAATGATAAAATATCATATCTCAGCTTAACATTCACACATGTGCATTACAATTTACAGACCTCAGGAGATCCACAAAAACATTTAGTAACAAGTATAATATTGTTAAAATGGCACTTATTTTTCTTAAGTCTTATTACTTACATTACATATTATTCTTGCCTTTTTTGTGAAAGGATACTTTGTAAATGTTAAGATTTTCATATAATTTTCTTTCTTTTTTTTTTTTTTACATTAAAACAGAGAAAAATAGTTAAGATTTGTGATTATTTCTGGGTTATTGTGATGATAGCATGTTACTGGTCTGATCCATTTCACATCATATTGGTCTTTATGTAGCCCCTGAACTAAAACCATCTTGACACCAGTAACTGTTATTATCTTCAGTGTAATTTGTGCATTCCACAAATTCAATCCACGGGCCGGTTTTTGCTTGCAGGCCCTATGTTTGACACCCCTGACATTTACATTTTAACTGTAGATGAACACTTGTCTATGCATGTATTTCTACAATCCTCTGTGCATGACAAGTGCTGTACAAAGTTGCCTTATTTAATGTGGCAACAGAAATCTAAGTGTACCATTAAAGAGCAGCGACTCTTCACCATCACTCCAGCAGCTCCTCTTCCTCCTCCTGCACTTACACTGTTTGCCTGTAAAGTGCGCTTAAAAACAAGGGAGCTGCTGACGTCACGTTAAAAGGTAAATGGGTGTCTGATATAAGCATTATGTGGCTGAGTGGGCAGCAGCAACGCAGACAAAGTGCTTTTCTTTATCACTGCTAAACGTATAACCTCAGAGGCTGGCAAATTCACCCATCAGTAGTCACGTAGACCTTGGAAAAACAGTGCTTTAGTTCCTTTTTAATTAAATGATTTCTGAACGGGCTGATTACACATATGTACGCAAAAGGTAAAAGAATTCGACCTACATGCACTGTACATGTGTATTAGAGCTGTTTTTTCAGTGTAAACACACAGCACAGATCATTTTTCAGTTATCGCTGTCATTTTAATTAACAGTAATCTTAAAGTTTACATAGAGAAACCACAAGGCCTCATATGACTGACTATCTGCCCGCTGTTGGCGAGACAAAAAGTCAGAGGTTAATCTCTTTGTTTACAAATAACCAGGTAATAAAAACCCCATTGTCTGGGTGTGTTTCATGAATAAATATGGATATATGAGAGCAGAGCCGACACAAACAAACACAGTGACGTTCACATTGGGTTTTAACTGGTTTTAATTAACCCTGATTACAGCTTAATTACAAGTTTGAAAAAAAAAAAAACATGAGAGAAGTGGAGAAATTCAATGTTACATCATGGTATTAACTCTCATCTCTCCATCTGAGTGTTACATAACTGCTCGGGGAGATGAGGGGGAAAAAAAATAGACCAAAAAAAAGAGGGAGAAGATAGACTTTTACACAGTAAAACAATACACATCTTGTTTCTTCTTTTAAAATGATACAGCCCCCCCCACACCCCCGTAAATGAAAAATATACAAGAGAGAGTGAGAGAAAGAGTCAGAGAGAGAAAGAGAAGAAAGTAACATTATAAAATAAAAATTACAATACATGACAAAAAAGATAAAATCACTCCCGCCTGCCTCTAAATAAAACTCCTCCAGCCCTGCCCGTCCCTCGAAGTCCCCAATGTTATTTCTCTGTCAGCATCACAACTGCTCTCAAAAAATTCATATTACACATTTTAGTTATATTACATTTGTAAAAACTAAAAGACGGGAGGGGGGGGGAGGGGTTCTGGATCAGGGTCTAGAAGGTTTGAAACAGGGAATGGAGTTTTTGCAGGGAGGAGGAGGAGGAGGAGGAGGAAGGGGGTTCAAGATCATCTGACGTGATGTCCACAACATAAAAAGCAACAGCTAACAGAGCCGTGGAATAATAATAATAATAATAATGCCAGGTGGAGAGGTAAATAACCCAATGAGAACAATAATAACAACGATAATTGATAGCAATATTGACATCAGAAAAATAAACCCAGAAATGTTTATTCTTAACATATTCTGATGGAGAAATGTATTCTTTGTGCTGTTTGTCGACTGCAGAGGCCTGAACATGGGATGAAAGGAAGTCAGATCCATCTTTTCCTGACTTTAGCAGAAAAAAAAGGGAAAAGAAACGGGGAAAAAAAGAGGAAAAGAAAGAGTGCAGAGCGGGTCGACTCATGCCTCATCTGTTGCTGAGATATGAAAAGTAGTAATAAGGCAGCTGTCAGTTCAGATACAGACACAGGACTTGGTGGGAGTGACGGAGTGTGTGTGTGTGTGTGTGTGTGTGAGTGTGTGTGTGTGTGTGTGTAGTGACATGCTCCAGTCCAGACCACAGGGGTCTGATTGAGGAAATTCAGTCTGCTTAGCTACACAGAAATGCCTGGAGGCTGTCAATCCCACAGTCCTGCTATGGATCAGTGTTGTCGGTGGCCAGGCATGGACAGGACGCCGGTCAACACGCGGCCTGGTTGACCAATCAGAAGCTGGACCGCGGAGATGAAAAGCTCCAGGAGGTTAAAACATAATTACGTCTATGTTTGTGAAGATTCTTTTCTGCGTGTGTGCATAGTTTGAGGAGAGGGCGTTTCAGGACATGTCAGTGTTCTCTTACAGTAATCATTAACCTTTTAATCCCTTCTCTCCTGTTACTTTAGTCTAAAGCTGGTGTCAATGTTGGAGCATTGTCCTCACTTAGTCTGGGTGATGTGTGGAAATTTTAGTTTTTTTCTTTAAAGCATTAAAGTTGGTACACAACAGCACAGAAACATTTTGAGAAAAGGAGCAAAAACCTTGTGTGCAGCCATTTCACTTTACACCATAAATAAATTCAGTGTTTTACATCATATCTCTTAATATCACAGCGTACGGGACCTCTAACCTGTGTTTTGATGCAGTTTCCACAAATCTATTGTCGGTGTATTTTGAAGTAATGCAGTAGAAAAACGCAGATGTGTTTTTCTTTCTGAAAGTTTGCTTAAAATTTGTGTCACATTTTATATAAACACGTCTAGTGATACCATATTCCCGAAAAAACAACGTCTTATCAAGAAATCATGAGCCTAAATTAACATCCCTGATTATTTGTGCATCACCTTGAATCCGTAAAATCAGTCATGTAAATGTGATTAAAAACATATGTGGGTAAAATACTGGAGGTAACAGGCTCTTCAGTCACTGTAGGAATAGACGTCGTATACATCGTAAACTGCTCAGATGAATAATTAATTGTGAATGCAGTATAAAGAAGTGAGAAACTACAGTAGATTTCATAACGTCACATTGTGCTTCTCAATCTTTTTTTTTTTCTATTATTATTATTATTAACTCTGTCAGTACGATGATTGTAACACGTAGAATAATATTGAACTGGAGCAACTTAAAAAAAAAAAAAACCTGTCAAAGATTTCCTTAAAACCTTTATTTCAGAAACATGATCGTTTTGTTGTTGAACCTATTTTTCACTGCCTCCTGCGCTGTCTCCTCCACATCGATTTCCTTCTCACATCCCTGAACTCACCATTAATTATTTACCTGAACAGTTTGTGGGGTCGTATATGGTATTGTTGACCATCAAAACATAGGGGAGGAGACACTGCTTTTTCGGCGGTATCGAGTTTGGTTCAGGAAATATGACGCAAAACACAATATCTCAAATTCGGTACGTATCACCTGGACTGATCAGAAAGGGACAAATTTCACTGATGATAGTCCGTGAGCTGATAATTCACCCATAAGAACAGGGTTTGGAAATGAGGGACCCTATGTGCTGAGACTAAACTGCACAAACAGAAATGAGCGCTGCGCACTAAAAAGATAACCTGCGGCAAATGAAGGGAAAAGCAAAGGGAGTGTCTGAATCACTACCAGTCTGTCTATTGATTGTTGTATCCTATGTTTGTTGTTTTTTCTTGCTGGTCTTCTTCTGGTAGACTGGCCTGTGCTGTTATATCTATGAAACAAATGTACAACAAAAACCTACACACCCACCACTCTTCATTCCTGACACCCCCACCCCACCCTTACCGCATTACTACTGAGTGTGAATGTTCCTACTCAAAAATAATCCACTTAAAAACTCCTGAATCAACTGTATTTGTAAAATGCTATGGTTCTTTAAAATCTCACTTCCTTTTTTTTTTTTAATAATTTCATTTAAAATATATAAAGATATAGTCTGTGTGTGTGTTATTAGAGCTCAGTTTGCACTTTTGTACATGCTATAAAAACAAGGCATAGAGAGGCAGTGTGTGTGAGGTCTTAGGTGATCCCTGCCCTCTCAGGCTCCCGGACCTAGTGTAGTCGACTCGCTCAGGACCCGAGGACGACCCCACTATGACCGGAGCTGAAGTTCCTCAAAGACTGAGAGAGAGGGAGCGTGTTTAAGAGCCGAAGGCAGTGTCGTGCATGTGTGTATGTTTGTATGAACATTTGCTGGTTTAGTTGAACACTATCTATGATTGTTAGAGGAGTGTAAGCTGGTGAATTAGGACTCTGGGCTGCTGGGAGATGAGGGGGGGGTCTATTTTACATGTGAGAGAGATAAAAAGGCTGGTTAACAAGTTAGCAGTGACTGCGACTCCCACCTCCTAACCTCAGACCTTTCCTCTGCAGCTGCTTTCCCCTCGTGGTCCCCTCAGTAGCTCGTTCTCTCTTCGTTCTCTGCAGTTTTCTCCTCACATCTCTCTGGGGATTCAAATTATTTCTGAGAGTGGAATCATGATTTTTCCACAGGTGGTCCACAAGAGAAAGAAAGGCAGGATAGGAGAGAGGCAGAAAAAAGGATGTACAAACGTCAAAAAGCTCTGAAAGAACAGTGTGCCAGAGTCAGAGTGTTAATGTGTGTACAGATTTGCACCACAGTGAACACTGTTTAGTGCCTATCAGCAACTGCGTGTCCCCAAAGATCCATTCACTATTGGTTGGGTTCTTTCTGTTTTTTGTTTTTTTGTTGGTTTTTTTTTTGCATGTGTGTGTTTGTGTGCATGAATCCAATAAACATACAGCAATAAGCTTCCCTGAGTGGAGTGGGCCAAGTTAAAGAGTCCTGTTAGGACACACCCAACAGCCCCACTCTTCAGTCTTGGAGACACACTTTCCTTTTTATCCACATGATTTTAATAATATCTGCTAAATGAATGGAGCAATGATAACTGAAACCAATCCTCCTATGTACTCTCCCTTCTTTGTGCTCTTCTCTGTCACTTCATGGCTGTGGGTTTTACATACAGGCACTTATTGAAGTCCCGTTGTCTAAGGAAAGTAGCATAAGGGAGAGTTCGAAGCCGTCGGCCTTGGCTTGTTGCTGGGCTTTAAGGGAGTGCAGGTCCCCTGAGGAAAGAGTTGACCGACTGCTGTTTCTACTGCTGGGGGATGAAGGCAGGAGCTGGAATTCTGGGGCACAATATCTGGAACACAACTGGCCACGTGGGAGAGAAGTTCTAAGACGGAGCCTCTCTTTGTTTTCAGCCTTGTTAGCCTGGGATAGCTGCGACTCTCCTCCTCAACAATCTGTCCCAGAAGACCCCTCACCTAGACAAGGAGACTGTGGATGTGGCAGAACAAGAGCCTGGCAGTCTTTGAGGTGTTAGTTTGATGCATGTATGCTGGACTGTTCTCCCAGTTCACTGGAGGTTTCAGGGGTCTTTTCTAGTTTGTCAGTGTGGTACAGGGATTACAGATTTACAAACTCCCGTACCACCTCCAGTGTTACTAGGGCAGTAGTGTTTGGGCAGTGTTTCTCATCAGCAGTCTTTGTTTTCCAGAGACAGCTGTGCAGTGGCACGATGTAACTCGGCACTCACCCTGCGATGTGTGGCTAACGGAGTGGCTAAGGAGCCCTCATATGTTAAAGGAGGAGGACTGTCACCTTCTCCACTGCCTGTCCCATCCTCATCCATCTCCATCCGTCCATTACTTTGCCTCTCGTCCTCTGGTCGCACTTTCTTGTCGTCTGACTCTTCCTGTGAGGCCTCCATGCGCTGGTCTTCACTCCAGCGCCTCTTAAAGCGCAACTTGAGGGGGATGCACTTGGTTTGAGAAGCTCCTGCTGAGCCTGTCTGCGGTGGTGGTGTGTTGCTGTCCCCTGGATCAACAGGTTCGGTCTTAAGGGTTGGCAGCCCACGGTTGGAGTGTGCATGCATCGAGGTGAGGAAGGGCATCAGGCCAGGCGGAGGTGGAGCCGGAGCTTTAAACACATCTTCATCCAAGTCCTCATCGGGATGGGATTGATGTGATGTTACAGCTGTGCCATTAGCAAGGTGGTGGTGATGATGATGGTGATGATGATGGTGGTGGTCAGGAGCTCTGGAGTGGCGGGAGGAGAAGAGCTCAAAGTCCTCATCTCTTTCATCTGGATCCTCGTCACTGATGTCAGTCACTTCCACTTCTTCCTCTGATTCAATGTCAGAGATCGGCTCCACCTGTACAGTCACACAAAAAGGGACATGAATAAAACATTATCACAACAGAATATATAAATATATATATATTTGATAAACATGAACTAGTCCCACATTGTTTTTTCAAGAAATACTTGAGTGACATTAATCCTTAAAGATTTAGTACTGAACTTTGAAAGTAATGCGTGGTTAAATGTAGAAATACTCAAAAGCAATTTTCTTTGCCAATTCTGATTCCTTACTTAGTCTGACGTGCATTTTTTCCTTTGATGAAAAATTCAGTTGTCTGTTCATAATGAAATAGTGACTATTAAATAACTTTTTCATTTTCTCCAAAACCGCATTAGGTCACAGGAGTGACAGAAAAGCTCCAGGTTGCAAGGATTTGTTCAAATAAAATCCAAGTAAAAATTAATTGCAGTATATCTTTATTATATATTTATTACCTTTTCCCAATATGTCTGTCTCACAGCCAGATTAGGAAAAGCTACTGTGCACATTTTTATGAAACCTGGTTGGAATGGGAGGGCATCACCCAAGGTCAAAGCCAATGCATTATGGAACAGATCAGGAAAAAAATACCCCAGATTTATTGTATTTTCCAGTTAATTATAATACTACAGCAGGTCAAATTAGATTACAACAGGCTGTACTGTACAACCCCCATAAAGGTGTATGTATTAAGGTTACTTTGCTAAATCCTTAGGTAGCTGTTCATAAACCTGGGTGGCCCATCCAAGTAAAGACCTGGTGTGAAAAACGCTGAAGGTGCTCGAGTGTGTTTCTAGTCTTACCTTTATCTTAGGAAGTCCTGCGCTGTTTAGGGACTGTGTTGATGAGGAGGCAGAGATGAGGCCGGAGCCGCTGGCTGAGCTCAGGTCACTGCCAAACGACAGCGAGGAGCCCAGACCAGATGTGGACGACATGGACCCAGATCCTGAGCCGGAGGAAAGGGAGCTCTGGCGGAGTTTACTCTGGCTTTGCCCGTCCCTCTGCTTCCTGCCCAGTGGAGGTGGCTGCAGTTTGAACTTGAAGGGAGACATGTGCGGGGGCTCCTCACCCAGGTGCAGTGGGTGATGCATGGGATGGGAATGGGGGTGAGGGTGGGCAGAGTGAGGTGGATGCGGGTGGTGGTGGGCGGAGTGGGCCAGGGATGGATGGTGGTGTCGGTCTCCTCCCCGATCTCCTCCCCCAGCTGTCGCTGCTCTGTCTGCCCTCTCAGCCACACCTCTCTCTCCAGTCAGGCCAGACTTCTCTGCAGCAGGCCGGTGGGGCTGAGGGATGACGATGTTGGGGTACTGGAGGAAGGCTCTGGGGCTGAGGCCGTAGTTGTACACTGACTGGGTGTGGGCCTGCAAGTAGCGCTTCATGTCTTCTGGGTTGAAGGAGAAGTGGGAGCCTAGCATCGGTGACAGGGTCGGTGAGGGAGTGTAGGGAAGATGAGACGTGGGAGTCATAGAGAGCGCAGGTGATAAAGGAGGTGCTAAGAGGCCGGCTCCTCCGGGCCCTGGCAGAGGGGACACGGGGAATGGCGACAAGGGCTCTGGGTGGATTCGGTGCCCTGTGGGGCCACGCGAGCTTGGATGCCCAGTGGGGTTTCCTGGTCCTCCATACATGCGGAACAGAGATTCATGAGATAGACGTGGATGGATGATGCTCCGGTAGCCTCCTCCTCCACCACCACCACCACCACCAGGCCCTCCTCCACCTCCACTCACACCCCTCTCTCCACCCCTCTCCTCCCCTGCCACGGTGTTTCCCTCCTCAATCTCAGAATTGACTGAGGTACCGTCGCTGCAGTCGCTGACAGAGCCTCGTGCCATCCGCCGGGCCACAGAACTGAACACAACCCCGGGGCTTCGCAGGTCCTCATTAGGGGAGAGCACTTCAGAGGGCGTAGAAGGGGGGAAGCGGAAGTGGGTACCTGCACCGGTGGGAACAGGAGGGGCACTTTGAGGAACAGTGCTTCCTAGAGATGTCAAAACACAAGAGGGAAGAGAAGAAAAAAAGGTGAGAATAATGACAAACAGCAAACTATATTCACCTGTGTAATCCCATGTAATTATATTCCCCTACTGTGAGCTTAGGAGAAACTAGAACATGCACAGGCTTGCACACAGAGCAGTAGACAGTCTTGGCTTACCAGTAGAGCCCATGTCAATGAAGGGGTAGTTGACCAACACCAGCTTGTTGAAGTTGAACTTATACGTGAACCTCTTGCCTTTGGTCTTATGGAGGATCCTCTTGTTGTAGTAGTATCTGTAAGACAAAAATGTACAGATATGATTAAATAACATAGATATTATGCAGTGCAGACCAAAAGATTGTAATATTAAATGCCTGCAAGTAACTAGACACATATAAAACACTAGACTGTTAAAAAAAGGGTTAGGTTTTGACAGTATGTCATTAGATTTATGCTGCTTTTTGGACATGTTGGCTTCATTACCTTAAAACCTTTGTTGAAAAAGTTATTCAAATATAATAATAAGTTATTAAAAATAGCAGGAGGGTAACTAGTAATCTGTGTCCTGCCACAGTAAAAAGTATAATTCCCAACACTGGCTGTGACTGCAAAGACAAATAACTAACTGCATACACAACTAATCCATATTTTGTTTTACCAGTAAATGTAGAATACTGGCCTCTTAACAACACTGAGACATTTAATTGAAAACGTGCTGCTCATTAAAATATAATTTTGCTCCTGAAGTCAATGAGCCTATGGCAGATGTGCCTGTACACTGGAAAACACACACACACTACTCAGCATGAGCCTTTCATGTCACCCCCTTCTAATGATAGATATTACAGAGTGTTGTATGACATTTGCACAAAGCAGATCCATAAGGGGAGGGGGTGGAGGAGGAAGGAGGGGGGGATGAGAAGGAGAGAAGAGAGGGAGCACACGCCGCAGATGAGAGGCAGCGGATGGACTGGGCTGTAAGGCAGCCGAGTGACGCTGTGTGGAGGGATAAACAAACAATTAAAGGATCAGAGGTCAGTCTATGCAGTGACACCAGTGCAACTGAACGTGGGCCTATTTTCAGCTTCTGTGGATTGTAAGGGTGCAAGGGCAGTTGTATGCATGTTTGACAGGTGTGTGTGACTTGTGTTTACTGCATAACCTTCACTATAATGCATAGACTGTGGTTAAATGGAAATCCAAACAGTAAAGTGAAAATAAGAGTTTCTAAAGGTACACACAACGGCACATTCTGTCATTAATGTCACTAGATGGGCCCATCTCTTTATGTAACACCCAAGCAAAGCCACCAATAACTCACCCCTTCTTTATCTGTTTATATAATGGCCATTCTCTCTTTTTTTCCAAGCTTTCTCTCTCCCATGGCTCCTGCCTACAGTACAAGGCTCCATTTTTATTAACCTTTGTCCAGCTACAGCTCTTTATGTAACATCTCTCTGCTTTCTTCCCCAGATTCACTTCCACTTTATGTAACCTCTAGATCCCTGGCTGCCAACCTTCACTCACTCACTCACTCTCTCACACACACAAGGAAACTGAGCGAGCAAAAACAAGAGATAAAGCCCAAGACAAGCAAGGAAGAAACAGAGAAGACATGTTTGTCCGTCAGGGAGAGAACAAGCTACCGAAACTGCCACCTGTTCAGCTCCGGGGACAAGCCTGGCTGTCAAATCCCAGGTTTAATCTGGACTTTGGTCCTTCGTGACTGGATGCATACCTGTTTTTATAGTGCTTTATCGTCCTCCAGCATGTGTCTGCTGGCACAAGTTAAGTAAAGTGTGCTGGCAAAGATAGGGGCTTCAGGGTATGTCGGTAATGCTGAGTTAATCAGAGCCCATTGACTATCATTACGCTGAATGGTAGTTATCCAGACGGCTGTGTGTGTCTGTTTGGTGGTGGGGAGGTGCGCCCTTCACCCCCTCTTATTATGCTTATTATACAGACTTGTTGGGCCGTTTTTGCTCTGGGAACAGACTGTTGCTCTTTTTCACTTGTTCTCTTCAACCCTCCCCCTCTGCTCCTCTTTATCCGACTGATACCTCTCTTCTCTTTCTTTCTCTCATCAATCCACCCCCCCTCCTTCGTCTTTATCCTAACTTTCTCTCTCTCTCTCTCCCTGCGCTCTTCTCTTGTCCCCCGAGGCAATGAGAGAAGCAGAGGGTGAGGGCGAGCGAGAGGGAGAGACAGCGAGAGACAGGACAGGCCCGCACTGTTGAAAACATTGTTTACGCCAGGCACAGAGCAGCATGTAATTTCTGCTCTAGGGAAGACACTCACAAGGGCCGGGGAAGGAGGGGGGGGCAGGAGAGAGTGAGGGGACAGACAGAGACAGGCAGGAAGTCAAGCAGAATTAAAACCACGACAGGACCGTGATCAAATTAGTCCATGATAGAAAAGTCAACAAGCTCTTCTGTTGGGTCCAAGGTGAATAATGGAAGCTGCAGCAGAAAATGAAATTTATGTAACAACTATGTATTGCAAAGTAGCAATACAAAACAACAGATTTCACATATACTTTCTAGTAGGGCTGCAAGATGTTGAAATAGAAAACTGCATAATACAGGGAGAAAAAAAAATTCTACAGTACTGTGTATAAATGTAAAAATGTGAATTATCTGTGGTTCTATAAATGTCACACAGACTTCTCTTGTGGATTACATGCACCAGGAGAACACTCTTGCCTTTCACTTCAGGCAGCAAAAAAGTTCAGCCATGTTGCGTTGGAGTTAAAGCTGCAGGAGCTGATATCTGGGGGGAAATATGACGGAATTTGAGAATATATGCCCTCCTTCTGTCTGTGGCCGTCTCCTCTTGGTCCAGATTAAAATACAACATATAAATATAGATGACATTGTTGACAAGTGACATTGTTTCATGCTGTTAAGTCACTTTTCCAAGTATGGGGTAGAGCAGTGGAATTACATCCAGGTTGTGTCTGACTAAATGTAGTCTGCGATTGGCAATTACAACTGTCAGTCACGTATTTAACTCCTCTACCTGTCTGAAAACGCAGGTGATTGTTGAAAAATATGAGTCATGGGTCAGATTTTCTACAGCCTGAAAACACATCAAACCACATCAATTGCAATGCGCTGAAAGATGATTATGGAATGTTTGCCCGCTGTTTGCCTTCTTTGACATTTCACATTCATACATCACTATGATATATGATATATTCTGTAAGTGCTATTATAACCTGCATTGATTCATTGTATTAGATTGGATTATTGTTGCTACCTGATAAACTACCAACTGAGTGTGTAATTGGTGTAAATGTCGACATACAGTAACCAAATAGCCCATAATACAAACACTATGCCAACACTTGTGTGAGTCTGGCTCATGGCAGTCTGCTAATATGGAGCATAGACAACTAAAAGTTTGTTCTACCTGGCTGTGCACAAGCTACTAATACACATAATTCTGAAATACATAGTTGGAGGCAGACGACCACTTTGCGTAATCCTATCTGCAGCAACTGAAGCTGTGTTTAGAGCACATGGTCACCCATTCTTTCTGTGTGCCCCCCTTTCTGCGCCGTCATACAGGCAGACAGTCTTTGAAGAGCATTTGAACTCACTTCAAAAGAGAAGAAAGAGATTCTTTGAGTGCCTGTGTTTAGCTGCCCACCACACTCGCCTGAGACACACAAGAACACACACACACACACACACACACACACCTCCTGTATCCTGCCACCTCATTCAGGCACATGGTCGAATGCATGTGTTCCTTCACACACACATACACACCCTGAACATTTCATCCAAGAGACGCAGCTTTATCCTTTACCCTGTTTAACCAAAGAAGTAGATTGAACAATCAATGCAAGTATGGATTTGAGCAAAGCCTTCTGGGAAACAGAGGGGAGGCTTTCTATCAAGTCAGTTGTTACCGTGTGTGATTCTAGGCCAAGGATTAAGGCTGTGATTACACAGACCTACTGTGGTCCAAAACATAATGATCAAAGCTGAGAGACACACACACAGGAGCAGAGAAACTCCATGACAATGAATGAGCACAGACACTTCAATTCTGCACAGAAGGAGAGGATTCTTTTCACTGTATCAAAGTGTCTATAAACACATCTGCGAAAAATATTGGATCATATTGCAGATAGGGTTGTGTGTCATATAACACTATATAAAATGTTTTTGTGCCAGAGCTTTTTTTAACACCTCATATAGAGAAATGGATGTACAAGCTGTACTAAAGTACAAAATAAATAAGATGAAGCACAATGTCAGAAAACCAGGAAATATCAAATGATTGAAGTGTGGTGGTACATTACATTAACAAGAGTGATGAGCTACTCTGCTGTGAGTGGCAGTTTCACATTTAGGCAGCTTAAGATGCTTTGGTGAATTCTTAAAAGGTCACTCAGCAGCTAAAGGCTCATACTTCTTAACCAAGCAGGTAGTTGTGGATTCAGGTAGGGCGCTGGTTGAATTGTTTGCCAAACTGCTTTGCTGCTGATGGGTAGCCTATATTAGTTTCACAAAACTCTGAAATGTGATTTTATAGCCCACCCTGAAAGCATGAACAGTATCAACAGGTTCCAGAGTGACACTATGCTTGCTTTGTCCAACAAACAGGCAAAACCTCTAAGTGATCTACATTATTGAAAGAAAAAGAAGCATATTTGCATATTTCACATGTTGGAACAAATTGATATTTTGACACAAAAATTATTTAAATACTTATCTCTTTAGAAGCATCACCTAGTCTGCATTGTTCAGATCATTAAATTCACCCAGAGTGGACTGTCCCTCTTCATGATCCACTCTAGATTTAAGATTGCATATATAGACAAGACCAGGCAAAATAACTGATGCTGAGTTTTGGTACTTTTTGATACTCTCTGCTTAAATCTGACACTACATTGTCCACCTCTACATTTTGGTTAAACAGTATAGCTAAAAAAAAAACCCAAAGTGCTCATAAATATGTTGTCACATTTAGGGGGACATTCTTAAAATAATAACCCTGTTGGCAAACATCTTATATTTCATTACAATATATTTGTATTAGGTTACCAATCTATGTCAGTATCACTTCATGCACACAGAAAGAATTGAAGTAACCCACTTGTGTTTGTGCACAGGCTGTGCCTTGCCCATTGTTGGGCTGTAAATAGGCGCTGACTGTGACAGGAAGTTGGGATTACAATACTCCCCATGAGCCCCTATGTTTATTTTCTGCCTCTTTCGTCAGAATTGGCTGTTACACACACGTCTCAGCCAGATCTTCCTTGATACACATGCACACACCAGCTGCTCACACTCAGGTGTGCGTGTGTGTCCAAGTTGCACATGTGTGAGTGCTTTGTGTAGACCAGGTTTGACGAGTGTTCACTATGAAAAAAGGAAATAAAATGTGTTTGTGTAGTGATGTGTGATGGTTGGGAGTGTGATTAGACAAGATGTCACATGCCATGTGCATGTTGTGGTGGTGGTGAGGGCTATGTGTGTTTGTGGATGAAGAGGATCTGGTCAGGGTCTGATCAGGCCGGTCACATGCTCTGTGGGTGCAATATGTGCTCGAGCACACTCTGGTGTGTATGTGCACATGGCTCGTGCTCATTCTGCCCAACAGAAAATAAAGGCTTCATTCAACCAGGGACAATGACATACACACAGCGCTCATATGCAGGCAACACATACATACTGCAAGTAGAAACAAAGGAAAGACAATGCACACAAGCATACGTTGAACACAAAGTCATACAGTGACACTGTCCCCGGACGCTCCCTCTGCATTTTCTCTCCGGCCCTGGGTGCTTCCACACAATGAGCTTCTCTGGAGAGAGGCCTTCTGACCTACAAACAGACCCAGCCAGATAGGTGACCAACACAGTCTGCATATGCAGAACTATTTCCTTCAGCAGTTCTCTAGTTGTGAGCACTAGGATTTCTTCTATTCACAAACTTGATTGTCGGAACAAAATGTTGCATTCTTTTTGTGAAATACAGATAAAGGTGCTCTAAATCTAATTTCACTTTGAAGAATATGCTACTTCTTTGCTGTGCCTCAAGAGGAAGGAGGTGTTTTAAGTGGGTGAAGGATTGCCATAATCTAGGACATCAGCATCAGAAAGTTCACATCCTGACTGTTGTAGGTTAAAAACTTTAAAACACTGGGTTTGCAATTTTGGTTTTGTCTAAATATTGCTCATTTGTTAATTACACTGTAGAGCCAAAACCCAGCTTTAAAAATTGTTCAATATTCTAAGACTAGATAGATATTTATATGCTATATAGATAGATATTAGAGCTCTATATACTATAGAGAGATATTTCTAATATTTAAGATATTTATATGCAAATTTCAAAAAATCTTAGAGCCTGTCCACACGACAATGAAATTCTGTCAAGTTGAAAAAAAGTTGAATATCATTTCGGCCTTTCATCCACATGTCACCAGCGTTGTCAGTGCCCTGAAAGGGTATTTTTTGAGAGATGCTGTATCAACTCAACAGCCAGTGGAGACACATACGTGTCAGATACTTTGAAATCCACCATGGTGTCTTGCTAGAAGGGCGACCCAGACCCTGCATTCTTTTGTGATTTTAGTGTATCCTGCGGCTCTGTCTGTGTTTGTGTACAGCACCACATATATGTGTGGCATACGTATTACACCCTTTTAACCCAGTTCCATATGGACGCTGCCATTTCTTGAAACGATACGTATATGGGCACAAAACTTTTAGAACCCGCAAAACAAAAATACCATGAGTGTTGTCATCTGGAAGTAGACTTAATATGAAACACTTTTTTGGTTCAGAAAGTTGAGATTACACTTTTCCCTGTGTTGTAGAAATGTACATTGTCTATTTTTGAGTGGTTTGCCAAAAGTGTTAGTACGTGTTACACTTTAAAGCACTACAACTTTGTTTTTTAGAAGAACAAAGGAGGACTTCATAATAAGCATTTAATCATTGTACTCTTTCAACACTACAATAAATACAAGTTTTTTTTATTTGCAGCATCTACATACCTGGAGAATCTTAATGCTATTTCTGTTTTTGAATTGTTGTGGCAATTCTCCAGCTGTAATGGGCCATCACAACTAAATGAATGCAAGCAAACACTTTAACATGTGTCCAAGCAAGCGTGCATGGCCAAGAGTTGATGCACAATGGTGCATTTGTTTATGTGAGTGTACGTGTGTGCACATGTGCTGTGTTGTTAATCTTTGCCAGCTGTGCATGGCAGTCCCCCTGACCTCTGACCACCAGGTTAGAGTCAGCGCTGACTGCTGACTGAAGGATGGGGGGCCCGCAGATCTCTAGGAGCTGGGACCTCTTAGCATGATTACCCTCATTAAGCCAGCACTCTGCAATGACTGATTGGCAACAGGCTTCATTTCCCCTGCTGTGTTTTGTGGGTTGGCACCAGTCACATTCATGACCAAAATGATGGTGTAGGAAATCAAAAGGCTGAGCTGGTTTTATTACAAACCATGCAAAAAGTGGTGCTACTTTTGGCATTAATAGTGCTCACATGTCAAACATCACTGAGATCAGCAGGTCAGACGTGTGTAAAAAGGGTAAAATACATCAATACAATAGCCTACTTCATAGCTTTGGTTTGAGTCATAAACTGTATAAAAGAACAGGACAAATCCACTGTAAAACCATTAACATGGGTTAGTTGGTAACGGTTTTGAAGGCTCAGGTTTAGTATTTTGGCTGAGAGTGAGGTGTGAAGCTACCACAGGCTTCCTTACAACACAAACCACACAGTTCACCAAGAAATGTTCTATTACATGCTTCCGAGCAATTTCAGCTACTTCCTATTGTAAACGTAAACATATACAGAGCAGTAACAGTAATGCAACCTTCACATACTGTATAAACACACTATAATTAGCAAAATACCAAATCAATGCTAATATTAGCCAATATAGCTAAGTAACACTAACATGATGGGTATAATAAAGTAAGACCAAACTCCATGAAACATTTGTGTAAGAACATCCTTTGATGATCTTATTAATGTAACGCTTGATCCACAACTGCAGTAAAACAGGTCTATAGAGGAAAAATATGTTTTAGTCAATAAACAGAAGTCGCAAAAGTCTGAGTCAGCAGGCAAGTGAGCTGCCAATCACACCAGTCAAAGCACACATGGCAGACATCAAAGCCTTCAATCGGCCCTAAAATCCTGCTAATGGAGCAATAACTTTCAAAGGAACCACCAGTACATGTGTTAACGCATCCAAATAAGGCGACTGAAACCAGAACGACTCCCACTTGAAAATTCCTGCTTCTCAACACAGAATTTAATGTTTTACTGAATAAGTGTTGATTAGAGACAGGCACTGACATTGGTGTTACACTTTTGGATACTTCTATGCAAGCTTCAAATTCAAGCTGTGGTCATTGCCACTTGGTTTGCAGTTATTTTTTTTTGTTTTATTTTTTTGTTTTACCCTTCCAAGGCATTAGAGTCTTTCATTAATAAACTGAAATGATGGCCTCGTCTGTCCATGTCCACATGTACACACAGTACATAGCCACGCGTGTGCACAGTGTGAGTGTAATCCTCTCAACAGGAGTGGGAATTTCACAGCGTCCGTGGGAGCGGGACGCCAAGATGACGCATGGACCGAGGCTGTGTCCCCTCAACGGAAAGCCAACACACACCAACACGTTCACGCACACAATCAGTCCTGATTAAGGGAATTTCCACCATGTGCATGGCAGACAGGAAAGAATAAGATCACTGAGGTAAAAATAATAATCCCTGAGACTAAGTGTTAGGAAGAAACACTTCAGAGCAGGCGCACCTTTTCAAGTTATGTGTGCAAGTGTGTGTGCACTAAATGACACATGCTGGTTCTGCTCTCCATTATTAGCAGACTCCAGGTTTTCTCCATATGAAGGGCCAGAGGAGCCTGCTCTCCGACAGTATGCACCATATGGGGACTTTTACCATTCACATGTGTGTTTGTGTACCTCTTCTATAACTTCATTAATCTTTAGTGCCATTAATCCTCTTGCCGCATTACTATTGATGTGCATCTTGAGAGGCTACTGTGTCTCCTGTGGTGAAGGCCTGACAACTGCTCCAGTGTCAAATCAGGTGACGACATGGACGCAGGGAGGGTGTTTATGTATGTGTGTGTTTGTGCCATTTTGTTTTGTTGACCTGTCCTTCCCGCTCCCTCAGCCTGTGGTGACTCTGATCAATTTATATGCACAGAGGGAGTGATGCTCGCAGCAGGAGGGTGCATGAGGACACAAGATTATCAGATATACAGAAGGAAAACTCCTCTGTAGAAACCTGTGGATAATCAGCCTCTAAGGCCAGTCCATCAGAGGGCACTAACACCTGCTATATATATGCACTTACTGCACACTAAGCTTCAAATCTGTTACAGCTTCAGAGGATGGACATGCTATAAATACACGGCCTGACCACTAGTATCCCCGTCCACATTCTTTTTTTTCTCTCCGATTCAGGATTTCTAAATCTGCACTCAGGGTCTCAATGTGTGTTTATATGTGTATACTGTATGTCGGCGTACATTACCGTACCATGTTAATTCTGTCTGTCCATCTGTAATGCAAGTTATTTTTATCTGAACATCATAAATGAGTGTACATAAGCCATTCTGCTTTAAATTAAGTAATTCAATGCCTTTCACTGCTTTAATAACCTATGTGGCTTTCTTTAAAGTGCTTAGAGTAAGTGTAGCCTTGTTTGGGTTTAAATGGTCAGCTAAGGACAAAAAACACAGTGAATGACGTGTGCTTTCTGATGTGAATGTGAAAGTATTCAGTGGCAAAAGACATATTTACTTCCTGTATGTTAGGGTATTAAAGTCACACTGTAATATGCTTAAAGATGAATGAAAAATAAATATAGCGCAATACATTGGTCCTTATCTGTTTCTACCATTATACATGTTTCTTTATGTATGTTTGTTGTATTTTACTGTTGTAAATGTTTAAGGTTGAGCTAATTTGAAATACCTTAGGGCAGGTTTCTCAACCTTTTTTGAACCACGCCCCATTAACGTGGAATGTAATTCTAAAAGTAACGCGACGGACCTGTATGTGGAGGACATTGTGGGTTATATAGCTGTGTAAATAAAGCTGCAAGAAAGTGAAGTTATTGACTACCTGATACCCCCCCAAAAATAAACTTGCTACAGTTTCTCACAATCTAAAATTGACACATTTGTTGAAAGATGGTTTTTAGCAGGGAATGAAAAAGACAAGAAGTAAGTAAAGCTGTCAGATAAATGTGATAAGGGTCCAGTACAATATTAACCTCAGAGATGCAGTGAAGTGGAAGTATGAATATGGATGAAATTGCACCCAAGTACAGTACAAGTACCTCAATGTGTACAATACTTGAGGAAAAGCACTTATGATCCACCACTGGACGTATTCCCCAGAGATGTGGGATATTGGTAATACTAAATCCTTCTGTCTGTGTGTGAAAAGTCATTGTATAATAGTACACATCAGAATGTATCAACTCTATCTTCTTCTTATAGTCAAAAAATAGTGTGTCGTGTTGTTTATAAAAGCCAAAAGGACATAGTTAGTGTGGGATGTGTTTGTGTAGCACAGATTAGACCTGTTTAATGTTGTTTTTTCAAGTCTTGTATAACAAACACTAAAAGATGTGAAAAATAAGAAAGCAGATGTTGTTTTGTAATTAGACAACATGTAATATTTCCTTCGCAGCTATTTTCATTATAACAAATTGAATAGGAAGCATGCAGTCCGTGAGTTTCCAAAAGAGATGTAACCCAATTACTTTTGAGGCTCATGTTCAACACAGTGCCAAATCATTTATCAAAACACACTCGTGGGTTTGACTGAGTCACTGCCCATGTACGTAACTAACAAGTGTAGAGGTATGAGTGTCCAAATGGGTCAGTGTTGTAACTCTATTTAGGGCATTTAGTGGCTAATTTTGTTCAGGTCAATACCACATCAGGACATGCGGCCAATGTCATTCTTACAACAGTATTAAGGATTTAGGGTCAGTACTATTATTACCTAGGTAGGCATGACTAATAGAATAGACTGTCTGGGGGAAACAGAACCAGAGAGTCAATGCTGGAGGAACATGCTGAATGAAGTACTTCCAGTGGGTCAGTACTGTACCTGGCAACAGTCACTGCTGGTTACTTTCTTTTTTTTTTTTGCTTTTACTTTCAATTTGGATTACAGTGTGTATCTTAAAAGTGTATGTTGATTCAGTATTACCTGTAAGCATTTCAGTCCAGAGCCCATCATGTAAGTAGAAAAAAATAGGGCTGTGCATAGTTCATTGCTAGTTTATCTGCATGTGCTAAATAACTCTCTGATCTCTAAACCGTTGCTTACAAATCTTTTTGAGCATGGAACCGGCATTGTCAGAGGGGAGGCAGATTATAGAGTGCATGGCCTCATGATTAAGCATTTTAAAGAGTGGCGCTTGAGGAGTTTGTGACCGTAGGAATGCAGATGCACTGTCACACTTAAATCCCTCTTCCCCGACAACAGATCAGTGTGTACGAGGTTCCAAATGTTGCCACCGGTGCCCCACAAATCCCTCTCACTCCTCAGGTGTTACCACTGTGAAGCTTACAGACTGTCTCAGTTATAAAAGCCACAGAAACTGACGAGTGTTTTGGATTCAGGAGCTTTGCAGAGTGTTTCAGCATTTGACAATATCCCCAATCAGGGTCATTACTTCTACTCCCACTGCTAAACAACAGGACAGGGTGCTGTCTTCTCCTTCCACTATCATCTCAAAGTTTGAAAGAAGAACTTTTAAGGGAAGTACTGCAAACGAAGTCCTTGACTTTAACCAAGACTTTACCTCTGAGACCACAGAAGCTGCAGTTGCTCAACTGTCAGCTGATTCTGGAGTGTCCTTCATGTATCAAGCTTTCAAAACTTCCTTCTTGACCTGTATAGTTTCCTGCACTGCTTGTGTAAGCATTGCACGTCCCCAATTACCCTGATTTACAGATGTCTTTAAACCATTGACAGTTTAGTGTGATTCAGAATTACATTTAAAGTAAATCCTCAATGAATATCTTAACTGGCTTTTATCAAGGCTAATTTTGTTTCTCATTCACCCACAACTCCTACAATGTATTAGTAAATTGGTCAATAACTGAAGTATGTGGGCTGCTGACATTTTAGCAAAAGGAATATACACCACTGAAGTCTAAAAATCCTCAGAGAAGAAGTTAAAGATCACACAAGAAACACATGATTCCCATAAAATTTACCTCAGTGCCCTGCTCAGCTTGTCGTAGTTCATTTGCGGTTTACACTTCCGAGCCCCCCACAGCCGGGCCACTTCATCTGGGTCCTTGATGACGAACTCGCCATAGTCCCCCTGCCAAGCGATCACGTCATGGTACTCCTCTTTCCTCAGCAGCTCCAGGATGAAGTGCCATAGCTGGATCTGCCGTGACCCAGGGCTTGACTCGGGCTTGTAGGCCCAATCTGGGAAAGCGAACCCTGTAACAGAGAGAGCAGAGGGTTAAATATGAAGCCTGGAAAACCCTTGTTTGGTTCTGTAGGGAAATCCAGATGATAAAAGCTACTTTAGGTCAACATGAGAGAAAAGGTCAAGATATGAGTATAAATAGGATTGAGCAGCTGCTGGTTCAGGTGAGTGAAGTTGGCAAGAGAAAAGAGGATTATAGGTGTCCGGCCAAGTATACTTCACATACATCGCTGAAGCCTGAGTCGAGTGTACTTCCTATAATTCATATTTTACATAGCTATCTAATTTTAACCACTGCCCCAAGTCTTCAGTGCCATATTCTCTTTCTTTATCCATTTCCATTTTAATTATTTTCTGCTCAGATGGAGACTAAAAAACTAAAAAAAAACAAAAACCAACACTAATATGTTCTGATTCTACATCATCGCCTTTGATTTAACATAAAACACCTTCTTTTGCTGTCATCAGGTCACTGCCTCACCACAGTAGCTCCTCACAGGAAACACACACTCACTGAAACCACCGCACGTACGCCACTGAAAGTTGTAGTATTAGTAGGCCTTGTGGAACTTTTAGGTGTATGAAAAACCTTTCCACCTCTCCTCCACCTCTTTCCTCTCATGCAGTCACTCTTTCCTATGACCGGAGGAAAACAACATGACCAGTCATCTCTCTGCCTCTTTTATCCCTGCATCTTTCTCCACCCGCTGCTTGAAGGAAACGCAGAGTAAGAGACACAGAACGAGAATGTGGGCGTGGGTAACATGACTGTTTGTATGAGCCTGAGTGCCCAAATGTACAAGTTTTAAATGGTTTGTGTGCCAGTGGAGTGTTTGTGTTTGTGCACGTCTCCCACTAACATTCTGTTGCCTGGGTGGTCAACATTATCTGACTGGTCTGAGCAAAACATACCAATAAAAAATAAAATTAAACATATAACAATAGACAATACAGTGTAATTTTCACAGTATGATTAACTAGAGTGGATGTTAAATAGAGAGGTGTTTCTACAGTTCTGTCTCAATTCTATCTCATTTATATACATACAAAAAGATTATTGTATTGCATAAAAAAAAACCTATACAAGACATTACAAACATTCAAAATAATTGGAAACTGTTTTATAAATGGATATGGTTTCCACATACTTTGTGTGTGTGTTTTCTTAATCTCTGACTGTTGGACGACATGGAAAGACATACAGTGCTAGCCCACAGCCGGTGTTTGCAATGTGTTTAACTGCTCAGCATGCGAACGGCAACAGAGGAAATGAGACGGTCTGGGCTGGATATGGAGAAACAAACGGGCTCAAATCATCAGATTATAGATGTACAGGCCTGTCAATGGATTTACTGTGCCGCAGCCTGAAGCGGAGATAGATAGCCCTGATAATCTGCAGCGCTGGCCTGCTCTTACTATTTAGTCACTGTTGCATAACACTAATTAATGCCCAGGGGACATCTGCCAGATATCTATGTAACTGTGTACAAGTATTGAACACACAGGCTTAAACAACACATGTAGCTCACTGGGTTTTAATATCGTACCTTTAGAGTTTTTGTTTTATTTACTGAAAACTATTTGAAAAGAAAACGTATCATCCTTCCTGGTATAGAGGAGCTGCTAGCTGTTCTTGGTAAATGGCCAAAATCACAATGTCTGAAAATCAGTTAACCAACATGCAAAAACTTTCATGTCAAAACTGCAGACTGCATTTTGTTAGTGTTAAATATTATGCAAATAGTAGATGGTCAACGGCAATCAATCAATTACAGACTATTGTTCCTTTAACAAATAACACATTGTGTGAAATGATGTTGGCATGAAAAGCTGAAGAAACAGTGCAGTCTGTTTGTGTAATTTCTCAGACTTTCCAGACTGCACATGTAGGTAGCACTTTGAATACAAATGAAACAACACTCGCACGCGGTCATTTTATTTCCTTCTTCTCTTCCCACCCTCCTCCTCCTCCTCTTTCTCTCTTTTAAACATTCAAACAAACAGTCGTGGCGTTATCAAGCACTTAGTGAACTGCGATTACAGTGGAACACACCGGGAGCTACCATAAACACAACGAGCCGGACCGCACTCCTACAAAAAACACACAATCACAACACACACTCCTACTACAAAGGAAAACACAAATCTTTCCAGACACGGTAACTGTTCTCTTTCAGCCTGTTGAAGTGTGTCAAGTTAAGTCAAGAGGCTACTGAACAAATCCCCAATCTGACTGAGATGAATAAATGAGTAGTGCTGATGGTACCTTAACAGCTGACCCTGAGCTGCTCCACTGGAGCCGTTCAGTGGTTTACAGTAGATGTGTGGAGTTTGTACTTGGCTTATAAAGAAGATACTAAAAAAACAACTAAGCCAGGAGAAAAATGTGAACTTTTAAGGTACAATTCCAGAATTTGTGCATGTGTACGACTGTGTGTGAGTTTCTTCATGAGTGTGATGCATATGTAATGATCTCTTTGACTTTGGCATGGGCCACAGAGGTCACTATATACACACATCATATTTCAAGCCACAGAGTGAAATGGATACTTTGTAAATACCTGCAGGAATGGCCGTGGTGTGTGAGAATATACCCAAGTAAACATTCTATGTCACCATCAGCTGGTCTTTAAAAACAAATCAAGTTTACCATACAGATCTGTGGTCAAATTCTGTGGAAATACTCAGCTGTAAGTCTACAAGATCTGCATTCAAAACCTTACTGAAGTAGAACTATATATCATAAGAAAAAAGTATGCAAAGTTGAAGTATGGAATCTAAAAGTAGGGCAAAAATCTAATATGGACGAGCAAAGTGGAACACAGCACACCTAGAGATTAAATAGTCATGTTAAAGTGTTTGTGTCAGTCAATAATGATGATAACCATCAAATCAGAATTAAGTTTTAAGGCTGATTTTTGTTGCTGACTGAGAGTTGGTTACTTGTGGCTTAAAATGAGCATTTATGGTTAGAATACAACAAATAGCTACTACTACTTAGAACTATTATAGTGATAGAAAACTTCAGTGTTGAGAATAATTCAGTAAAAGTAAACTGAAGTATTTTGCAAGCCCAGATACAAAATAAAATGCTTATTACAATGATGTTTGTTGCAATATGACAGTATAATGTGTCATTTTTGTTGCATGGCCCCTTGTCAGCGACAAAAAACCTGAATTCGATGTGTTACCAATACTTTTATTCATAGTCTATATTATGTCATTGGATTAATCTTCAAAGAGAAGGTTGTGCTTCAGCAGTGTCTCCAGTGGAGAGCTAAGCCCAAAATTAAAGGCTCTGTACCAAAATATGTCAGCATACTTTTTGTGAGATGCAAGCCAAATACAGAAGTGTATTGTCATTTGACATGGAAATTCTACCTTTTTTTAAATGCTAGTGAGTTTCAGGTTTTTGGATTCATTTTGCTGTTGCATTTACCAATGTAGATGTTTGAAGTGGAGCTCGAACTACTTTCTATACTTTGGTCTGGTTTAGTCAAAAGCAATGTATCATATTCCATAAGATCATCATACTGTCAGTAGCGTTGCTGTCCTGTGAGAACCACATACCTCTAAAAACCCAACATTTAGTGAGCTCAGGAAAATAGGCCTTATCCTCAGAGTGAGGTTATTAACTTTTAAGAATTTATTTACATTACAAAGAAGTTGAATACTTAACCCTTTATCAGGCAAGTGACTATTTTTGGTAATTTCCATTAAACATGGGGCCATTCCCATGTCTCAGTGAGGTCAAGAAGCATGTTGGTTTTTTATAACACTATATCATGATTCAGAGAGATTTTTTTCTTAAATTTTTAAGCTGTATATAGTGAATATGAGTGATTTTTGTCAGTTTATGACCTTTTGACAGTTGTTTCGTTGCATGCGTTTACTTTTTAGCAAGTGCTACTCAGATGCTTTATGGCATAAGGAGGGAGACTGTTGTCACGCCAACCAATGATAAGGTAGATTACCATGTCCAATAACACACTAAGGTTGAAATGTTGAATTTCAGAGTATTTCAATGAGTGCACTATAAAGGGTTAAAGGAACCCCCACCCTTCAGTTTATGGACATGAAGGGGATTAAATTTACAGTTAAAGTAAGACAAATGCGGTTGAGTAAAAAGCAAAATACTTGCCTCTGAGATGTAATGGAGTATAAGTATAAAGTTAGTAAAAGGTCTTAGTTGCATTCCACCACTGACATTGATTAACAGACATACCTGTGGATTTGTATAACATGTCTGTTTACCTGTCAAAACTTTCACATCAAAGGTCTGCATACATGATATGTGCTGCTGAATAGTTTTAAGATATGCAGCAGCAACTCCCTTTGCTGAAGTGACCCAGTGTGTGTGTGTGTGTGTGTGTATGTGTGTGTGTGTGTGTGTGTGTGTGTGTGTGTGTGTGTGTGTGTGTGTGTGTG
>JAPTYQ010000009.1:12021142-12033306 GCA_029814465.1 Ostorhinchus cyanosoma
TGTGTGTGTGTGTGTGTGTGTGTGTGTGTGTGTGTGTGTGTGTGTGTGTGTGTGTGTGTGTGTGTGTGTGTGCCCACTAGCCTTGGCTAGGAACAAGACAGAACTTTTCCACCTCTCCAAAAGCAGGGGCTGCTCAAGGCAAACAAGGCTCCAGTATAAACCAACCCAGCAGCCCTGCAACAAGGCCGGTGTTACAGAGAGTCTGAGGAGAATAACACGTCACATATCAAACTACAAATGACATGGCCTCCATTTTCAGGACATCACACACATCTATTGTGATATTTCTCTTCTTATTACAATGTTATGATATAAACAATGTTATGAAACTCTGTAAAAGACAACCGAGTCATGAACATGCACATTCATCGAGGTCTGCTTGTCTAGCGTCTGAAGCCAACACATTCCATGGTGGATTAACATTCTCAATGCGTGATGGCAAGTGAGAGACAGAGGAGTGAGACACCTGATCTTTACACCAGACATCTCACAGTTTGGAAAAAGAGTTCTAAACTTTTTGTGCTTTTCTAAATCTTCCAAGATGTAACCGTGTCGCTGTCTTTGATATAACTGTCACTGTGTGACTGAAATTATCAAACCGGACCACAAAATGTTATATTACCAACTTCAGTTAACCCTTAAAGAGCTACAAAAATTTTTGTGGTGACTTCCAAATGAATTTTTCTCTCCACTTAATCTTTTCTTAAATATTTATCACTATTTATCAAAATATCCTCTGCGTTTTGTTTTTCAGGAAATATCTGTAATTTTTTTTTTCTTCTTTAATGCAGAAGTTATATCAAAACAGAAAAACTAAGTTTACTCCAAAATATATAATTAACTTAACATAAAACCAACCATCTAAAACCACTGTTATTCGTGTTACTACATTGGTTTTATGGGTAAATTCAGGTTGCAGAAAATGATAGTGTTTGTATGTTCATTATAGACCCTCCAAATGGGTCATATGTGATGACCATGAAGTTCATGTTACCCGAGTTATTTATATGAATTAATAAGATTATTGGTTCAGAAGGTATTAAACATTTTAGATTAGTAGATGCTTTTGGTCACTGGTAACTGTTTAGACCTTTATAGATTTGATTGTTCTTCTAAAAAAGCACATTGCTGATTTTCATGGCCTGTCTTATGTCAGGGTGTGGTGCAGGTGCTTTACACTGTTCAAAAATTTTTAGTAAGCCATTACTTTAATTAAAGTCAGTGCATGCATACAGTCTGTGATATTTTTCAGGTTAATAAAAATGAAAGAACTGTACACTGGGAAATAGAATGGTGTGTGGACATGTAGAGGCTAATTGTATAGATGGATAAATGTAGTTGAATCATTCAAGGACAACAGCACTCATTGAAGTTTCAGTGTATTTACAAGTGTGTTATCCAGTTCCTTTTATGATCTTGAACAAATATCTCGACACTGACTTAAAGGCTGTATGAAACAGAATTGTGTTTACTCAGCTTTCTCACCTTTTCAGTTAATAGGTCATGTCTAGTACGTTGTGTAATTCAGTATTTATAGAATTTGGCATACACGGTCCCTCACTTCCAGAAAAGTTACCTCTGTTAGCTCTGGATACCTCTGTGTAGCTTTATTGAATATTGATAACATATTGAAAAGGCAGTAGTGCCTGATGCATTTCTATGCATTATATAATAGCATCTGCTGTTTGGAAAAATGTCTGATCATGCCAAGTTAGAGAAAAAATAAACTGTAAATGCAAAAGATTTGCAAAAGTTACTTAAGGTAAAAGTTTATTTCTGGTATATGTTCTGTTATTCTCCCAAAAACACTGAAATTCTTGTTTTCTACCTGCAAATTCATGTAAAAATGCAAAGGAAATACTGCTGATGCCCCACAAATAAAATGTGGAGAAACCACTTCTTGTTGTGGCATTTAGAATCACAGACATCTGTTGATTTAAGGGAAGTTTGTGTTTATGCATTTAAGAAGTCAGTGCAATAATAAATCAAACATGTGATTCTTTGGATGCAGTTCTGCTGTCTGACATACTAAGCATGTAATCCAACAGTCTATGCTTTTGCTTTCTGCAGAGCAACAGCACTCTTGCACAATTCAAATGACTTCTCTTAATAGTGCAGCAAGCAGGTGGTGTTGAGCGCCTTAAAATGCATTTCACATTTGACTGAACAATGCGGTGACACATAATATGGTCCTGAATTTCTACAAAACTAATGTGTCTATTTTGATCAAAATGTACAGTATCCATCCTCTCTTAGATACTTACTTACTGGCAATGTACTAATGGACACTTGCAGCCAGGCAGTCCTATCTTGTTTTTGTTAAAACCAAAAATGGCACACTCCAAGCCTTATGCTGGAAAAGCAACAGTGTGATTTTATTTTTCTGTTATTTGCTTATATTATATGCCACTCATGAACTAATGACATAAGCGTCTGTACCTTCCAGGACATTGCATCTGATAGAAAACTTCTGAGACAAAAGAGAGTTGCTAGATTTTTGTATCAAAAAAGCCTTAACTTCTATTTCATTTAGTCATATAAGGTTGGGACATACAGGCTGTTTCCAGTGTTTTTTAATATTTTTGCTGCTGCACTGTATATTCACTATTATCTAGTTGTTTATCCCTTTATCTAACATCCCACTTTACTACTCTCAAATGACATTATTACTCTTGTGTAGTAAAAACAGTCTCCACTCGTCACCTTTTCACTCTGACACCTGTTCAGATGGAGCGATGTTCGATATCCTCAAGTCATAACAGGCGGGAAAACATCTTCACACTTATCTTCAAAAGCTCAAATGGGAAGCCTTTGGATGCACTGCATGTGTTGGTTTGTGTGCACCTCTTGTTATGAGCTGTGTACTGTTGTTCAGACAAGAGGTGAGAGAGGAATAGGTGACTGGCCCTGGGGAATCATGTTTTTCTCACTGCTCTCATTCTAACTATGGCAATGATAGCTTACCTTCACATAGTATTCACATTGAACCAGATAAAGGTAACTAAAGCATAAGAACTTAAGCTTTGGTTTCTTTTCTTACTAAACATTAAAAAATGCTTTTGCGTAGTAAGAACTTCGAAGTTAATGTGCACATGTTCAACACGCATATATAAATATCTGTGGACTATGCAATCGTCAAGGGAGAGATAACTTAAGGGGAGAGCAGGGGGCTAGTGGCCAGGCCCTCGGGTGCTGAGTGAACAGGAGACATAGGGACAGGGGACATAGTAGGCATGCAGCTTGCCAACCAACAGTGTTGTGTTTAACACCTTTCTGCTGTTTGGGAGAGGAGCGGCTTTGGAGCTGTGTGATCACAGGTGCTAATAGGTAATTACAAAAAATTAGGTATGGCAAGTTTACACACCAGCACTGCATCTTGGTAACAGCAACTCAACCCGGCTTCGGTTTAAGGGCCTGATTCACTGGTTACCAGAGAACTGAGCATATTCTACTTTTGATTAGGATTTTTCACGCACAAAATAAAACTGCAATAATGTTTGGGAGACCTGTCAAAACCTTTCCACACTTAGCTATTTTGTATTTTCTAACTTGAAAAAAAAAATTCTGTCCATGTGATCTGCGTCTGTGATTAAGTGGTGACACATCGACAAGGCACCCCACTTTCACCCGTTGGGAGATGGGATAGGCTCCAGAACCCCCACAACCCTCTCAAGGATTAAGTGACTCAGGAAATGAACAAATGAACATAACAATGCAAAAATGACAACAAACTGGTTCAAATGCACAAACATACCATTGTTTCTGGCCTTAAACCTGTAGACACTTTGGAAAATACTGAAAGCAGCAGATGCTGAGGTTTTAAACTGTCATGAAGGTGAGCAGAAAGGAAAAGTTCACTTATAAACTTCAGTTATCTGCAGTGTTGGTTTGGGTTTGTCCGTAACACTGGTCCAGTACATCTCCAAAAGGAATTCACGCTGACTTCACTCTACTGCTGGTCATACACTCATTTATACACCTAGATTGAATGTTTCAGGTGCACATTCATTAAACAAAGCAATAACACACACATGCAAAATGGAATGTGATGTGATCGATCACTTTCCAATCTCTCCATTTTTCCTGTCTACACAGATACATACAAACCAGAGTTTTAAGAAACCTTCACCATGGAAAGCTTTTTTGAAAACCCCAGTTTCTGCAACATAACACACTACACAAACATAGAGAAAAATAACGGTTTGGCAAAATATCTGCATTAGTGTGGACGGTGCATCAGACGACTGAAAGTCTTGAGTATTCTGTTTGTTATTATTTTTTGTCTCGTTCTACATTGCACTGATAAAACAAATAGGAGCTTCCAAAAATATACAGAGATAAACTAAGGAATATACAGTATATATTTGTTTTAAAATGCTGTGTGATGTGTCCTTGTAGTGAACTGATAAGAAATACTCAACCCCTCACATGTATTTCTTTTTAATGCCTCTCAGAATCTATTTCACACTTGCCCGGCACACACAGTCTAAAAACCAACACAAAGTAACCCACAGGAATACATGCTGAATCCAAGAGGCTTGTGGACATTGTGCCATGACCGGTTCCTGTGCGTCAGCAATGTGTGTGAATAGCACCAAAAATACACACTACTTCACTAAGTCCCATCAACCTATTCCTTCCTCCACTTCTAGTCTATTACTCTGCTGATTCCCCATCACAGCCCCCACCCCATCCCGCCTGTTCGTGCGTCCAACCCTGTGCGCCTTCCTGCCATTCTTCTACTGCAGCTAATTTTAGATGAAGGAAAAAGCCCTGTCCACATCTGCTGGTCATTCTTTAAGAGGCAAGTGTGCGCTTGTGTGTGTTTTTGGGACTGTGAGAGGAGGAAAAGTAAACCAGCAAAAGGTCACGAGATGAGGTGAGAAGAAGCAGTGGGATAAGTACTGAACAGAAAAGGAAATATATAACAGGTTAGAGACACAGATGCATTTTCCTAAACAACAAAATGTTCATCATGAACGAAATTAATTTAGAATTTCCTAAGCAGAGGTAATCCACAAGAGCAACAAATTGACAACACAATAAAGTGTGAAATTAAGGATATAATTTTATTAAAGTCAAAGATTGTAATGCTTGATTCAAAATATGAATGGATAAGACTTAAACCCAATTAGCAACAGTTGCAAAACTAAGGTATTGATTACTTTATTGTATCTACTGAACAGAAATCTAATATTAACTTAAATCTGGTTACTGAATTGCCACAACTTGGATTTTACCAGTACATACAACCTGCCTTTCTGTGAAGTCATTAAAATGCAATGCAATATGTGACAGTACAAGATGTATTTTTTAGCTGTTACATAAATAGTGAATGTCGTATTGAACTTGTTGCCCATTAGTGTCCAATGTCACAATCGAGAAAAGTTTATTTTATACTAGGCTAAAACTGTTTTGTCGTTTTTTTTAATAATATCACAAGTCACACTCCTTACATCAATATTTTTGGTCATTTGGATAACACGCTGCAGAGCTGCAGACAGGAAACTTGCGAGATGGAAACACAAGCAAATATGAAGAAATAGGGACACAAATGGACTGCAACCAACCGAGACAAAGGACTACTTCTATCACAAAGATGTGGAGTGGGTATGACTGAGCAAGCAAAACATACATTTCATGTCTTGTACATGCATATTTTATGCACACTGTACAAACACATATAGGATACTGGCAATTACTACTGTGCGTCACAGTGAGCTGTGAAGGGGGACACAGAGGGCAGAGCACAGCGTGTTTATGTGTGTGTTTATCCCGTCGTAAACAGTGACGAGAGACACATGCCGTGTCACCGCCTGTCACCACTTTCTCTTCTTCCCCAACTGTTCTTGTCCTTCATTCCGTTTGTCCTGTTTTTTCCATCAATCTCTCTTCTTTTCCTCCTGGTCCTGTCCCACAATCCTTTGCCTCTTTGCTGCTTGCCTCTCCTCCTTTTAACCCCCGCCCCACTTGGTCAGCTTGTTAAGCATGTCTCCTAAAGCTGATTAAGTAGTGTTGATCAGCCTTACATAATGCTCACCTCGCGCAGACGTCGCTACCAGCCAACCAGCAGACTGCTTTTTTTGTGCTTATGAACGGGAGATTGAGAGAAGTCAGAGAGGAAAAATTTGCATCAATGAACATTGCTCTGCATGGAACTGCAACACACACAATCCTGTTTGCATACATTACTGTGATAATATGTCTTGTTGGACTGAAGCCAATTGAGTGCATTATCTCTGTGATGAGCACAATTGTCCACAATGGTGGGTTGTGTACACCATCTTGGTCTTACCAGGTGTGTGTGAAATGTGTGTGTCTGTCTGTCTGCCAGTGTGAGCAGATAATGGCCGTTTATCCCCATGAACACACTGGGCTGCCAAGAAAGACCACGCACCTACCACACTGGAGCAGTGAGCGGTACACAAGCACACAACGCAGACTAAATACGACAGACTGAAGGCATTAAAAACAAAAACCACAAACACGCATCCACACACTTTCACACTGTGTTGGTGGTGCCTGTAAACAAAGCGTCGCCCTCGATCTCATTAATTGGTGAAGTGATTGAGTTAACAAGACAGTGCACACAGGCAGGTTAGAAAGGTCAGCTGGCCTGGCTCCTCTTCGCTGCTCTCCTGGTTTTGCTCTCGCGCTTTGCCTCGTGGGAAAGATTAGAATCCTCAGCTGGAGCAAATAAAGCTGGATGTTATGCAAGCGCCAGAGTGAGGGAGGAATTGAGAGACAGAGGAACAGAGAGAGAAAGGCTGATGATGATGTAACTTAAGAGAAGAGTGGCAAAATACATAAGTGGACAGCCATACAGAAAGAGAATAAAGGAGAGCTGCAGAGTTGTATGACAGGAATAAAGCAGATGACCTTACAAGGTGACCAGGCTCCATCACAGCCTGTTCTACGCACCTTGCTGTACTATACGGTGCCAGCCACCCATCAACACAAATGCAGCCAATCTGCTCCAAGCAATGAGCTCAGCAGCACACACACAGCTGGTCTGCACTGTAAGAGACCAGTCCTCTTTGCTCCGTCTCATCCTGGACATACACACAAACAAAATCCAACTAGTGTAAGGTCACTCTCACTGTTGTGCTTACAAAATGATAAAGAGGATTGTGTTCTTGATCTGAGCTTTGACTTGGAACCGACTGCGGCCTTTCAACAGCCTCAGAAATACCGACACTACATGGAATATTTTATGTTTACTGGCAATATTATTATTATAATTGTAAACCATAGTTTGCACAAGGACAAAAATTACATAAAAATTCACAACCACAAATTAAATATCTTCTGTCACTAACATATGCGTTTTCCGATATTGGCTAATATGAAGACACTATATACAGAACATATGAAGTAAAACTTACTTATTTTCTTGATTCAGCCTTGTTATTTATAACAACTGAAGTAATTTTTCCTGACAACTTCATTTCTCTGTTACATGAGTTTGACCATCAAACAGAAGGTGTCATCAGCAGAAATAGTCATATTAGACATTTCTTACCTCCCAATATTAATAACTGCTAATTAATTCAAGCTAATTGCATTATGCTCTTTTTTTTTACTTGCTAGCTGACTTCTGTTTTTCCCTTTTCAGATGCAGGGATTACACAAATGTAGGATATGGTAATATTGTAAGTAATACTATTTTAACAGCAAGGCCTGGGAGGGAAAGACTTCAACACAAAGGACCTGGGCTGGGTTACAACTTGACATACCAACGTTATGAGTAAACCTTAAACAAATTAATTTGCAAAAACCATAAGTAACAGGTGCCACAAAGAACAGAAAGAGAAACAGATAAGAAAGAAGGAAGTGAACAGAGAGAGAAATGGCTGAGCGATGGAGAAGGAAGGAAGTTGAAAGAAATTAAAGACTGACGGGCAGCGAGAGAGCATGAAAGACTCAAAGAGCGGTGAACTTTCTCCCCTCTGCCAGTACACTGCTTGGATGGTGTTATGTAAGAACTGAATGAACACACGCCAATTACCTCCGCTCGGTGGAACTCATAACATGAGGCACTACCTCTCTGTTTGTACGTGTGTGTGTGTGTGGTGAGTGTGTGGGTGTGTACATACATGGGTTACGTGTGTGTGGACGTGAAAATGGTGAGACCTCTCAGTTACATGTTATACACAGAAGAAACTAACACACATATTATATAGACAGCATGTACACGGACTATTGTCCCGAACGCTGATTCACAAGGGCTCAGATCATTCGTCCGAGGTGTATGGTAGCATGGGGGTTTCCCCAGCCAGTGACAGCTGTACTGGCTTAAAGTTACACCTGCACAATACAAAAATGGATGACACACCCATGCACACACCTTGGCACAATAGGCTTGATTCAGCACCTACACACACACTTTTAATAGTCACAATGTAACCAGATTTAATCGAGACAGGCTTCAGCTAATCATCAAAATCTCAAATCATTGTATGCATGTGTCACTTTTTTCATACACAAACAATGGTATGATCAGCAGCTACAGAATCTGGAATATCTTTGTTAATGTGAATAATTAACATAATGTCAGATCTTACATCCTATCTGGGATACCAACAGTGATTTCCAAATTAGCACACCCATAAAAGCCGGTGATTCCTTATGTTACACTATTCATAGTAATTAGGTCAGAGGTGTTGCATAAAAGTGCCAACCTCTTATACTTGGTTTGGAAAAAATAGGGTGAACAGAGATTGTTAAAGTCCTAAAATTGGCTGAATTTCTTCCTACATGATTGACTATGCTGTATGCACTTAATATTGTAGATTTCCTACTGAAAAAGACAGTATTCCTAGTAAGATGTTTACATGGCTAATGAAAATGAATTTTTCACTATGTGCCGTTTACACCCAGTTGTACAAACCCTGGGAAAAAAAACTAATTTTCGATCCAAGTAGACTTGTTTGTAAATATAGCCTGCCACGTTCATTCCTTCCAATTGTTCTTGCATCATTTTTGCTGATAAAGTCTTTCAGGGTGTTAAAAGTAGGTGTTTTTCTTCTTCCGAACACAATTGGAAACAGTTTGGTATTTGGTTTGTGTACAATCTACAGAGCTGACCATAACCAGGTAAGAGGCTGTGTCGCAAACTGGTAAAAATGAATACTCCTGAAATTTCAGTAATATGAGCATATTCCATGTGTCACAATCTCACATTCCTATCATTGGAATAAGGCCTAATTGTACTGTTTATGTCATGCATATCAATTTTGGAATACTGTCCTATACAGAATAAAACTGAAGCAAGTAAACAGAGTAATTCAGTGTGTAATCAGGGCCTGGCTGAGTGAAAGTGAACATCAGGGTCAATTTATTTTTTCTCTAAAACAATACTTTTGATTACTCAACATGGAACACATATCTCTAATTTCTAAAACTGTGTTTATTTAATTTGTACCTGAATTACAACCGAATATATTAGAAAATATATGAGAATACAGTATAAATTAAGAACAGTAAACATTGTAAATGAATGTTTATAGCATAAATTCAGAATGTAAATGGCAATCTGTAAATATGTTGAAAATGTATGCCTGTGTCTAATCTTATATTTCATAATAATCCAATAATATAATGATTTTGAATGTTGTATATTATTAAAAAAAAACAGCAAAGGCGTGTATTAAATATAGTAATGAAACTTATGTCACCAAAGACTGATGATTTTATTAGTATCTTAATAAATAAGATAATTAATAAAAATCTTTGATTAACAAACACTATTACTTTTTTAGATTCTCACTCCATTACCATGAATTAATGTATTTTAAAACTAAAATAAAAAATAATATCAGTTAAATTTTTTGATATAATGTACTTTCATATATTGAGAAAAGTGTGGTATGCTAAATATTTGCACTTTTTAGTATTTTTTCCAAATTTGGAATAACTGCTGTATATTTTTCCTCACTCCGTTACTTTGCCAATGATGATAAATTCATGTTTTTTATTAAATATTTGGTTGTTATTTTTTCATGGCATGCTAAAATAATTGCTTAGACCTACAATTTGAGCTATTATGGTTGCTGCTAAGTTAATTTTTAAAAACAGATATGGAATGACTACTATTGCTGCACAGTGCTGTCTCACTCCATTACTGGCTTGGCCAGACCCATCAGTGAATCAAGGTAAATATTTCTGCCACAAATAGACATACAAGAGGTATGACCAAGGCTATGTTCTGTCATGTTCTTTGTATAGACATGGCTGACTTGGTTAAGTGGATCAGACATGACCAATCACCTATTAATGCATTTTGATGGCAAAATACTGTCCAAAATTGGATTCATTTTGTTTACACATACAATCACAGGTCCTACGTTGCGACACACACCTCTGCACTCTGCCTCCTGTAAAAACTAACCTAAGGGAGAGAGTGTACCTTAGTGCACAACCTGGCTAATACTTGGACCAGACAAGCACAAAAGCCCTCCTAAGTTAACACCCACACACAAACAGTGAGGATGCAAGGTTGGGGACCAGCTGGAGTGAACGCAGTGTACAAGAGCATGTGTGTGATGTTAAATGGAAACGTGTGTGAGAGCAACTACAAAGACCTCAGTATATGTGTATGTGTGTGTTTTATGGCCACAGCACTTCACTCTTTCTTTTGCCTGCAGTTACAGCGGAATGTTTGATTGGCATGTTCTAGCAAGAGAAAGATGCTGTGCTAAGGCTTGTTTCCACGGTTACACATACACAATGTATTATTATTTACCATAAATACATATGCTGGCAGTGTAACACCTGACACAATATGTACCCGACAATATGCAAATGAAATGTGTTTATCATCCACAATACATCACTCTTCAATTCTCTCCATTCTAATTCCTCAAATCTCAAAATCCCTGTGTATATTTCAATCAGTCACAATCTGAGCCAAAATTTCTCTGTCCCTATTTACCCTTCCACTTTTTTCCCCCTCGTGCTTTCATTCTTGATTCTTTCTTGCTTACTTTTTCCCTCTCATCCTGTGACTGGTCAGGGGATCGAGCTCACTGTTCTGTTCATTAAAAGGTTTAATCCCCTAAAACAACAATGACTGTGTGTGCATGTGTGATTGTGTGTACAGTAGGTCTATATGTGTGCGCCCACCCGCATGCAACTGCCTGGTTATGTAATTTCACTAGGCCACATCTGATGCTAAAAATGGACATGGATAAAACTATTGTGACCCAGGGTATGGCTACTGTACAGAGGCACTGGTGCACACACAGTACACAGACAACAGGGACTGGGCAAGCTGCTTAACTCTGATGTCATGAAGTAAAAACTCAGATTTTATGACATATCCTTCACTGATTGTTGACCATATGAATGTCACAGAATGGTCATCAATAAAGGGTTCTATTTAATGCAATAATAGCAGAATAGTTGAAGAAATAAGTTAATCGTCTGAATTTTAAACAAAAACCAAGCTTCTCTTGGCTTTGCTTTTAGTTTTCAAAAAAAAAAAACATGAATAAAGATTTTAATCAATCGCAGGTCTTTTTACAGAGAAAGATATAAGAATGGGTAACTGAAAGCTGTAATGAATAATTGTGGGTAAGATTTTAAGATTTTGTCAGATGCCTTCATACAGAAGCAACATGTTAGCTCCCAAAACACATTTCTAAAACAGCGTGAAACAGCATTGCATCGTCCCTCTTTATTTTCAGTCTATGATAAAGACAAAGAGAGAGAGATACAGGAGAAGGATGTGCAATTTCACATTTTGGCTTGTTTTGTTGATTTCTGCCTCCTGTACCATTGATTTAATAATATAATTGTACAAATACCAATACGATACTTCAAAAGGAAGATGAGAAAACAGGGAAGGCTGGAAGAGATGAAAAAAATCAGACTACAGAAAACAAAACAAGCGCCTGTTGTATAAATTACCCACTTTACAGGATTCTCAGAAAATGTACAAAACTGTCTTAAATGCAGCCCAATCTTTGACAGCCTGGAGTGGAAAAAAATGATGACAAAGATGACAAAAGAAATCTGAAAGCTGGATATTTGGATCACTGAGGCACTAAAGGACTGGTAAGTACAGTCAGTTATGGACAAAGTCCTTGAGAAATGTGTGTGTGTGTGTGTGTGTGTGTGTGTGTGTGTGTGTGTGTGTGTGTGTGTGTGTGTGTGTGTGTGTG
>JAPTYQ010000009.1:12034314-12050808 GCA_029814465.1 Ostorhinchus cyanosoma
TGTGTGTGTGTGTGTGTGTGTGTGTGTGTGTGTGTGTGTGTGTGTGTGTGTGTGTGTGTGTGTGTGTGTGTGCCTGTATGAGCAGAGGTGAGTCACTGTGTTGGCTACAGTCCGTATGTGCAGCGTCTACACGCATTGCGGCAGGGAGAGAGAGAGAGAGAAAGAGAGAGAGAGAGAGAGAGAAAGAGAGAGATGTAGAGGGAATGAAAGACGAAGACCTATTGTGAAATTATGTGATAAGAGACAACTTCAAACTTCAGGGTAAGACAGCACTGAACTGTGAGTTTGTAAAAACCTTCCTGAAATGTGGATTGGCAACTTGCAAAGTGGTTCACTGTACTCTCCAACTTAAACGTGCACAGGACGTTTTAAGGGGGAATTTGCAAATCATGCATATAGGCCTTCACACAAGAGCAAAATCTATGAGGCAGTAATATTGTTCAATATTGTGATGATGATGAGACTGGTATTGAATAGGTACATAAATATTAAACTGTTTATAAGCACTGAAAAAACAAGAATTATTTCAACACTCAATAAAAACTCCCTTAAAATATCTTTGAAAACAATTTAAATGATTTAAAAATCATTATTTGTCATCACCATAACCAAACAATGAGTTATGGCTTTTAATTTCACTGAAGCATTTTGTTATTTCAAAACAATTAGTCACACTTGTAAAACTCTAAGTTATTTACTGGTGTGTGTAATTGAAATAATTTTTGCAAGTAGTTGTGTGTTTCATATCGCATTAATGATGAAAATACATTTCACCAGTGAAAGCTCCTACTACCTACAGTCTGTTTGGACTATTATGGGTACTGCTATGTGTTCTACTTAACACAGCAGTCAAAGTAAGAGTGCACGGTTATCATCGAATCTCTCTGGATAACCGGTTGGTTCATTATGTCTAGTGATTGTATGTGTAAGTGGAGCTAGACTGTAGGCCTTTTGCTTCCCCTTTATGCCCTTTTGCTAAGAGACTGACAATAACAAGAGACAAATGATATTTAGTACACAAATACGAGAAGCAGAAATGCTGTTACTGGGACGGCCTGTTTCACTTCAGGAGGAACATCAAATGAGGAAGTGGTTTGAGGTAGAAGGTCCACCACCACCTTACTCAAAGTTTTTTTCAAATATTATTAGCAAGTTTTATTTCATCTTATTCCATCACTCTGCAGCATCCACGCCATCCTATGAATGTGCATGACTGTACACTTCCTTTTTTCTCCATGTGAGAATGACACCATGGTCTTTTTGTAGTTCTCCACCCTCTTTTTTCCATACTATGAACATATGGTTCTGCTTTTACAAATCATCATTTCTCTAAAACAAATTCTAGTGAATTTGGACAGTCTATCCTTGATATTTACAGCAATTTTGTGTTTGTGTATAGTCAGAATTTAGTCTGATATGTGAGGATTTTTTTTAGTTACTTAGGGAATCCGACATAGGAATTTAGGATAGGTGAAGGATGAAGTAAAGGGGCGTGAGATTAAAAATTGGACGTCATCCTGCTGCTTTTCCAACGTTTGACTTTCTTTTATATAATTCTTTTGCTGTTGATTTGAATGCAATGTTTGAAATAATAAACAAAACAACAAATTTCATCTTAGATTTTTTTTTTACAGAACTGCGAGGTGATTTCTTATTTTAGTTCTATGTACTCGTATATCCTATGAATAAGAAAAGTTTTCACCGTGAAGATCTATATCATTGAATATCTGTGAAGATCGTCTGCTTTTTTTTTATTAACTGAGATGGAAATAAGAATATAAAACACTCAATGAAAAACTGAGCACACTGTCATTTGTAAGCATACAACTGAGTTTAACTTAAATGTGATACATAAGAGCAGTGTGTGTCAAAATGTGAGTTCTATAACATTTGGGATTTGTATCTATACACACATGCTTGGGTACAGAGTGTGCTTAAATGTGCACTTGCGTACGTGACCTTCATAGGTCATTGGACCATCTGCTGTTTCTTGCAGCAGGATGGCAGGACTCTGGGCCACAGCAGGGGGCTCAGGCTGTGCACCAAGGGGCAGGGCTGTTGGGATTAGCTAGTCTGATTACTACACTGGATTAGCTCACTGGGCCTCTCCTTCTCTTTGTGTCTATATCTCCCTTCATCTTCTGCCATTCTCACAGTCAAATGAAATGCACTGCCATTTGTCATAATGTCCAGATACTGGATGAGTTAAATGAACGTGTTGGATGGTCACATGTTGCAGAATGATTAGTCTTTGAATCATGTGCCAAAAAAAAAAAAGATATAAAGGAAGTTGTTTCTTTTATCAATGTCAGTGTTGCTAATAATGTTAGGGTTCTTATCTTTGACAAAGTGAAAAGACATCAAATGTAGAAGATCCCAGATATCAGCTATGAAGACTAAAGGCAGAGCTTGTGTATTTTCCTTGAAGAAAAAAAAAAGTGGAAGAGATTCACTACAAAAGTCCTTTGAGACAATCTTTTTCTTCTGGGGGCAGTTTAAATTAACATTAATGCACAATTTACAGATTGATTAGATGATGATGATATGTACATAAACAAATAAATATACACTAAACAGAGGTACTTTATGAGCACTAAGGCACAACCCTAATCTCTAAATTTGTAGAGATAAAGACAGATTAACTGTGTTTAGCTCACGTGTCAGTTGTGTTGTATTTTTTTGCACCAAAGGCTCAAAATTAAAAAAAAAAACAAAAAACAAAACCCAAACACAACCAAAACCCTGCTGATAAAACCTTGTTTTCAGAAGAAGCCACGCCACCACCCATCCTTCCGTTCCTTCCTGTCCATCTGTCTGTCCCTTCAACAGCTTCATCTGTTCATCCCATAGATACACCAGTCTATTGTTGTCCTGTCCACTGTCCACGCTGGGAGATGGGAATGATGTAGGCTAGTTTGTGTGTCTCGGCATGTGTGTGACTGTGGCAAGGTCTAGATTAAGGCTGTAAATTTTAGTGAGCTAGTACTTGTAACAAACCTGGCATTGTGCCATGGAACCTTAAGACTCCTCAGTGGACAGCAGGTCAGAAACATGTACCCACAAACAACAGCACAGCCAGTGATTCATTATCTAAGACTGTGAGAGGTCATTCAACCTCCTATGTGTATGAATACAGTATATTTATTGGATATAAATGACTATGACATATTATTAACAAGACAGAATTATCTCTGAAGCAACTTGAGATATGAATGGAACTAATATTTTACTTTAATTAAACTTTTTTCACAGCTAATATAGTTTTTTGTCCACTGTGCCTGATCTCTGCTACATGTATTGTGCATTGGTGGACTCGTAGACAGATACACACTTTTACAGTCACACACAGTTCACAAACACATCACCTGGACAACAAAGTAGTCATGTCATTCTAGACAAGCAACCTAAGCTTTCTGAACTGTTGTCATTATGAGACCATCAACACGTTAATGTTGGAAAACCGTCAGCCTATCAATCACTGGGTCTACAGTAATGCTGTAATTTAAAGCAGACAACGGTGACCTTTACTATTTATTAGCATTACACGAGCTGTTCCTGATCTTTTTGCTGTTATACTTAGAGGAGCAGAGAAGCTGACTGAGGCATTAGCACAATCAACTCTCTGTCCTTCAACTGTACTCTCACTAAGGGCAATGTCCTCATTACCATTTATATCAATTGATCAGATCCTCAAGAGGCTTGAAGGTGACAATAGAGGAGTATTTCAGTAGGTGATCTAATTGACCTTAGTTGACCCCTATAGGCCATAGGACCAAAAAACCCAGCTGGCTATGTGATCAGAGGGGCCACAAGGTTCATCAGATAATGTGTGAACATTATTTTCTATTGGTTCCAGCAATCGTGTGGGACTGATCGCTCGTGATACAATGCAGCCTATTAGCATCAGGCAGCAGGTGCAGTGGGGAGGGATGAGCAGCACTCTGCACCAAACACAGGGCTGGGCCTCTGCAGAGGCCACACACATCCAACTCCTGAACAACCTGCCAGAAGCACCTTGGAACTCCTCCTCACAGACTCCTGGATGCAATTAAAAAAAGGACATGCTGCTGCTGTTCTAGAAGCTGGTATTCTATTACATAAGTCTAATCAGTGTGAACACTTCGAAGCGTCTCCTCAGCCACACTGCACTGAAAGCACTTCCACCCCACCCCGAGATAGTATGACCTTCTGACAAACCGCCGGTGATACTTCTACGTCCTCATGTCACTTTAATCCTACATCTTCCCTTCGGCATTGGGCTACCTGCAACACACTCCTCCATCCACCCCCCCACCCCATTACATACATCCTTCATTCAATGTCTTATGAAGATCAACTACCCAACTCCACCTCTCCACCGCCTATCCCATCTGCCTTCTGTCCCCCTGATAACCAATCCTATAAAGCCAGCAAAAGGAAACAGGAGCCACAGTAATGTGAGCCTCAGGTCATTATCCTGTAACAGGATATACAGCCAGGCAGCTCTCCCCTTCATACGCCTCCTCCCTCACTTTAAATCCCTCACTCTCCTTCTCTGCACCTGCAGACCAGTCACCATTTATCTGTCCTTCCTCACGCTCCATAGTCGTTTCTCTTGCTCTCTCAGCAATGAAACCCTTCCCCCACTCATGCCACAAGTCTGAAGGTGAAACCCACAGTCCATTTGTGTGTGCAGCCCTTGATCATCATCTCGTTTTGCACCCATCCCATACTCTCATCATCTGCCTCTGCAACATACAGCTGCATCCTTAAAGGAAAGGAAAGGAAAGGAAAGGAAAGGAAAGGAAAGGAAAGGATGTGTGGGAGAAGAGAATGTGTGTTTTGAGATGTTTTACAGAATCTCTGTGTTTCTGACAGGATAGGCTGTCTTTCTGTGGTACTGCTGACACACGTCGAAGCTTTGCTCTATAACATCACTGTTGTCTCTTAACCCGGTTCTTTTTGCGTGGCTCCCTGTGCCAACCTATCACAGCTCTTCATAGGGAATTTCCACACTGAAGGCCCCGCCTCTGGTTTGACGCAGAAAGCAGTCGCAAGCGATGCCCCCTGCGGCCTTGGCAGAGGACAGCTAGCAATGCCATTGCATAGTGCGCCAGTGCGAAATTCACAGGAAAAAAAGAAACAGGGTCGGAAGTCGACCAGCGACGCGTGACATCAAGATACCCGATACAGTGGTCTTCCATTCAGGGTGACCCCCGCATGCGGGAACACCCTTCACAGGACAGCAGGGACGCTTTAACACTCTTTTAATGAGAGCTGTTGTGGCATCCTTGGAAATGACACACTGCTTCCACTGGGCATCTGTGCTCACTCTGCTTCACCAAACTTCCACAGCAGCAGTAGCTACATGCGTAAGCACTTTCTGCGCTGCCTTCCCTTTTGACGCAGTGTCCGCTAAAGGAGCCGGCTCGGTTTTCACATCCAAACCAAAAGCCTGACAGTTTCATCTTTTCAACGATTTGCATCTTGAAGGTCCCTCCCGGCGGTCTGCTGGATGCTGCAGGGACCTGATCGGTGGGTGTCACCATGATGACACCGGCTTTCTGTGCCTCTACAGGGATGTGAATCTAACGCCACAGTATGTTCCTCTGTCTGCAGCGTCATGACACCGCACTAATTCACACCGCGGTCAGATTAGAAATTGCAACTCCTTTAGCAAGACGGTGATGACAGAACTGAAATTGCGCAATAGCCCAAACCGGCGTCCGAACCTCGGCAATTCTCAGACGTGTTGTTTTTTTTCTGTCGACCAGCTTACATTGACTCATTGGTGTAAATAAGAACTTAACCGAAACCACTGGAAAAAAGAACAGACGCCTTTAATGGATGTCGCCAAAGATGATAGTTAACTCTTTAAATAAAGGGATAAACTTGATGACCAGCTGTTTTAGCCGTTGGATGCACGGTTTCTTTTATCTGTATACTGTGTAAATGCATTCACTCCTGGCGATTATCGAGTCCCTGTTATGTCACAAATTAAAGAGGAAATAAGCTGGTGAGGCGCTTATTCCCGGTAACCGCATTATGACGCATGGGTCAGTGAGGGTGCCGAGGATGAGACTCCTCGGCTGAGAGCGTTCAGTGGAAGGACTCCGCATCCCTTCTACTTCACCGACAGATGCTTCTCCTGTACGGCACAGAGGCAGTAAATAGTGCCAGCAGGGTTCAACGCAGGAGAGGACAGTAGAGGGGAGCATGGAGGTCACGATGAACTGTGGGCATCCATTTACCCCTGAGAAATCTGGAATTGTGTATTTTATTCCAGGAAATCATAAGCATTAAGGTTAAGTTGAACAGTGAAATTGTTTCTAACACGCACAAGTCCATCTCTGTCCCTCTGTCCAACACCAGAGCCCGAATAAACCGATTAGGCCTACCTACCAGGGCTGGCAAGGTTACAGTCAAAGTAAGGCCTACTGAGTAAAACACATATGTCACACTGATAACCTCTAAGGCACACGGACCTAATCTACTTTTAAGACTAAAGCATCACTTTACACATTTCACCTTAAACTTTCCCTCTTCACAGCGGACATTTTGCTTCTGTTTTATGACTTTAATTGACAATCGGTGCATTCCATGAAGCTGAATCCGTTCCAGGGTTTCGGTTTGCGCACGTTGCTTCACCTGCATGACTTTCTGAGGTACTTAAATAGAACAGATCCCTCTTAAATGCTAAGGTACAGCCTGAGTTTTTCCAGCTGAGACAAGTCAAAATGTCTGCTGGTTAAGTTGCCTAAGTCAGTCAGAGCAAATGATAAAAGCCGCCAGCCATATAATAAAACAGGCTGAAGTCAGTTAAAGTGAGCACTTGAACGCCTCTTCCCTCTATCAGCTGCACTAGAAAGCAGCTCCTGGCTATACATCAATTTGTCGCAGTCCAGGAGACCAGGGTAAAACACAGTTCCGCATTAGAGTCAATGTCACTCCGACAAACGGAGTTTCCTTATAGGAAAAAATTACATCATGGATGAGTTTAACGCCTTTTTTCGTGCAGAGTAGAATGACAGGCTATGCCTCACTTTTAAGGCCACTTCAGGTGGGCTACAACGCAGTTGAAAAGTTGCAATCGTCAGTCTTACCCCCATGTTGGCGCAGTCACTCTTCTCCTCTCAGGTGATGCACGGCTTGAGAGGTTTCAGCCTCTCGAGATGAACGATAACACAATATCAAGCCTTGAAAAATGAAAGTAGGGAAGCTCAGTATTTGGGGTAGCTTAGATGAAAAATGAATAGAGTAAAAAGACGTCAGGGAAGTTACGTATAGGTTTAATATACTAGTTTTCTTGGGTTTAAATAAACAGTCTCTCAAACCTTGAAAAGGTAAGGCTACAGTCTGTCCCAGTGAGACGTCTCTCAAATGAAATGTTTCGGTCTCAAGCGGAGCATCACGCGGGGATGCGCGTCCTTCCTCTGCTCTCTGACACTCGCGTTGAAAGACCGGCGGAACCGTGGAGCCGCACTGCTACCTTTTCAGGACTCGGTGTTCCTCCGCCGCTGTGCCGGTGCTGCCGCAGTACTCCACTCCTCTTGCCGCACCACTCCGCCGGTGGAAGAAGCGCCGCCTCAAGCAAATGGGTGAACTGAAGGGTCCCGTTACGCCCGCCCACCGCTCATGAAACCGGCCTATCAGCATCCCGAGCGTCTCATCAGTGATGGGATCGCTGACCAACTGGTTTGATCTGAGGCTTGAAGCGGGCCAATAGAAGGCCAGGTCTGCCCCTCCTGCTTTACTGCAGAATTCCGAGGCTTGCAGCCAGCAGCATCGCGAGTCTCTAGGCTGAAATTTTGTATAAATGGACGCACAAGGTTAGATTCTAGTTGTCGTGATTGTGTTTGTTCATCGTGTAATGTATTGATGTAGCGTCAAATAATCGATTTGTGTGCATTATTGCATGTGATAAGCACCCCTGGATGTCTCATCGGTCGTGTTGGTTCTTTCATGAGCATGTTGAGCACCTCCATATGTCACTTCAGTGGTGGGCCTGGGAGCATCAGACAGAGCAGACAGCTTACACTTCATTGAATGTGTGTATATCTGGCAGAACTTCGCAGATAGAGAGCCACATGATGAGTCAGTCAGATATGTTTCTACACATTTCAGTAATTTGAGTGACTCTGCACGTCAGAGTCATGGCTGCCGTCTGGAGACTACCTGACTGCCCAATGCATCAGGTGCACAGTGTTGACAATGAAGACTCAGCATTTATTGCTGAATGGAAGCAAAATATGATGAATATGTGCCTTCGTAATGGGGCAGTGTGGAATGAAACCTTGGTGTTTTTTTGGAACTCTGACTGACATCTGGGAATCTAAATAAAACAGTAGTAAAATCCTTACATAGGATTATCAAATACAGAGGAATGAACTAGTCTAACAAATTCAACTGTATTGTACAGCTTCTTTAAAAACTGAAAAAGCAGAAAGAAATGGGGATGAAATGCCAGACTGGGAGGGCAATGACATTGAGAAGAGACCGAGGAAAGGGAAGAGAAGGCAAAGATGGACAGACTGTGTATTTTTTCTGTAACATTGCCAAAGAGAGAAAGAGGCAGAGCGTGAAAGAGAAACACACAGAGGACATGCAAGAGCGAAGGAAGCGGAGCCATATGCAGCAGCCAGAGTTGCCATTCTTGTGTGTTTTTCACTGAGGGGACAATGCAGCAGTGTGAGCACACATGCAAACCCACTGAGCTGCATGGACACATACAAGTATAGCTAATGCCTGATTTGCAAGGGAAAGCTGAGAGTCACGCCTGCTATCCCCAGAGCTGATTGTTGCCATGCCTCACTGCCTTCCTTGCTTTGGGCCCAGACGATGACCATGCGACCCCACAGCAGTAAAGCGAGGTTAAACCCAGGGTTAGATCACAGTCGGCCACAATGCTCTCCAAACAGCTATACAGCGCAGGGAATTATAGCCTATTATTTCTCTCTATAGATACTACTGATTCAAGTTTTATTTAATTGTGAGTATTGTGAGTTATTTTTCTAAAATTAAAGAATCAAGAAAGCTTGTGTGTTCTGCCAAACCATACACTAAACTTACAGGATGTTAAGGCAAATGTTGGCATTTGCATACAGATCTTCTTTGACTTGAATAACTGACATGATGTCAGAATATTACAAGTAAACAGAATGGAATATGGAATGTTATGGAATATTTAACCTATTGTACATTTACTGATAACTTTTATTCAAATGCTGTGTAGACTTTTTTCTGCAAGAACTAAGACTAATCAATTACACAACAATTTGACCAGACTTGTAAATGCCTTGTAATAAAAATGACCACTATGATGAATGTGACTGAAACCTGAAAAATAAGATATAGTCATATCATTCTATCCAGTTTTATGTGCCTCTGTCTGGCTTGTGTTTCTGTCACAGTCATTTTTCTACCCTAATCTACTGTATTTATATGATGTGGTTTTGTATTATGTTTGGCTTTAATAATCCCTGGAATCCTACCCAGTATCCACAAAAGTACAGCGATGATTAAAAGATAGAATTTGATTCCGATTCATACTTCGCTGCCAGTGAGGGTGACTTTGTCACTGTGGTGCAACTAATAAAGTTATATTCTGTGTCATTTAAATCAAAATGGCTGCCACTAGCATGCTTTGTTAACCTCTGTCATAGCATTATGTTTCTTGCTCCTGGCCCCCTCCCCCCTTACCCCCTATCTTACACCTCCTCTCTTTGCTCTCCACTGAAAAGAGGGAGGAAAAATCCCCCAGTTCTCGGTCTCCACGGCAACAGCAGTCAGATGACCTTGTCTCTGACTGTTCTGCTGAGTCAGAAATTGAGGGATGGGTGAGGGGGATGCAGGGAGCACAGAGTAAGAGGGAGATGAAAAAAAGAGAGAGAAAGATGTCACGGAGCTAAAGCAGTCGGGTACCTGTGTTAATAACTGATTCGTGATCTGTGGACTCTGCACATGCAGCGCCGTCATACTTATTTATCATCCGCACAATGCACTGCCCACAGTGACCCAAGGCCATGTGGTATGCAAAGTTAGTGATTTGTCAAAGTGTGACATTAAGCCAAAATGGGTGAGTCAGTGCTGCTGCTGTAAGTCATGAGATTTTAGAGTCATTGGTCCAATGTGCAAGATTCAGGAAACTATGTGTGGGTGAGACTAGAACAGTGGTGTGTAGCCTGTAGCTGTGTGTTTATACGTAAAGGACAGGACAAAACATCAGGATGGGACTATAATATAGTGTACAGTATTTATAAATATATTTTTATCATACTAAACTCATAGATATTGAATTGACTGTAATAGAGTGATTTGTATTAAAACACACAGGTGCTCTCATGTCATTTAAGAGAGTCAGCGCTTCTTGGAATGATGTGGGCATGAAAGTTGTGTATGTGTTAAAGAGACATTAAGTCTGTTTACTATTCTTTTTTTTTAACAAGTCTTTGTCATATGTTTATTAGATGGTGGGTTTATTCATCACTCCATCCCCATTATGTTAAAAATGCATTACTGTATATCAGCATCACTTTGACAGAATTTGGCACAAACGTTGACTTCAATCCAAGGATGAACAGATTAAATTAAAAATTAGGTCAAGAACTCAGAAAACATATTTTTGGTCTTAATTGCTTGGAATTCAGAGAACGGTGTGACCCGATTGTAATTTTAGGGATCATGTGAAACCAACACTGTAATGAAGTGAATAAAAGCATAATTCTTATGTTTTGACTTTGTAGAAGTAGACTATTCTGACAAACAGGCTGAGAACACACCACACTCATCCCAAGATTCAACCTCATTACTTAAGTGTGCAGGTTTGCTCTCTGTCCAGAGTCAGGACCAAACAGGGAGAAGCAACTTTTACTTTTTATGCTCCACACATCTAGAACAAACTATCACAAAACTGCAGGTCTGCTGAAATTCTCAGTTCTTTTAACTCAAGGTTAAAGACTCATTTGTTTACAGCTGCCTTTGATTAGAGGGTTTTTTTTGTTTTGTTTTTTTCAGTTCTAAACCTGCACTGCAACTCACAATTTTTACTGTGTTGATTGATTTAACATTAAATTCTTAATTTTAATCAAGACAGTTTTAGCTTTTCTTCTAACTGTCTCTTATTCTTGTTTTAATTTCTTTCTTTCCACCACTGAGGTTTAAAAAGTGCATGGTATACCAGGTTTAAAGGTGCTAGCAGGCAGTTCAGGCTGCTGCTGGGGTTTCAGAATGGGTGCAGGGGGAACAGCTGGATTGGGGTTCAAGGCTTTTCAGACCCGGAGCAGCAGGATTAACCTGCTGTTCACAGAGAAGCTGTTAGTGTCCCTGGGGTGCAAGTAGCGAATTGCACTCACGAGACAGGTAACCCTAGGGGCGGTGGTTTCCGCCAGAGTGGAGCATCTTTTCTGCACTTTCCTTTTGTTTAATGTTTTATTCTGCTATTGTCATGTGTAATTTTATGTGTTTCTATGTCTTTGTAAAGCACTTTGAATCACCTTGTGTTTGAGTGGTGCTGTACAAATAAATTTGCCTTGTCTTGCCTTTGCCTAATGCTTGTTTAGCCATAGCTCCATCCCATAGACAGTATATTGGAGGCAATGATACAATTTCCTTTACTAGAGCAAAAATGAAGCTAGAGGTGTCATCTTGTCACATCTCAGATTTTTCCAACATTGTGCAGGTTTTGTCAAAACTCTGTGGGCATCTAAACACATTAGTTTGAGCATCATTTTAAAATGACGGATATCAATATGCAGCAAAAAGAGAAGCCTCTTTTGTCCTCATAAGGTTCTTCATGAAATATTTACATTTTTAAAATAGCTCCAAAGACTTTCAAGGGAACCTCTGTTGCAGTGTTGGTTGGGATTGAGATCAGAGCTTTGTGTATGTCCGTCAACTTCACCCATTCAGATACTGACAGGAGTTTTTATTGTGGGGTTATTTTTGTATGTAGTCCCATTCCACAACATGAACTTTTATCTAAACATAAGAAAAAAACTTAAATGACTGAGTCCTGGTCCAAAGTACATGAATGCAAATATTAATATTAAATTGTAATGGTGTCTACATATGTGAACAGATGTAATTATAGTCTGTATGAGGGCATGAGGAGTCATCTTTATATGTGTGTGTGTGTGTGTGCGTGTGTGTGTGTGTGTGTGCGAATGTGAAGGTGATCCTAGCTAATCCGGTTTTATAAATGTCTAACATAATCTGTGTTCCACTCACAGTGTCCAGAACAGGGAGCAGGGAAGAATGAGGAAAAAAGGGATGTGGGAGATAATGTGTCAAGAAAAAAAAAACAACAATAAAAAACAAAGAGGTCTGAAATCATAAGGGAGAGATGATGGAAAGGCATGTGAGGTTAAGGACGATGCCAGGAATGAGGCAGTGACAGGGGAGAGAGGGAAGGAAGGAGATGGCAAGGACGTGTGAAAAGTAAGACGCAAGTAAAGGAGAATAAGACCAGGTGGTTGGTGGAAAATTCCTTTGGGATATTAGTGTGGAAAGAGTGGCGCACACTCAATTCATAGTCCGATATCTTGGAATGGAAGAATGAAACTTAGGGTGAGAGGGAAGAGAAAAAGGGAGAGTCCATCTGTATCACAATAAACTACAGAACTAATACAAGGGCCAATAATGTATTAAGGAATAGCATTCATGGTCACAGTTGAATAGGCACAGGTATGAATAATAATAGGATTAATGTCTATACTATATGCATATTGTGGACTGGTACACTGTCATAGTTTATTGGGCTACAAAACAGAAGCACACATGCCATTTCACTTTACAATAAATCACCTCTGTGTGATGTTTAAACCCTAGTCATAAACCACACCTATTTTCACTGTGCACTTAAATGTTATTTTGTGCTTCATCATACTGAATATTAATAATTTATTGCACCTTAAAGTTTCTTTTTGGACTCGTGGAGAATAGTTTGGATTCATCCGGGTTTTTTTTTTTTTTTTTTTTATCCAGATCTGTTTTTATACTTTTCATTTATTATGTATAGTGTGTTTGTTCTTGTGTTCTATTTTTCTATTTTCTATTTTTCTACTGTGTGTCATGCTGCCACTGCTGCTGCTCTGTCATTTCCCAGTTTCAGATCAATAAAGTACATTTATCTATCTATCTATATGAAAAAATCTAAGTCCCTGCTCTGTATACTATGTTTTCCATGAAGGAAATGTAGTAGAATTTGAATAAGGGAAAGAAATAAACCTCTAATATTATAACAGATGCAAATGAAGGGGGACGATATGTTGTACAAACATAAATAGTTTTTGATTCCATGCTCTCCATCCTTGTTTAAATGTCTTTGTGGTTTTTAAAGAGTTTCCTCTCCTCTCTCTGTCCTCACTGACCCCTCCTCCTCCTCTTCCCCCTCCTCCTCCTCTTCCGCCCCCTCCCCCACTTCCACTTGTAGCTGTCCGTTCAGCACCACTGCAGCAAAACGCCTGCTCTACCATGCATCTAACATCAGTGTTGTGTTTTCTATCGCTACACTCCGTTGGATTCATTGCATTTGGTTTGTGCTCATTTAATAAGATTGTCTGATTTGACTGACAAAATTATCAATTTCCAGCTGTTTGTAGTTTATGTAGTTTTTGAAAAGAACTACACGTGCTCATATTTTGCTACTCAGTCTCCAGGTTCTATTTAACATTTTTTTAATAAACACTGAGTAATGATTGAAAGATTTGCGAGGGAAACTAAAGAGCATTTAATGATGCCTTTCAGTCTCCAAGGCCATTAGAAGAGAAATATCTACATGCCTTTTCCATTTTACAGCCTTTTATTAGGTATTTATTCTCATTGTGCACTTAAAACACCCTTTAGCATCCATTAGGTCCTCATGAATACTAAAAGCCCTTCTACCTTGAAAGTTCTTTGATGCTTCAGGTTACTTTTTAGATAGTTAAACTGCCTATTATGACATTTTTTCACAGGTTAACTGAGAAATGAAGAAACTACAAGGTGTATTTTTTTCTTCTGTCAAGTTGAGGCCTCAGCATGAAAATGAACATTTGAGAACAAGGTTATTTATCCCAAGGTTTTACCCCTCATTATTGTCTAATCAGTTGAAACACATTACAGATTTTTACAAGACATCACTGTGTGAGGTTTTTTTTTTTTCTTTCGGATTTTATCACTTTCTGGCTGTTCAGTCACTCAGTTTTTGGTAAATGAGGAATTCCTGAGTGTCACATATGACAGTGTTTTTGTAAATGCTGCAGCAGGAATTCAGCAATGAACAAATGGTCTGAATAGGCCTAAGGATACCCTATGAAAACATGATCCTATTCTTGACATATTAAACGAAGCCCAGTCAGAACATTTGTGCCGTTACATCTTAATGTCGAATTGCTTTGTAAATGAGGGTCAGATGAGGGAAAATGGCTTTTTAGTACTATGATTACTCAGCAGATTAGCAGACAAGCATTACCCGTAAAATGCAGACTGATGGGCTCTGATTAACTGATGAACTAAAATGTCCGGGACATTTCAGTTGTTCTTTTCTAATGTGATTTTATTATGTTTTCGTCAACCACCCTGAATCCTCTTTTAACTCCAGACAGCACATTTAGCTAAATTTGTTCACTCTGGTTGCCATTTTGCTTCACTGTTTATCTGCTTTCGCTGCTTTGAAGCTGTTTGCTTTGTATTTTTCAGGTCTGCTGAGTTTGTAGTGTGTCACACTCCCTTATCATAACAGACGGGGTTTGCTTGGTTCAGACGATGCTGAGTGTCTGTAAGCATGGGTGAAGAGTTTTTTTCTAGACTGTGTGCCTTGGTGTATCTGCAGACAAGCATTTTTGTCACTATGATAAGTGATCTGTCATGCACAGTACAGCAAGAAACCTCCGACCTGATTTAAGAGACAGTCTACCATACGTATGTGAGTAAGTCAGGTATATTTGTCAGCATCTTGTGCCGCTGAGTGTACCTTCAAATCAACTGCTGCATGTGCATGTGAGTGTGGAACGTACAGTAAGCAGCAGCCTCAGGAGTGATGGGAATGATGACAGTGTTGTAACAGAGCTAGAGATGGGCCATGTGCTCAGCGGGGGGAACCGGCCCTTTAATACCTATCAGCCAATCAGGCAGGGCATGCTGGGAGCAGGCTGTCCTTGGAAATGACCTTGCAGGGAGGCCGAGGGATGGAGAGGGAAGAACACATAGAAGGGGCAGATAAAGGAGAGGAGAAGAGGGGTGCATGCAGGGAGAATGGATGAAATCTGAGGAATGGATGAAGCATGGAGCAAGCAGACATTAAACAATAAAAGTAAAAACATATACCACTGCACCACAAACGTAATCATGTATAAAACAGCCAGACAGATGGATGAAGTAAATAGATAGTTTGATGCTGACAGATAGTAGACAGAATGAGAGGCAGATAGTTAAGGACACTAAGAGGATTAAAAGTTCAGCTGTGTAGTCCTGCCCCACTCTACCTCTGTCTCTTTCTCTCCCCCTCCATGGCAAACATAGACGTCATTCCGTCCAGATTAAATTGACAGCATGCCATAGTCTTAAGTTGCATAAGGATTTCTCTGAAAGGGATGAAAGACAGGGATAAGAATAAGGCTCAGATTCTAAAGTCGGAATAATATAGGTGAAATTAAGGAGTCAACAAAATAGACTTGCAAATTTAAGTCAGATATATGTGTGATTTGGCTTTTTAATGTACATTTTTTCCATTTACTCTAAATCATATTAATTACAACCTTCTTAATCCTGACGATATTCTAGTGATGCGTTCATTTGCACAGTGCCAGGTAAGGTTTTCATCCCTCCCTCCATATGTGGTGTCAGCATTAGGTACCATACTGCTGTGGCCCCTCCAGATGCACTGCCTTGTGTGTGGCCCCATTCTGTTCCAGATGATAGAGTAAGAGTCTGTGTGTGTGTGTGTATGTGTGCGTGCGAATGTCTGCTTTCATTATGTGCATTTCAGAGAGTGCCACAAAAAAAAAAAAAAAAAACGAAACCCCAGTGAGTTAATATGTTGCTGCCTGTGTGTGTCAGCGTATTTCCATATGCGCCACATGCATTAGTATGTGCTGTTTAGCCATGGGACTGCGTGTATGTGTGTGTGTGTATGTGCTGCTGTGCCCAATGAGTCAGTGTGATGGAGTGCTAGCCACATGCTATGCTAGCTTTGCAATCTCAGCAAAATCTTCACAATTGCAGTACCCAGTTACCTTATGTGAGACCCCACCCATTCCCACACTGTCCAGTTCTATACTGGACCACAATAGATTTGTCTTCTTGCTTTGTGTGCATAAGCAACTTTGTGTGTGTCTGTGTCTTCTATCCCCAGGCTTGTCCGCTGGATGTGTACTTGTGCCCTTATGCTGAGCTCTGTTCTGACAGAAAGAGGCTGCTGTGTGCTCGTTACTGTAAGACTCTCACAGACATTGTTCCCCTGGTGGGAGTGTGTGTGTGTGTGTGTGTGTGTGTGTGTGTGTGTGTGTGTGTGTGTGTGTGTGTGTGTGTGTGTGTGTG
>JAPTYQ010000009.1:12050908-12111049 GCA_029814465.1 Ostorhinchus cyanosoma
GGTACAGGAAACGAAAATCATCTGTCCTTGTCACGCCTTTCCACACACACACACACACACACACACACACACACACAGACACAGACACAGACACACGTACACGCACACACACACCATTAACCCTCTCACTTCCTTCATTGACATCCTTCCTCCATCTCGCCTTCTTTCTCTTCAGCAAGACTGACAGAACAAGAGAAGCCTGTGAGAGTAAAGATGAAAGGCCTGGGAGGGAGGTGTGTGTGTTGAGAGAGTGTGTGAGATGAATGAATGACCCCTCTTATCCCTCATCCCCCACTGGAGCCGTCCTGCCTTTAAACAATAGCTAAAAAATACATACAAAAACCACAGGAGCAGACAGGGGTCAGGCCACTGTACGCATGTGGCGCATTCGTGCAGCTCATGTGTTTATCTGTACTCACACATGTTCTCATGGTAAAAACAGACACACATCAAACATAGTGCTAACAAGGCTGCCCCAGCATGACTATCATCTTCTACCTAGGTTCACGTCCTTTAGTCATACCTTCGGCCTGCGGAGAGGCACCCTGAGGAGAGGTAGGGACCTTGAGAAGCGAGCATTGTTCATTCATGATAGCAGCCAACTCGTAGCAGAGTAAGCAATGTCATTTGGCAGCAAATGAAGGAGAAAGAGCAAAGCAGTTTATGCTAGCGTCTCTCTGAGGTCTCACAGCTAGCACTAACATTAAGTTAGCCCGGGCGCAGGACAAAGCTCAGATTGTGTTCACATCTCTGCGTGGTGGAATAAACATAGCCAGTCCCGTTCAGCTTGCCGTCTCTTTTCCTCTTCTCTCTGCCTCCTACATTGTCACCCCTGCTGTATAAAAGAACAATCTACTGGCGCAGCATGCCATTCGAAAATATTTACTCATTCTGTATTGGCAGAATACAAAGGCCATTCTCTTACTCTATGTGATGTCTAACATTCCAACAAACCATGCACCCTCACGCACTTGCCGACTGCACCTGCTCTGGATCACCCTTTCCTCTCTCTCTCTCTCTCTCTCTCTCTCCCTCTCTCTTTTTCTCTCTCTATACCATGCACGCCTGCACACACTTGTTTACTGTGGGAATTCCTCCCTTCCTAAACCTTCCATCTGGTTCATGCCTTTGACTGATTTCAAACTTGGCAAAGAAAAACAACTACTGAAGCAACAGTAGTCACCCCACCTCGCCTGTGGCAGGGAGTGTGTATCTGCCGCTCGCATCCTTGCACACACCCCTCTGATTCAATACCCCTGACAGTTTTTAAACACCTTTTACTGTGCAGTTTGAGCCCTTCTTCCCTCTTTTGCCTCTCTTTTCCTCACTTCCTATCTCAGTCTGTCACCTTACATTCTCCCCTCGGTCCTCCGTAATCTTTTTCTTATTGCATCCTTCCTCTGTACTAATTTTCATAGCAGCTTCTCTAACTAATCCAAAACATTTCTGTTTTTAGAAAGTAAGCCCAAATATAAGTTCATTAGCAAGCAAGTACTGAAATCAGCTGCTAGAGCTAGTTGGAAAGCTCTGGTTTTTCTGAGCTCCTCATTCATTTGCATATGTTTGAAAACCAAGTCTAAATGAAACGATCAGAGATGATGATGAACTACAAACAAAGACCCAGAATTATTTCTATGATGAGGCTGCATGTCATGCTTGTTTTTAATGTGTTGCCTAGTGATCTTTTATTTAGGCTCCTAAAATAGATGCAAATGAATGGAGAGTTAGAAAAAAGCTCGGGCACCCGGAGTAATGACACATCCCTAGGGTGCCTACTGTTTTCGCGTGATTGTTCAAGAACTCCTATGGGGGTGTGCATGCTAATAAGTCATAATGTTCTATCAAAGTGAAATGTTGCCTTGTGTTTTTGCTCTCGTTTCATCAGATTCTGACTCTAACCGTTCCTTCCTCCTCTCTGATAGAGTATGTCCCTCATGAGCTGCACCTGTGTCATTATTGCTACTGATGGTTCTCTCCTCTCTCCATTGTGCTCTCGCTTTGTTCTCCCTTTAGCTACTGCTGACATACATTTACCTCTCAACATCATGGCCTGTATTTGCCTCTTCCTCTCACTTCTGCATGATATTCACATGACTCTGGCCCAATTCCTGCTTTCAGCTCCATCATCGCAAACACTGCACAAATGGGTTTGGTCAACTGTTAAGAGATCTAATGATGCTGCGCTAAACTGATCAATGACTCAAATGAAGTCTTACAAACAGTCAATGTTCCAAACAACTGCACTGTGAATTTCGTCTCTGTTTATCATTCACATCTCTCTCAATATTGGGTATATCTGCAGTTAGACACAACCTAATACATTCCACCACCTTTTGAAATGAATATCAGTCATGTGCAGCATAACTTGTCTCACCGCTTACCCAATATGGTGGTTGTTTTTTTTTTTTTTTAAATGAAGAGACAAAATCCACTGCTTGCTTAGCACCATCAAAGCCATCAAGTATTTTTTGACTCAAACTGGGATAGCCATGTGAAGATGCTGGAACAAAGTCAAATAACATTCAATGCTTTGAGCAGTTTGTATCAAGAGCACCGCTGTGATATTTCAAGCTGTATAGTCTGTTACATCTTAGAATACAGTCTTACTGGGCTGATCTATATTTTGTTGTGATTGACTGCACAGTAGGCAGCTGCTCTGTGGATTCCAACTTCGTTTTCCATTGTCATTTTCATTTCATGTGCAGAAATACTATACATGCAGGGCATAAAAGCTCAAAAGAAAACTTTGTTTTTGTCTTAATGTCACTGTCGATTATTCAATTTCCAGCAAGAAAGAACATTTTTCCAAGTTCCAGTTGCTGTTCTTCATTTTATGTGGGTGTAAAATTAATAACATTGGATTTAACTGTATTCATTTTCAGGTGATGTATGATTTCATGATGCATCAATGACCATTCAGAAATTCATGAGCTGAGAGAAGACAGATGAAGAAAATTAGTAGACTTATTGATAATATTGAATTAGATCATTAGCTGCAGCCCTATTGCTGTGCAAACGCATTCACATTAATGACTAACTGATTAAAACATAGATGCATGTGGCTACAATCATATTAAAATTAAATAGGATAAAAACTTGAAGATATCAGCTGATATATTGAATTAGGCCTTAAATATGTAATCAGACTGGCCTATCTATGATATCATAGCCAGTAGCTGATATTTTAAGGCCAATTAACCCTGGTGTCATCATTAAAAGGCCAAGTAAAAATTCAAGAGCATTCACTGCGCTTGACAAATGAATGCAATATGAATGCAGATTACACTGGTCCCTAAAACCAAATGGCAGGAAATAACACCATCTAACATTAGCCTTGATGGATTCAGAGATAACTTGCTCTGGAGTGTGATGGCTTTATAAGATGAGCAGAGGGGACTCAGCAACTATAAGCATTTGAAGATCATGGACAGGCTCACTCCTACACTTTGCATATTAATTCTTCCAATGCGGCTAAGCTTAGCCTGTCACACACTGAAACTGCATAATTATGTCATCTACAAGGGACAAGCTTTTTTTTAAAGGGCGGTAGTGTCTCTTGTCAGTGAAAACCATAACGAACCAGCCAATGCTAAACCAGAAGTATACCGACTGCCGGGAGCGTCCATCAAACACCCAGATCCCCTCACCCATGGCCTCTCGCTATAAATCAATCCATCCCGACAGCCCCATTTCCACCTTCCCTATGTAAATAAACAGGGGAGAAAAGGAGGGGAGGAGCAAAGAGCAGCAGGAGAGAGGAAATCAAAGTAGGACAGTCAAACCAGAGACAAGCAGGAAAAGTCAGGTCCAGGGAGGAAAAGAAAAAGTGACATGGGAAGAGGATCGAGGGGGTGAGCAGTTGAAAAAATAAAGAGGAAACTGTCAAGAGAGGGCATGAAGCAAATTCACAAAGGGCTGAGGTGAGATAGGTAGAAACTGGAGTCATCTGGAAGGAATGAGGAGAAGAGATAAATTGGGAGAGAGGAAGGGAACTGACTGGCACAGGGATGACAGCCAAATGAGCGGACACACAAGAGGGAGTCATGTAAAAGAATGCAGTGAAGAAGGATTAGAGGGGTAGCATGAAAGAAAACATCCACGAAGGGCATCAATAATCAATGGCAGATAAAGCAATTCTGTGTCAAAGTAAAGAACAAACAGGGAGGAAAGAAGATGATGAAAAAGAAAGAAAATAGAGAAGAGACAGACAAGCAAATGAACTCTAAAAAGTTGGTAGGTGGAGCCTGAGGGACTTCTATTTAAAACCAGAACAATTGCAAACACTTGTGTTAGTTTACACAGCAGAGGAGCCACATCCTTTTCCTTACCTCTTCCTCTTCCCCAGGCAATGTCTATCTAATCACGGCTGGCATCACAGCCCTATCTCCCACTCTCTCTCTTCCACTCTCTCTACCTTTCCCCCACAGCATGCAGGCTTCTCCTTCTTCTGTCGCTCAGACCGCACACTCTCGACTCACACACTCATGCGTGCGCCTTGCATGATTGTGCCGTGCTAGAGATTCATGAATCACTGGTGCACGAATCTGCCGTGAGCTTGTTGCGCGTTGAGGAAAAGTGGCAAGAGAGGAAAGGACAGAAATAAGCCATTAAAGTGTTTCTTTTAAAAGCTTTTAAAAAGGGGAAGGAGAAACCAGAAAATGGCTCCCAGCAACCTGACTGGAGAGAACGTACACCCACAGGGCCTCAGTGACAAGTATTCGTGAGCAAAGAAGCTCTTTTCCTTTTCCGTCTCATCCCCTCCCACCCAGCTCTACCTAAAGACGACAAGATAGTGAAAGATAGAGAGAAACAGAGAGCAGCCAAGTAATAAGTGTGTGTATCATTCATGCATGGCATAAACATGCATATGAAAAAAGGAGCCAGTGTCAGATAGAAAAGTGACCTCCATGGAAAAGTGACCCAGGGACAGTTTTCTATTATAGAATTCTGACCCCTTATGGATAAATAAATCACCAAATTTGTAAAAAAAAAAAAAAAAAAAAAACAAACAAAAAAAACCCAGTTATTTAAAGTATACATATATGCAAAACATGCTACGAAAAGGACAAAAATGTGTTAACAATCATGTATTGCACAAATGTACAAGCACATGATATTACAAATATATGTGTGTATCTGTGATTTACACCTGTTATTTATTCAAATAAAGAAAACTAAACTGTTATTGATACAAATATCACTAACTTTACATACACACACATATATATATATATATATATATATATATATATTAGAAAATCAATACATAAAACTATTTTTTCATAATTTAGGATAGATTTCATGTCTATGATGTTCAGCAATTCTAGAATCAAGAGACTGATTATTTACTTCAATGGCTATATGAATTAATTAATTTTGTAGTTTCTGGTAAAAATGTCAAATTATACTAAGGTTATTAGGATACAGAAATGTATTAGAATATTTTTACTAACATACAGTAGGGGGGTCAAAATTATATGGGGTGGGTCAGTTTTCTGACCCACGGGTCAAAGTTCTATATAGAAAAGTGACTCAGGGGTTAGATTTCCATGGGGTCAGAATTCTATATGACACCGGCAGGGATCTGACAGCGAGGCCTTATGCACTACGAAAACCTGTTAAAAGTTGCCACAGTGGTCCCTGTACACAACAAAGAAAGCCACTCCATCAGCTTCCATTTCAGGAGAAACTACCCAATCATCTCTAGTTACAAAGCCACTTTCCCTCTAGGGGCACTACTCAAAAGCAGGTCTGTCTACTGATACAGGTGTGGTGCAGAGGGATGAAGAGAAGAGAAGGGAGGACAATACGTAGCCTTTTCAGTGGTCTCCCTCAGCTCACCTGGATTAGGGGGGATGGGGGAGGGGTTGATGTACAGGGAGGATGGAGGATGAAGGAGGAGGAGGGTCTCTAAGCTTGAGCTGAGAACAATAGTGTCTCTGTTTTCAGTAACACCAAGTGCATCCTTTCTGTTGTACAGCAGTAAGCTGACGGTCTGCTGAAAACAACATTACAAGGTTGTTGTTTTTAAATGGAAAATGCTCATGTAGAAATGCAGTTTCTAAAGTGTTATGCCATACCTTTTATGCCATTTCACATAAATGCCTATTTTCTGAAAAGAGGGAAGCTGTACTTCTGATTTACTGTTGGAACAAATGTGTCAAAGGCTACATTAAATACTGTATTCTACAGGAAGTTTGCAGTGTTTACCCTGATTTACTCTGCGCTACTTTAATCTGCATTTCAACAACTGCTTAAGCATCAAGGTCCTTTTCCTTCTAAAAATGAAAAAGAAAAAAAAAAACAGTCACTATTCTCAGTAAATGTGAGTATTTCTCATATGTCAAACATACATTTGGCGTTTGGACAGGACACATTGGACTGATACTACTGAAAAAAAAGAAAGATTAAAGTAACATGCACACAATCTGCTCAATGATGAAATAAACAAATTCAATTTCGCAATTGAAAGATTACTCCTACTTTTTCAAGCTTTCAGGAAACACTCTCTACCTGAGCTAATATGGTATCTTTTCTCTACAGGGTGGTAGATAAATCTCAGCCCAGTTTGTTCCTTCAGCTTAGATGTTGCGCATTAATCTTACCAAGGTAGGAAAAGTGCCGTTATATTTCAGAAATATAGAGCATCATTCAAAAAAAAAAAAAACCTTATCTCAGAAAAGCAGATTATTCTGTGATTAAATTTATTGTTACCATCTATACTCTGGTTTAGACATGGTCTGCGCCTAAAAAAAATGAATTACAAGCTTCACAAAGCTAGTTTTCTGCTGCAGTATTGGACTGTATTACACTGTACACTTGGAATTAACTCTTCAAATATAATCCCATTTCAACTTCAGTGTGAGATTCTTGTTAGATGAGTCAAGCTATATTACTGGCCTAGTCAGTGCCTGCAGGGGGGGATGAGTGTGACAGCATCTAGCAGCAGGGGAGTGGACATTGTCAGCCTGATCCAAGCACCGCACGACAGGTTAGCTCTGCTGCAATGAAATAAAATCCTGCATCTGTTTCCTTTTTGCTGTCTTAACTCAATACCAGGCTGGCTCACTCACACATATACACACACACACACAACTTTGTCCTGTCACTTCCCTTTCCTGCCTTCTGTACAGTTATCAAGTGATTCAACCATCAAATCAGCCCCACGTGCCTCAGATTGTGTGCATGTGTCCACAAGAGTATACACTGTTTACGCTGTGTGTGTTTGTGGTTGCGTGAAAGAAGTGGCGATGGTGGTGATGATGAGTGTCATTCCGCAGCCTTGGCAAGGGAGTCGTAGGGGAGGGGAGGGCGAGACGTTCAGGCGGAGGGGGTGTGTGTAGGGTGACACACGGCAAAAGTGTCACAGCAACTTAACCTTCAAAAAATGCCCACCAGGGTAGAGTGGGAGGTGTTGTTCTTGGCCATTAGAAGAGAAAAGAGGGAGAGGAGGGAAAAGTGTACAAGAGAGAGAGAGAATGATTGATGTGTGGAGGAAAAAAGAAACAGAAGACCTCGTTAGGGGAGGTAGGAAGGTACAGATGCCTGCAATACAAATGTCTGTAGGGAAGGCGGAGGCCGTTAAGGAGGTATGAGGAAAGTAGAGCGAGAGACAGGAGGAGCAAATGAGAGTAGGGGAGTGAAAGTAGCATAGGCAGCTTGGATAGGCTTAAGGAGAAAGTCAGGGGTTGACATAGGTGGAAGAGACAACTGGAGAATTGAACAGTGGTACACAAGGAGGAGAGGAAGCTGAAGAAGAGAAGAAGAGGAAAGCGATTAAGAGGAAAGAGCAAGTAAGAGGATAGAGGAAAGTAACAGACAGTCCAATTACAGAAGCAGAAACGAGGGATTGATGACTAAGAACAGAGAGAAAGAGAACAAAGAACAAGATGAGTGAAGCAAAAGAGATACAGTAGGAGACAGCAGTTTACTGAGCAGATGGATCAATTATGCAGCCTAAATTACCAAGAGGAGGAAGTTCAAGCATTAGGATGGTAGGTTGGAAAAAACAGAAAGAGAGAGAGAGGAAAAGAGAAAAGCCAGGAGGAGAGCGAATCATGATGGAGAAGTGGTCTAGGCACAAATACGACAAGGAGAAAGTGCCAGAGGGAAGCGAGTGGCCGATTAGAGAGCAGGCAATCAGTCGAATGGACCAACACGACAAATAGCTTCAGCGATGGAGGACCTGCTCTCCCTAAGTAGCCACACCAAACAAGCCCCGGCACACCCTGTTGACAAAATACCAGGCTGATAACTGAATAAACCTGCTGCCTCCATTTGACCTTAATGTGGCGTTTGCCTCAGGGGAGGACTTTAATGCTCCTGCCATTTCAAGGCTCTGGGGACTAATGACGACAATACTGCTTGTTTATCAGTGTGGCATGGTGCCATATTTATAAAACAACAAGTGGAACGATAGATAGCTAGAGACATTCAAGCCAAAACAGAGTCGTAGGAGGACCACTTGTTTGGTGAAACACAAAGCACTCATCACACACACCTTTGTGAAAAATAAACCTTTTGTGCATTATCTCAGCGAGGGCGTGTTCAGTCTCTTATCTTATATTTCCAAGAGCATATCTATGTGAAAATGCTATATTTTCCTTGTATTGCCATGTGTAATTTGACACCGTTTCCCAGATAAGTCTGCAGGGAAGCAGACTAAATTGAAAGCAGTTGGTGTGCAGAAGGTTTTGGGGAGCATGACTCCATATCCAGCCCCAAGATCCCTGACAAGACCCTGTCACTCCAAATTCAATTTCCTCCTGTAGCCAACCTGTCCGCTGCCTCTGATAAGTGTGAATTTGACATGACCTTGTCAAAGTCAGATGTGATGAAGATGCAGCGTGCCTGTGTCCATGTGTATTAACGGAGGAGCAAAGGTGTCCAGAAAGGTAACAAAATGGACCAAATGGGCAGAGTCATTGCTGCAAAGGAGCAAAAAGCGTGAGAAGAAGCAGAGAAAAGGCAGTTACATTACATAGAGTGGGGGCAGAGAGGACACAGGGATTAACAGAGGAGGAGGAGGGGAAACAGAGATGTTTCATGGTACTGTCATGGTGAGAGAGTGGGCCCTAAATGTTTTCAATATCACATAAGGGCACTGCATCATCCACCATTCAATACCGGATCAATAACGCAAACCACCTTCCACCTCGCAGACTACATTTAGACACATTAAGGTGACTGCTAATGAGCAGCTGTGTGCATGTGTATATGTAGGGACACGTTGAGGACACCATGAAGGGCCTCAGTGCTTAGTTCCACAGATATCTGCTGAGTATACGAAGGGGAGGATTTCAGAAATAAAAGAATGTGACAAAGACAGAAGAGAAGAAAGAAGACAGAGAGAGGGCGCAGGTCAGGTAACAATAATAAAAAGAGAAAGGTTAGAGTAAGCAGTCCTTTACTGTCCACACTGGAAGGCTCTTTCAATGTTAAATATGAGCTTCATGCTTTATAAGGGAAGAGAAGAACGGGGACGGGCTGCGACTAAATTACAAATGAGCTGATAATTCTTGGCCTCCCTGGTTCACTCCCTCACACAGTTTCTCAAAATCCTCCTTCATCCTCTCTGCCAAGATGCTACGGTGTGGAATTCGAAAATGTCGACATTTTCAACCCCCACTCACCCCTCAGCTCCGCTCCTCCTTCGCCGCTCCTCCCCGATGCTTTTACTATGGCAGGGTCACGGAACAACCCATCTCCCAAGTCTAGTTAATTAAGGGGATTTTATTTTAAAGAGTTTGGCTGCATTTCAATGGATCTTCAATTGGAATTACCGCTCATTCTCCACATTGACTGAGCTGGAATGGGTTTGACCTGCATCATCCTAAATTCCATCTGGGGTTTGTTTGACAAAAGGAAATGCAGATTTGGCAGAAGGTATCTTGACTAATAGTGTGGAAATGTGTGTGTGACTAAAAAGTAAAATAAGCCACATGCCTTTAGCATTTTTGTGGGAGATAAGCTGCTGGCATGCTACAACTGCAAACAGTGCAATCTTAAAACTCTCCATTATGTAGAAGCATATGGATGGTTAGATTGCATTATGGAGTGGTCTCAGTGTGCGAGTTAATGCACACAGATTTGATATGGATAGCAATTTGACCCAAAGCCACTGCCAAGAGGGCCATAGACCACAGCACAGTTGTGTTTTTGGAAACCCCTCAGTTGCCCTATTCATATTAATGACATTTGGCATTCTTTCTAAGAGGAGGATTTCTGCTCATTTTACTCTGGATCAGATGGGATTGACTCCAGCAGTCTGGCAACCCTTGGAGCCAAACACAAACATCCCTGTGGGGTGCTCTTAGTGTGACCTCAACATGTGCCGCCATCCACCCAGCATGTCCACGTAGGCGGGAAGGGGGCAGTGGAGGGGCACTTCCGACATGGAAATGAAGCCATCACAGTGTCTTCAGTTTGGATTCTCTTGTTACAGGAAAGCCACTATCATTACTTACAAGTTGCAAGGGACACATCATTAAAGAGAGTCAGTTAAATGAGCAGGGAGAGATAAAAAAGGATGTCCTTAGATCTGATGTCTGTGGAAGATAACAGGGTTGCTGATGAACATGATGCACACCACTTCCTGAAGGAAATAGTAACACACACATGCACTGTCATCCTGCAATGTGACAGCTCCTCCCTATTATTGGAATGTCATCTGACTTACAGCGCAGCCTCGGGTTACTGCCCTTATTCATCACCAGCTGTATGTGTACATGTGTGTGTGTGTGTGTGGGTGAGTGGGGTGTGTGTGCGAGTGTGTGATGTACTCCATTGTGTTTGTGGTCCACTTCCACGGCCTAAAATGCAGGAAGAAGCAGTGACTCGTGCTCATCGACCTCCCTCTCTTCAGATTCATCCATCCTGTCTAATAATATTTGCCAAGTCAACAATAAAGCTGATGGATCCTTTATGTTTCTGGGCTTTTGTAGTGAAAAGTCTACAGAGCGAAGTCATTTAACTGAAACCCATTCATCAGTTAATCTAAAACCCTGTAAGATACCGAATATTGAGGATCATCATTTTTATCAATAGATTATTCATACAAATGCTTTTTAAATGAAAAGTGCCTACTGATAAAATGTTTTCAATCTAAGAGCTTCCACTTCTAGTACACTGAGGGATAGGCGGTGGTAATTTGTAGGCAGCCATTTAATACTCCCACTAAGCTTGAATTACTTTTTGTTAATGGAATACCAGGTAAAATAACAAGTAATAGAGAAAGATATCTAAATCATTAGGCTCATTTGGCCAAATGCCAAATATTTGCTTCAGTCACTACACAGTTTAGTTATTCAGAATTAATGGGGCTACATTTGCCACACAGTGTCCATTTAGACACACACTCACTTGATATCACTTTTCCATTAAGCAGTAAATTCAAGCATACTTTTATGTCTGAATCAACGAACCTTTAATGGTGATTCTGGGGGGGGGGGGGTTATTGATGTTTCATTTAAACAGGAAGTCCTTAAATAATTGTGTGTGTGTACGTACCGGCGTATGTCACGGCTTGAACGACACTTCGTTACCCACATATAGATACACACACACACCTGACCTTTTCAAAACCCTTCTGACATTTACAGGGCTGGTGCGAAGGGGCGAGGACAGCTCATTTACATAATGATAGGACCTGACCGCAACAGCCATTAACACAAAAACCAAACCAAGACCGAAGCCCCTCACTCCTCTGGGACTAATGAGATACTAAGGACTTACTTTTTCCTCCTCTTATTAGGGAGGGGAAAAAAGAACTCCTCTCATGATCCATCAATTATATTCCTCTTAATAGACAGAGTTTAATGCTCTTTCTCTGCTGTAATGATGAATAGTCTCGAGCTTGGCAGAACTACAGTGTTCACACAGTGTTTCTTCATGTAGCGGGAAATAGTTAGAGCTAATAGTCAGAGCTATTGCACAAGTAGAATGCCAAAAGAAATATCACTATATCAGAGTCAATAGAAGACTAAGCATGTGTGCGCTTGTGGGAGGGCAGGGTGTTGCAAAAATGTTGGTTGTTGCTCCAATGCCATAATATTCCAATGTATTCAAAAGCCTTTTTACCTTGACTGCTTGGAAAATGCACCATTTCAGCTGATCTCATGTAGAGTTTGTCACTAAAAAGTCCCATTTTGACAAACTATAGTGAGGTCAGATGTGGTTTATTTTCCTGTCCGTCTCCATGTTGTTCCTGTCATAAACAGCATGGCCTTGAATCCAGAAAGAAGCTTGTAGACGGGGAGGGGGGGGGGGACATTTGAATAAACCACATCACTCAGACAAAAGCACTGGACAGGAGAGAATGAAAGATAGCTGAAAATAAAAAGAGACGAGAACAAGGCCCCTGTATGTACTCGACGGGAGGAGTGGGGGAGGGAGTAGAGAGATGGCGGGAGAGCGGGAGGTTTCAAGTGGCGGGTGCGAAAGAGGGGAGGTGGGGCGTTGCCTGTCTTAATCAGACGCTGCCAGTTAAGGTTTCCAGACAGTCCTGAAACTCAGACATAACCCTCACACTGCAGCAGACTGTTCAAAAGTCACCTGTTTGTTCAAAACTAATGAGTGCCTTCAAGAGCAGCTTCACTGGACGCTTTCATAAACACTAGCCTTGGTTTACTTGTGAACAGAAAATGAAGCAGTTTCCTCCCCCGGCCCTGACCCTGCGTGCCTCCCCCTGCATGCACGCAGCTTACTCAGCCATAAAGACAATACGGCCATAGCTGCATACCCCCCACCCCAAAGCTCCCCTCCTTCTAATAAAAACATCTCCATGGTAATGGGACAAGCCTTTCTGACCCACATCCGTGATCCCTTGCCACCTCCACTTGTGGATTGGGGGGGGCTGGTATTTTTGCAGGGCTGAAACTGAACCCTTACCAGACAGTCTCTTTTAGAGTGTGTAACTAAAGAAGTCTACCTTAATCCATCATATATTTGAATTCATACATTAAAGCTGCTCAGCTACAAACGTTGGAAGAATTAAATCAATTCTTTCACTCCCACAACTGCCAGTTGGAAGGTGGAGGTAAGTATGGGCTGTCAAATCTTGAAAAGAAAATGGAAAACTAAACACGTAAAGCAGACAACTGAAAAGTTTCAGCTGCGCACTAACTGAGATTAAATTGGCTAGTTTAACTATAACCCTAAAGGAGGTCAGAGGTTCAGTTTGAAGAAATACTTAAATGAAAGAAAACTTGAAAAAAAAAAAACAAAAACAAAAAAAGCAAAACTGTGTTTTGCTTGTACTGGTTAGGGCTGAATATTCCCCTCATTCACTCATAAATATGTAAAACCTTTTGTTTTGTTTTCCCCACGTTTCTCCCTCCCTACGTTCCTCCCTCCCCTAAGAGCACTTCATGTTCTGTAAAACAAGATTGGACAAAAAAAAAGTTCACCGCATGAATAAGTCAAAAGGCTGACTGTGCTTATGAGTTGTGATTAAAGCAATACGATCAACTACTTTACTGTACACCACTGAAAATGTATACTGTATCTGTGCCAGCATGTTAGAACTAGTCCTACATAGTTGCCCTAATTACAGCACAAAACAAATAGCTGGCCCAGCAAAGAAGGAGAGAAAATGTTGAACTGGTTTCTTGCCATACACATTCATATGTTAATAGGTTAACTGCGTGCCAGGGATGGTTTCTGTCATTTTATGGTCCTGCATAGTGGCTTGTTTACCTGTAGGCTACCTGAGCTCAAGTAGTCTGGAAAACACCTGAATAATTCACCTGTAGGCCTGTGATGGTTGCCAAGGAGACAGGAGCCTTGTTCAAAGTAATAATAACTAATTCACAGTTGAAGCCTACAGGGGAGTGGTTCACCGGAGGAGAACCTGAGCAGAAGTTCTTTCTAATAAATAATATTAAAAATACATCTTGTGTTTAAATACACCATCTGTGCCTGGTGAGAAGTTGTTGGAATGGTGTTACTTAATCCTGGACACATGAAGAACTGTTTCCAGTGCCGTTTTTCTCAACTGAACTGTAAATAAAACAGGATGATTTGAGGACAGAGGGAAGAAAAGAACAAGGGGAGACTGGTGGCTTTCGGGAAAGAAGATCAAGGGCACACAGGAGCAGAGCCTCAGTGGGAAAAGGACAATGCTTTAAAAGGAAACGGGTTTCAAGTGCGACAGGTACCTGAGGGAAAAAAAAAAAAACACCTTACAACCGAGAGCCACACCTTAAAAACTAAACATGGCGTGAGTCACCGACCGAAACTCAGGTCAAAGAACGATACGAGTTCAAGATCAAAAATACAGTAATGATAGTTTCAGAGCTCTTATATCACGGGTCAGAGCTGTAAAACCAAACTCTGAAATAAACATGAGCGTTGACGCTTAAACCCTGATACTAGAGGAAATCACCTGAGTGGGTTTCCAGTTCCTGTCACCGCCCTGACAGGTGGTGCTCTGCTCTAAATGACTCTCCTTCTGCTGAATAAATAAAAAATAGACTGCCTTCCTAATAATGGGCTCGGAGGTGTTAAGTTCCCACGTATGACAGTGACTTACCGTGTAGAAGTGCCGACGCCACCAAGCAGAGCAGTCCGATCATTTTTGTGTAGTCAAACCCATTTCGGGCGTCATGTTTCGCCATGGTTCAGTGAAACCAGTCACGCTGTGTCCCCGAAATAAATTAAAACAGCTGGAACAACACCTTCAGTTGCGACTCAGTTTGTGCGTAAAACCACACTAATTCAACGCAAAAAAAACTTGTTTGGCTACAGGACAAACCAGCTGTCCGAAAGGAGATTGTGCTCTCAAATGTCCCTTTGGCTGCGCCTTTAAGACCGAGTCTGATCAAAATTACTGAAAATCCTTGTGACTGGCTCCTGACAGCGCACAGGTGAATATTCCCTTCACCGGCTCTGGATGGAATGAAGAAGTGCTGCGCTCCCTCTGCTCCAACAAATAGTTCCTGAGCGAGTGTGAGTGTTTGCGCTCGGCGGTCCGACTGTGACTGACTGGGTGATGTCATCAGGCTGAAGCGTCACAGACCTGCTTCCCAAAAGCCTATTAGGGCAGCGATAGCAGGAAGGAGGGGGGATGGGGGGGACTGCAACTTGTTGAAATCTCCAAAAGCAATTTTGTTTTGAAGGTGGAACTTGCGCCCCCGGAGCCTGAGAATTACGCACCGGATTTTTCATATCGAACCTATATTTGTGTCATGGACTGAAAACATACATGACCCAAACGTGTGACTCTCAGGTTATTTATGACCCTGTGGAGCAATATTTTTAAAGATTTATAGGCTGCGGAATGTCATTCCATCTGTACCGCATAACATAAGGTTATCATAATCATGTGACACTGGAGCTCTAAATACAACTAATTACAGCCCATTTCTGTAGACAAAAGCGACACTCAGTCTAAAACAACAACATCATTTGTTCACAATTTACTCATCAGGAAGTTTTGTGGTGGTGGTGGTGGTGAGATACGTGGAAACCGATGATTCTTGCGCCCTCTGCTGTTTATTTGTAAACTCCGGCTCGAGCACAGCAGCATAGTCCGTATAAAGTCCTCCACGGCAGATGCCAAAATCAATAAACATTCATTAATGAACGGCAAATACGAACCCTGAGGAAGTCAGCGAAATCACATCATGGGGAAACAGCTTCTCATGTATCTATTTGCAGACTCGAGCAGACTGTCTGTTGATGAGATTTTTTTTTTTCACGACAGAATAAGTTCCAATTCATTTTGCCCTATTTTCCTCTGAAGCAGGGTGCATACTAGCATAGCAAAGGCATTATCTGGTTTAGGTCTAATCCCTATACCCAAGTGTTTTACAGCCAATGTAATTACATCTCCATAAGTCCCACAGTTTAAATGGTGCCGCTTCCTTCCGTTCTCTTTCATTTCTTCAGTGCCAGCCTTTGGCCCTCAGACTGCATTTCTACTGTGCAAATTGTTACGATCAAAATCATCAGAGATCAGACAATGTTCTCCTGAAATGTGCTCTATTTCAAATATGTAGCTTTGATGGGGACCTTTCAAATAAAGGAGATGCTTTCTTTATCCTTCCACCTCTTGCCCTTTCCAGGTCTCAGGCAATGTGAATTTGACATGTAAATAAAGCAACTGCAGATTTCAGTGCCAACTTTAATACGAATGCTCATATTTTAATCTGCTCTCAAGGCCCCGTGGATAGATGTTTAAGATTGGCACCATCAGAGAAATTGCCCTATAGTTCATACAGTGCAAGGACCACCCATACTAATGCTACTCCAAAATCGTATTCATGGTAGCTTTAAATAAAAGTCTTCACCCAATAGAGGATTTTATTCTTTTTCGATTCCATACTCATCCATTTTTCATACGCGTACCAAATCGACCTTCACACCTTCTGCTTTCCAGCTACCTCCCACTTTACTTATACCTCACCACTTTTTTCTCACCACCTCACACCCTTCGCACTTCTGTTCATTTACACTTCACTTTCCTCTCTTTCCTCATTTCTCCATCTTCCCCGTTCCCACCTCCTTTCCTCCCCCCCTCACTCCCTCGTGCCATGTCATTCGATTTCCTTTGTCCACTTGTCCTTCTTTCTGCTGCTATTCAGTCTGTGCTCCATCCTTGTGCTCTCTGGGGGTCTGTGGCAGTGATAATGAAGCACACAGTTAACAGATATTAGCTCATTGGCAGTGGATTCATTAGACAGAGCCAAGGCTTATGGTGATTATTTACCCATAGAGGAGGGGCCACAGGATCAGTACCACGCTCTGTGTCAGCAGCCACAGGCTTTTTTTGAAGTCACACTGTCTCTGTTTCCTTGCAGCACTCTCACACTTTTCCCCTTCCTATGCTTTCTCATTCAGTCTGAGCACCTCTCCTTTCACATTTCTCTTCCCTCATGATGCTCTCCCCTTTTTTTCTCTTTCCCTGTCATTAGACACCCACAATACATATCTGCTTTCTCTGCTTCTCTCTCTCTCTTTCTATCTTTCTTCACCGCCCCCATTCACCCAGTGGTAATTATGGAAAATCTGTAATAGTGCTCAGAGGAGCTGATAATACCTTTAGCTTAATTAAAGACATTTATGGGATGTAAAGACATGTAGCCTAGGGGTTGCCGTGCACCCACACTAACCCAAACTCTTTATTTCTCGCTTTTTCATCTCCCTCATTTCCTCACTTTCTGCTATTCCTATCATTTTCTCTGGTTCTCACACACACACTCAGATTGTGAAATACACCTCAATAGGTGCTCATTCCTTTTGTCTCTGTATGTTATGAGGTTAGAAGTTCTGCAACTAATTACAAGAAGTTAATCTCAGAAATACTGTACAACATTTTCAGCCTGTGCCATAGTGTAAGACTTCTGGAGGTTCTGTATTTTATCAGTCTCACACACATTCACACACATACCGTATACAGTGCAATAATGCCAGCCTTTTCCTGCTGATTATTACATGTTGTTCATGTCACATCCTGTTGGGCAGACTGATGCACTGCAAAATTGTTAACATGTCAGTCACGAACACTGGTAATATTGCAGGAAAGTGAAAAACACTCAGTGTTCTAGGACATACTTAGAAAGGTCACAGTGTTTTGAGAGACATCTGGTGCAGTGGGACTTTTTTTTTTTCCTAAATGTGACATGGAGTCTGGTTTTCTCACCTTTTTTCTCACTTCTTCCCTTGTGGTATATTCTTCTCACGTTGGCATGTCTGACTCAGGTATGAAGTATTTTTTTTTATGACTTGTACAAAAAATGTGCACTGTAATGGAAACTCCCCGTGCTGAAAAGAGATAAGCCATCATTTGTTATGTTTAACACAAATGAGCTTTTCATAGGGGTCATTTTACTACATTAATTTAAGCACAAGCTCAAAGATTTTAGACATACCCACATATTGTCTAAATTTAAGCATTCTATCTTGACCCACACTACCTTTAATGGATGTCCGAGCTGCACCAAAGCTGTAGAATGTCTTGATAGTCTTTAAAAAAGAAACAAAAAACAACTAAATTATTCACTCCTGATTATGCTGAACTTCTCATTGTTTCTCCCTCAGAATGGAATGATGTAGTGGTAGCAAGAGAGGGCAGCCCAACCACCTTGGTCTGTAATGATATGAACCGGGGATCTGTAGCCATTAACTGGATGGTGAAACCACTTGGTGTCCGTCAGTGGAAACTCCTTCTCTCTGCTAATGACAGGAAGGAATTCTCTGGTGATTCCTTGAAGGCCTCCATGCGATTGTCTGACCCTGAGTTTGGAGAAAGTGGGGATTTTTCTCTATTCTTTCTTCCAGCAATAGAGGACAGCGGACTCTACTTGTGCATGATAAAGCAAGCAGGAAGAACAGTAAAGGAAAAGATCATCCTCTTAGCTATCCTTACAGGTAGACAAATCAACATACATCTTCAGTTTTTTAATTTAACCCATAAAGACTCAAACATCAATCACCAACCAAAAGCCTCTGTTGATCTAAACTGTTTAAGATCACTAATCACTAATCTTCTCCGTGTAAATAATTGTTGTAAAATACAGTTTGTCGTCTTTTCATGGGCATCAGATATGACCCATTTGGACATTCAGAGACTCTGTAGTGAAGGCGGAAACTCTGTCATCTTCTACAACATTGATTCACCAGTAAAACCCATGGAGTTTAATCAATGACAGTGGGTGGAAATGCTTGGTTTATGTTCAGTTAATGATAGATTTTCCTGGAAAACTCACTTTTTCTGCAGTTTTTGCTGTTTTTGATATAATAACCCTCAACTTTAATATGAGCTTTTGTGAACATCTACATGATCAGTAATTTAAATACAGGAAAATACCTGATTTATACTGATAAAATGCAAAATACAGAGGATAATATTATAATAAACGGTGATAAATCTCATAAGAAAGGTAAGACATAGAGAAAATTTGTTTTGGGAAATGGTAAAAAAAATAGTGCTGGGACTTTATGGGTTAAAGCATTAAGGTAGATGAATGCCAAATATATTTTTATTAGGATTTACATTTCCCTGTGAGACATAATTTAATAAAATCTCACACAACTACTGAGTATGTGCTTTATAATTCCTCTATTTCATACTCATCCGCAGTCACAGTCATCCCAGCTCCACCCATTCTTCAGCATGCCACTCTGCGGCTCATTGCCACAGTCAGTCCTGATTTTGCAGTCACCAAAATCACCTGGGCAGCGCCAGGCGGTGTTTCAATGAGAAGTGAGACAATTCCAAAATTTGGAACGGTGGCTAAACTACCACAGGTCCAGAACAACGACAACGGGGCCTATGTGTGCATGGTTCATCCGTGGGGGAACAGCAGCAAAGCTCTTTTTGCTTTCAATGTGGATGTGACTGTGGAAGGTAAGACTGACAGGAGTATGATTAATGTAAAATCAGAGAGAAACAGAACACATTTGTTTTTGCTTTTGTTGATGTGTGAGTGGGCATCAGTGGCAAAGACACTCATAGTACATTATTTATTTAAGCAGCCTGTAGCTACAGTTCTTCAAAGTATTTACATTTATAGACCAGGTTTTTAAGATTCTACTGTTTGCTGTAGATCTGCACTAAAATGTAACCGCTTCTCCCATGAATATTACAGTTCCTATATCAATGTATTATTCATTATTTGCTTTTTTCCCTCGTTTCTCTCCATAGCTGACAAAGTGGCTTCATTCACTAATATAACACATGGTGAGTGACTTTGTAACACAAGCGGTCTGAAAGTCCTGAATCAGCACCTTGTTAATCAGGCAGAGCAGAATGCGAGACCAACAGAGGAAAAAACATTCAGCATAAGAAACTAATCCCTATTGTTGTCAGGAATTTTCCTCTATCTCTATTTCCCGGCTTCCCTACTACTCAGTTTACTCCCTGCCTTTTCCTTTACTCTTCATTCACACTCAATTTATTCCCTTTTCTGCTGAGTTCCCTGTCGATATGTTTTTCTCGGCTGATATGTTTACGTCTTTATGTCTGCCTCCGCTCCATCCTCACTTGTACAAACTCTATTGTTCTATCATTGAGCTTTTTCTCATTGTTCCATACTCTCTTCTTGCAAACAGGCCCTTTGATTTCTACCGGCACTCTGGCCCATACATCCTTCCCTCTGACCTGTCCTGCTGTCCAGGGTGACTATGTTTTGCTGCACTGGCTGCCTCCTGACTCCAAGAAGCAGAACAATATGAAACTGGTGTTTACATATGACCGCTGGAGGGGCTCCACCTTGTTGACTGAGCAAAGCAAAAGATTCCAGCTGGCTGGACCACCATACAATGCTGAAACTGGAAGCTTCTCCTTTGTTCTCACCCCTGGGAAGGCAGATGGCGGCCTCTACATCTGTGAAGTTTTCCTCAATGACAACACTTTCAGCCAGCGAACTATGCTCAGTGTGCTAAAAGGTACATGTGGGGGAGATAGAAAAGGAGGGAAAACCAGAAGAGGGATGAGTTTACAAGACATTACAGACTTGAGATAAAGTTTTACATTTGGGAAAGAGTCTGAAGTGATATTTTCATTATGAGTCCCTGAAGATGAGGACAATTTCATTAACATGTACACGATAGGTACAGATTTTTAAAAAATAATAATTTTTATTGGAAAAACCACAGAGCACACACGTCGTTAGCTTCATAATATCTGCACAAGTCATATTTTTGGCCAAATTGTGATATCTGCATTAAATGAAGCAGTGGTGTTAGGAGAGTAGAGTTATGCAGATTTCACAATTTGGGCAGAAATACGAGTTAGGCAAATATGCTATGAGGCTAACAATACGCTACTTGCAAACACACATATGTGTAACTGCACATAGAGACTATTTTGAAGGTCAAAAATCTGTTTGAATTAGAAAAAAGGTTAAAAAGAATTATTTCAAAATCACAGATTCAGGCTCTTCAATGTGTTTAAAAACATTTGCTTTTTCTGATATTTTACAAGACCCAGTTAATTGATAATAGTCAACAGATGCATCACTACTCAAAATACTTGCAACCATATACACAATCCATCCCCAGTTACTACCTGCAAGTGACCAGAAATGTCTTATCTGAGAATTGTGTTCAACTAAAAAACTAAAAACTTAATGTGGTTAAGCTATACAACTAAATCACGCATTTACGAGTTCAGGAATGTATTTTATGGTCCCATTTCCTGGAACATCCCACTAGAGTGTTGAAAGGAGTGTCAAATTTTCTCAAGTTTTAAGCAGGACGCAGTGTTCACTGACTGCTGTATGTGAGTGGGCAGGCAAGTGTTCCTCAACCACAGCTGAGCTGAGCTGGCTCACCTAGCCAGAAGGAAAACAAAAGATAAGTGTTGTGTTTCGCCACAGTTAATCGCACCTTCTCCCAGGCGACAACAAACAGAGCAAAAAGAGGATTTGGTTCCAGTATGATATTTAATATCTGAGATAGAGTATGAAGCCTCTCTATCCACTACTTGTTAAGGCTGGGATAAGACCAGTACATATGAACGAGGAAGGCGCCAGCTGTTTTGCATTTGTCACAGTGGGACTAATCTCACATACATGAAAATAGTTTTGCTTTGGAAACATCTGGCCTACATACTATTTTGAACTCAGTGAAGCTATGTTAAGTTTAAGTAGAGAAAAAGTGCCTTTTCATAGCGATAGTCTTAAGTCCCCCTCTCATGATGCTCTAAGCTTGTCCACAGGGGCACGTCTTAAGTCCAGCACTATGCCACAGAGGGCTGAGATGAGCCTTTTATGGGATGGACTTAAAAAGAAGACTGCATCAACAGCTGTTGTGTCTGATGGTGTAGGAAACTGGACAGATGCAAGAGCGCATAATGTCTTGCTTGTAAATATCTGAAAAAATATCTGACTTATTAACTAGGTCTTTAGCTAACTGCTTTACATGTTGACAAGATATTGAGACAATCAGACTTAGAAGAGAAAAACTGAAACTGTGAATTTTGTCTACATTCATACATTTTTATTTTGACATATGGTAAATTGTGTTGCTAAATATGGCCATTGCAGCAAGTGTATGAACTAAGAAGAATTCGCTTTACCAAGAGCACCCATGTGTCTAGAGGCATTTTGGCAAGCTTTTCCTATAGTGGAATTTTCACAATACTGAATTTCTTCTAATTTCTAGTGAGCTGCTCTGTTACTTATCATACAGAGTGGGAAGAGAGGCAAGAGAATTTCCTGAAGCCACAGATAGAATTTAATATCATTAAGTGAATACATTTACGATTCTGCTCATAAAAGGGAACCTTTTCTCAATTAATGGATTTAAGAAAAAAAACTGAGCAGTGCACCTGTTGAGTTTTATGAGTGAGCCTTGGGGAGGTTTCACCCTTTTTGCAGAAAGATGAAGTATACATTTGTACAAAGACACACTAAACCCAACACACATGCAGTGCCCTGTCATGGAGGCCTTGGAAAGCTTTACTAATCACAGCCTCTTTGGCATCCATCACAGCTGCCCAGACATGACCAGCCGATCCGTCACTGTCACTGTCACACTGCCTCTCACATCTGCATCCCTGACACAAACACTATTGCTCACACACGCATACATGCAAACACGTCCGCCCACACACCAATCATGTGATGCATATATTTTTACCCCACCTCATTATAAGTATCATTATGTATGATTATACCTGCTGCCCTCCCACCAAGGCTGAAGGTGGCCCACACTGATCACACTAATCAAGACTGAAATGTGTGTGTTTTTATGTGGAAGTGTGTGAGTCTGTGGGGCTTGATTACACCCAGATGGATTCTCATTTCAGTTTGATGAGACACTAAGCATCAGTCACAGTCAGCCGATGCATTAGCAGCAAATCACTTTAATGAATATATATTATTTTGACCCTTCTCTGAATTGTTCTTTGTTTTTCATATCACTTCCCCTTTACTCCATTACTCTTTATCTGTCCTTGGCCTTTTCTATATTCACACGATACCCTTTAACTCACTTTCTCATCCTGCCTCTCTCCTTTCTCACCCTCCTCCAACCTGTCTTTTTCACTTACTCATTCTTCTCCTTTCTTTTCTGTCTTTTCATCTGTTTTATAATTTTCCACTCTTTTGTTCTCCTACACTCCTCTCCTTTCTGACTTGCTGCTCTATATCACATCCACAGTTAAGACAAAGCGTTTATCCTCAAAGCTGGAGCTGGGATGCATGTACTCAGAGTTGTCTCAGGTCCAAAGAGCCACTTGGAAGCATGAGAATCAGAGTCGGCGCCTGAGAATGATAAGCAGTGGCCCTGGCAGCATCACCACTGTTGTGCCTTTACCCATCACTTCTGACACAGCTGGGAACTACACCTGCACACTGCAGCTGAAAAATGGGCAGACAGTGCTGGCAACACACACTGTCACACTGCCCCCTGAAGGTGGGAGGCATGGTATGGTATCACACACACTACAAAACAAAATTTTCAAGAAAGCAAATGAGAATTCTTTCTTGGGAATGAATCTCTTTTTCATTAGAAATCTCATCTTGTCATTAAAAAATGACAACTTTTGTAGCTGTCAAGCCTTGTTACTTCAATATTTTAACCAACATTGAACTAGATATGACCAGTACAATTTGTTTTTTTATATTTTAACCCATAAAGACCCTAAACTCCACCACCAACGCAAACCATGCTGATGTAAAATGTTCAATAACTTCTGAACCACCAAACCTATGGATGAAAAAATTGTTGTAAACTGCATTTTTTCATCTTTTCATGATCATCAGATATGGTCCATTTAGATGGGCAGAGGCTCCATAGCGAACATGGAAGCACTGTCATCTTCTACAACATTGATTCACCAGTAAAACCCATGGTGTTTGATCAATGACAGTGGATGGAGAGAGAGAGAGAGAGAGAGAGAGAGAGAGAGAGAGAGTGGATTGTGTTCAGTTAATGATATATATGACTGAAAAAGTCTCTTTTTCTTGAGTTTTCTCTGTTTTTGATATATTGAAACCCTCAAATTTAATCTGAGTTTTTCCTGAATATTTACACAATCAGTAAAATGAATATAGGAAAATACATTACTTACCCCCCCTGAAAAAAAAAAAAAAACAGAGGATAATATTATAATAATTGGTGATAGCTCACTTAAGAAAGAACCGTCACAAAAGTAGAGCTTGGTCTTTTTTTCTTAAGAGTGAGAACATTCACTCAACTTTTGAACTTAGAAAAAATTCAGTCTACTTTTACTGTTTTGTTTTGCTTTTTGGCTGTCTTTGCTGTATTTTTTTTTTTTTTTTTTAGTTTCGAGACCCATTATGATCTCATAGCCATAGGCTTTTCTTCCAGTTTTAAAAAAAAATCTTTGCTTACCCCACTGGCTTGTTTTTTGCCCTCAATACAATACAACACAATTTAGATATGTTTAAGAATATTCCTGTTTTTACTATGGCTGTTTTTGCAGTGCACATACTAGTTTGTTTTCTGTTTTTTATTTATCAGGGGCGTATGATTAACGCAGGATTGTTGGCAGACTTCCTGTCAACTCAGTGAAGATAATCAACCGTGTGGATGATTCACGGATATGTGCTCTGTGAAGCATTCAGGAAAAACTCAGGTCAATTCATTTAACAGAGGAAAACACTCCCGACAGATACCATATGTTTTACCTCCTTATTTTTAGTTAAAGGGGTCACAGGTTAAGACTGCTGTGGACAAACAGGATTTGATTTAACTGATAACATCTGGTGAGATAACATCATTTACATGTCCACTTTTCACGAAATAAAAAACACCACAATTTCAGTCATCTGCTCAGCTTCTTTCTCGAGAAAACACAAACTTCATATGTATCATTTCTCTCATCTGACTCGCCCAGTTGATATGCGAATATAAAAAAGACAAGACCTTAGGATATCTCTTCCCAGAAAAACTAAATTATTCAAGCTTATTGTATTGGTGGCTGTGGGGGAGCACAGGAGGATGTGACAGTTGAATGGATCCCTTAGCAGAGATGAGCACACTCTCTGTACCCCAATACATCATGTTAGCTGAGGGGCCCAAAGCTCATCACGATGCACACTGATGGTAAGGCTATAAGAGTAATAGGAAGAGAGGAAAGCAAGAGACAGTGTGACAGAGACGGACAAAGACAGGGACATGAAGAAAAGGGGCAGCGCTGGGAGGGTTACTTTTAAAATATATTTCAAATCAGAACAGATTCCGTTAATAGCTTATTCTACTGATGCTCTGGTTTACTTCAACAATGTCTTACATTGTTGTTGCATGAATGTGGCATTTCCCTTACAGTGCAACCTAAATGAGTCACTCTGAACATATATTAACACTTGCTGTGGATGTATGTTATAAGTATATGGAAATACCAAGAGGTTTTGTCTGGAAAAAAGAAAACACAAACACTTCATTTATCCCTAACCTTTAGTTTCCACCAGCATCAAGTTAGAAGTTAAACAAATGAAGATGAAAATAAAATGATGTAAATTTGCAGTTAGTAGAACATTTTCACAGCGTGTGTGGAAAAAATAGGATATAGATGATGGTAGAATAAAGTTACTTATTTAAGAGACTATTGCTTAGAAAATAAATGCAGTTGGATAAATGTGTCTAGTGTGTCAAGAAATGTATACTGTTTAGAATAAGAAATGCAGATTCTGTGAGGATGGGATGACCTACATTTACAATGTTGAAAAGTGCCAGGTTGCACAAACACTGCAGTTGTGCAAGGCTGCATAAATTCTTGGTGAGTTACTGGTTAAAAATGAATAATGACAATAAGCAGTGACAGTTTAAGGTAAAGTAGAAACAGTCATACTGGGTGGAAGGAGGCACCCAGAGATAGTCTGAACAGTGTGTGTGGGGTACACTCTGCAGGACCAAATATTATACCAGGTGTAGCATTTAAACACATGCTGCTGCGTGATAAAAATATCTTTCACTGGTGGCATAGTTCAGAGAAACCCAAACTGAGGAAATCATTACGTTCTGCAGGGCAAAAACACCTGAAATGTCAGGGATGTTCTGCAATCATTTGATATCCTAGGTTGGCCCATCATTTGCAAAGCATTCAAGCAATTCTTAGGTCTGCATCCTATCAGCCACCCTCCTCTACAATTGTACTGATATAAATCACCCACTACCTCATTTGAGGTGAAATAGACGAGGTATGAAGGAAGTACCAATGGAGGAAAGATAAAGGTGAGACAGAGGGAAATGAGAGAAAGGTTGAGAGAGACAGAAGAGAGAAAGAAAGATGTACTATGAGGAAAATAAGAGCATTTTTGCTTTGCTTCACTGCACTCAATTACCATAATTCATGCGTTAAAGCTGGCATGGAGAACAGTGCAGGTCAGTCTTGGGGTCAGCACTCGCCAACAATTTCCATTAGCACCCTCTACACATACTCACTAATCAATTACACCTCAGAAAGTACATAATGATAGATTATTTTAGAGCTGCCTTGAAGCAGTGACATTGGGGCTAAGGTGAGGCTGAAGGCCAGCTTCTTTCCAAACAAAATGTATAGAAAGTTGAGAAGATGTCTGGTTGGATTTTGTCAACTTTCTGTTTACAATTAAACCTCAAATGCCAGAGAATGTCACTGTATAATCTGATTAGAAGTGACAACATGCACATAAGCACTAGCATTTCTATTCTGCTGTACTTTTCAGTTGTGTGACGCATACTTCTCTTTCTTTTAAAACAATGTCTCTCAGATCTGATTGCTTTGTGATCCATGAAAAGTGAGCAAGCAGTGACACTAAACACCACACTAAATTATAGCAGTCACTGTGGAAACAAGCACCTCCCTCCTGCTTCCCATGATTCCCATTGGCATGTATTGCAAGACTGATGTCATCCTCATTATGCAAACAAACCTGACAAGTTTGATCACACACGTGTGCTCTTCCCACAAAATTTGACTGGTGCCATGGTGAGCTAATAGCTTGCTTATGTAATGTCTGAATTAATCTTCCTTTGTGTTCTTTCCACCTGCTGCACTGACAGTTCGTCTGAAAGATGGTTGTTTATGTTGTGTTTTTGTTTGCCTAGTGCAGTTTGTTATAAGTTCAGATGTCAAGTGATTGCACAGAAAGCATCTTCTGTCTACACCTTTTACAAACACAGACACACATGTTTACCTAATTAGATAAGGAATAATGGTGCAATATGTAAAAACTTCTATCAAACCACTCAGTATGGAAGGGGCATTTGCAGACTTTTTTTTTCCTGTAATGATCCAACAACATCTGGTCTCTTTGATACCAGTGCTTTTCTTCGTCTGATCCACATTTCAGATTGACAACATTCACTGTCCAGACTGAGGGTCTGTCAGATCTGAGTCTACTGAGCTGTCTTGCAGACTATTCACTCTGTTTGACAGAGCCTGAAATTCTTCGCCTTCTTTCTCTGCAACCATTGTCTGTGACTGACAGCAGCATGATGCAAATGCACGTAACATGTTGAAGAAATCTTAACTTGCAACATGTATTAAATCTATATCTTGACGTGCAGAAAAGGTTGCCTCCACTTAACCCGGAGAAAAGAGCGAACTGTCAAACAAACAGTAATCTCTGAATGGCTTTCCATCATTTAAACTCACAGCTCTACAAGTTCTATATAAATACTGTTCTTCAAAGCATTCATGTATTTTCCTATTGCTCTCTCACTTTTTTCTCCCTTGTAGAGAGTGTCAGTGTCACCACCCCCTCCTTGCTCCCTTGTCTCTCTGCTTTATTACTCCTGGTGCCCCTGGTTGCTGTGGCTGTCAGTGTGTTGCTATGGAGACAGAAACACATTTCTGATCGCGGTGAGTCTTCCGGCGTTTTTCCTTTTTGACAGCTTTCCATGTTCCGTCCATCTTCAACCCCTGACGGCGACCAAGGAGTGATGTCGTCCATGACATCCTCTGGGGTTGTTGTAATGAATCTGCCCCCACCTCCCCACATCCCTGTGCCCTGTGTGTGTGTATATGTGTGTGTGTGTGTGTGTGTGTGTGTGTGTGTTTGACTATATTGGTTACAATTTCTCTCAGGTATTGAGCAGTCGCTGTCTGTCCAGTCGAGTGAGGCAGAGAACATCTATGAGAATCCAGAGGATATCAGACAGGTGATGAAATCAGATATTTTCAATACATAAATATCCTCTGATGAATTTCCCTCCTTGTTTTGCTCTCATCTCCCACTCATATTGATCAATTTCCCTTGTTCAACTTATTTTTTTCTGTCTTGTCTCTGTTGTGCATTTTTTCCCTCCTTTCTTTTTTGTTTTCCTGTTTTCCTCTGTTGCTCCCTTTCTCTCACTTGTTGTTCATTAAACCTGTTTTCTTCACTCTCCTCCCCTCCCAACAGGCCCCTCCCCAGGGTTCAGTCTACATGGTAAGTTACCGTGTATTTCCCTCCACACACAGGAAATGTCAAACATTTGCGTGTGCGTATTTGTGTGAGGAGTTCTGTTACACATCTACCAATGCATACAGACGTTCATTCTGTCTATTGTGTTCCCTAAGCTGTCAGCAGATGTGTCTTCCCTCTCACACTCCGTCCTCTCCTCCAATCTGTCAACCCTCTCTCAGATAAACCCATTCCCTATCAACTGTCACCCTTACATTAGTGGTATTAACAAATCAATCTCATTACACACCAGAGGGACATAAATCTAGCCTCTGTTCCACGGATCCTTCTATTTATCTTCCTCCTCACCACTCTTCCTTGCATCCCTTCCCCCTTTTCTTATTAATGCCAGGATTTGAAGCCAAGAGAAGAGGATGATGTCTATAAGGAACTGGAGCGGTAAGCAAAAAGCGTTGCATCACCTGTGAACTGGATGTGTGTGTTTATCTGGGTATATGTGTGCACACTGTCACTCATCTGCCCCTTACATTCTTCTCACACTCACCAATCACGCTGGCCTGAACATCACTTTGACACAGTGGCATAATACCATCCCATGCACTGACAGACAGTGCTCCCTTGCTCGTGTGTTGTTGTTTTCGCGTGGGCTGTCTGTGTTTGTGTTTAAGCAGGAATAAAAGAGACTGGGGGACGGGAGATTTTTGTTCGAGTTTGTCTTTTTTGCTCCGTTTTCAGACACGAGCAGTGTCAGAGCTGATCACCTACCCACATCTCATCTTCATCCAGCTGTCAAATCTTCTCAGCTCCCAGATGCAACAGAAGGCCTTTATAAATGAAACTGTATGTCATTGGTGGGATTGAAGAAATTCTTCAGTGCTTCAGGGAATTACTACTCAGTTGTTTCACTGTCTTTCTTTTATTAATATGCTGTATTTATGCTGTATTAATTTCTTTACACCCACAAGGGAGTTGAGTTTCATCACGGCTCCAACTGTGTAATATACAAGGATGTTCTTTTCAGTTGTTGCCATAAGGTGTTATCATTCATTATTTGTATTTAATAATTGACATTTGAATTTTAATTAAAGATATTATAAGTAAATCTTAGTGTACAGCGTCATGTATAATCAATAATATCATTCTTGTACTTGCATTTATTGTGCCAAAATGCGTGTGACGAACACGATCCCAAACGCATGCGCGGATGAGTCTTGTGGTCAGTGCCGGCTACCGTAGCTACTGTATTGGAAGCATCGGAAGAAATGGCCGGCTGGATGTGGCTCCGTTGTATTTTAGGGCCTCATTTGCAACGAATTCATCGTTCACCGAACCAATCTCGACTTGAGAGCAGTACGGGGAGGAAGGTACGGGAATTTAAAATGATTTGCAGTTGTCTGAGAATGGCCGACTACGAAAATTCATGAGTATTTAATGCCTTAGCTACTGTGTTTCTCCACCTGCGGCCCGGAAGTGTCTAGTGTTTGTTGAAACTCTTCAGTGTTACAGCCCAGGTGACAGTGAATGAATGAAATAGAAGGGCTACGTTAGGTAGAATGATTTGTCTTAATATGCTGTTTTATCTCATGTTTCACCCTTACACCGACAGGCAGTTTTTACGCTAGTTTTACGTAACCACAGTTTCTCTCAGTGAACGTAACCTACTTACAGTATGCTAACATTAGCAGGTAAGCAGGTGAGAAGAAACTTCTCCAATCAAACAAGAGAAAGATTAGCGGTAAAGATAAATGGAGATAATAATTAAGACGAAAAAATAATTCAAAGCAAAGAGATGGTATAGCTGAAATAGCTAACTTCAATATGCTAGCCAACCTTGGGCTAATGTAAACTAAAGCTGTCTAAAAATCACACGTTAGCTAGATCGATATTATGTGCATTTTATCATTTGTGTAATGAATATCCTTTCCGTCTGCCAGGGATGGAATTACCAACCTAGAAGTTTGGAAAAACACACTCACTCCATCCTGTCTTGGGTTCGTATATGTATAATACCTCAACAATACTGCTATGAAAAAGTAAATCACAAGCTTTATCTAGTAACTCCTTCTGTTCCTTTAGGCCTCAGCCCTGTGGTCATTGTCCTACTACAGCTCTCCTTTTCTGCTCTGCTACCTTTACCGAAAAGGTGGGTGAGGGTTGATTATATTTGGTGGGGACACATGGGGATTTATCACTCCTCAATAAGTCACTGCAAGTGGGACATTAAATCTGATTATTTAAAGTGTTGAATGGCTCGCTGGCAGAAGAAAAATAGTTTCTTTTGCCTATCCAGGTCATCATTAATTTTAATATACTGTTGAAGCTGACCATCCCAATGTTAACTTTGTTGTTTTGATTACGCCATAAATAATGAACTCCCTATGTCTTGCATTGATTAAATATTTTGGTGTATAGTAAGAACAGACCAAACTCAAAGAAGAGCGCACGATAATAAGTATACCCAAAAAATTTGAAGACAAAACTTGCAAAAGAAGTCCACAGAAGGCAAATGACAGCCATTACTGGAAGGGAAAATGATTTAGTTAATTCTGATGCAATCCACAAGCAGCTGTGATTTGATCAAATGCCAAGCAAATTTGAAGCAAACTTCTGAAAATTCTCAAAAATGCAAGTTATGCATGTTTCTATAAACTGTTTTAGAACAAATAAACTTGGCTGCATTGTCATCAGCAGGTGGAAGTGTAGGACATGCTAGACATGGTTGTTGTACACAGGGTAGAAGAAATGGCGCATTCTGTTACTGTTTTCCATCAGAAATGACTAAGCTCACCAGCTGTTAGGCTATGAGCTACTGTGAAGGTGTGTCCAGCACCTTCGTTGTCATCTTCGTTAGCAATTTTTTCAACTATTTCTAACCAAATTATCAATCAGATTCATTTCAGATTTTATGTGTAGCTTCCTTGGGACAAGGATCTAGAAGGTTTGTTCACAGTTTTGAGATATCTAGATTTATTTTAAATTTTTTATAAATTTTTATTTAGTAAATGTTTGCCTTTAGTTGTAATGGGCTATATTTTGATGAATGGCTGCATGATTTTGGCCAAAAATAAAATCTAAATTTTTTTTCCTCTAAAAACTGGATTTTTGGTTTTTGGGTAAAACTACAAAAGAGAACAGAAGTTGGTATGTCATTTTCATGAGCAGCTGACTATAGAAGGCACTGCTCCCTACCCCAAATCTGTGGTGGTATTACAGAATTACAAAATAATGGGCCCACAGAAGTTATATCAATGTAAGTCATTGACAAGCATCAGTTGTGCGTGTGTGTGTGCGTGCATGGACCCCATAAGTTGAGTGATCCCCATGCGGTTTTATTTAAATTGGGGGATCCGTATTTGGAGGAAACCGACCCCGGACACACTGGAGAGATTATACGTCGGGCTGCCCTGGGAATGCCTTGGGATTCCCCCAGAGCCGGTGGATATGGCTGGGGAAAGGGATTTCTGGGCTACTCTGCTGAGGTTGCTGCTCCCACGGTACAGATCCATGCGTGGACAACATAAGATGAGTGATCCCCATGTAGTTATATTTGAATTGGGGGATCTGTGTGTGTGTGCACCGCGGCTTACAATGATATAACTACTGTAGGCCTGTCACAGATTTAAGGTCGGTGGTCATTAAACAGACTTCTGTGAAAGACTGCTCTCACAGATAGGAGGAGGAGGAGCCTACGGTTGCCCAGAGGTGCATGGCCTGGAGACACGAGAGATGAAATTGTTTTGACAATTTCCATTTTTAAAAAAATCATCCTAATTAAAAATGTGATTTTAATCTAAAATCGATTAATCGCACAGCCCTATTTTGATGGCTTATAACATGGAAATGGTTAGTGATATCAGTATAGTTACTACTGAGCACTGATATAAAGTCATATATGGACTTTCATTTAATATGTTGGGTTATCCTCAAGTGAAAGTACCAACCACTTCTGTTGGGCGATTGATCTCCTGTGTGAAGACCACAGGACTCTAACATAGCGTCAGAACCTGACAACCTCAAACTCAAGTGGTTATTGATTCTTGATAGAACATGTCAGTGAGCTACAGGTCCATTGGTCCTATTTTTTCAAGAACACACAAGACTAATCTGGTGTTGTCAGCAGTACCTGCTGTACTGCCAAACATGGTTTCACTCTTATCACTATTTGAATGTCTAGGAAGATGCAAAATACAGCTGAGTAGTCAGCTGATTTATCATGGGAGTTGAATGTTGACTACAACAGAATTTATGTGAAAAAGATAACTATTTCCTTTACGTTCATTAACTTATGAAAAAAGACAAAAATCGTCCTCTAGTGAATAAAATTCTGGATTTTTATTTTTACTTTTGCTACTTTCATAAACAACTTCCATTGTGTTAAGGTGCACACTGAATACATGTATAACACACTTAATACTTTTACATGAATTTGGTCATGATGCTGCACAGAAGCTTTGTAATAGTTGTAAAAATGCTGTACTCTTTACTGTTTCTCTTCTATTCATTAAGTTTCATTGTTGACCCTGAACAAAAATCAAATTGAGAAACATAAAGTTATGGTTGTAATTGAATCTGCTTTTATTTCATGCTATCAGAAAACAGGGCATTGATTCAGAGTATTAATTTGGTTATGTAATGTTCGAGTGTCAATAGCCTATATGCGTCAGACTAACATTGTGAATATAATTCCAACTATATTTCCCATTTCCGTCCTTCTTTTTGATAGTTTTTTTTTTTTTGGGGGGGGGGTTCCATGGCATTTATAGCCCTTATATTCTCAAAGAATGAGCCTGGCATGTCTCAGTAGAAGGGGTAGGGGATTGCTGTTCTTCTGCATGTGGGATTAATATAAAGTTAATCAAGTGAATCATCCAATAAGACCGCATCAATAGAAAATAATTACTTGAGGTTATATGCTACTCCTTAGTGTATAATTGGGCTTCTGATATTGATTTATGCACATGGTTGTAGGGTAGTTGTCAGACTGTGAATCTGAGTATTGGTGCTGCTGGTTAATGAGGCTCAAGTCTTACAGAAGGTGGTGGGGGCTGGATGTGGTTGCCGGTGCCACTGTTTGTTTTTTTTATGTGCTTTCAGGCTTCATCTGCAGCAGTAAGTTGGTTCCAGTGAGTCAATATGTGGGAACAGTACTGGTGTGTCTTCTAGGAGTGGCCTGTCTTAGAGGTGAGGCTGCATATTTCGAATGGCTGGCTTACAATGAAGAACTCCATTCATTCATCTTTAGATATCATTGCATATTCTACAGATACAGCATGTCAATCTGATTTTATTAACACTGAAACATTTGCACACGATCTATACAGAGTAAGCATACTAAACACACCCTTGAGGCTGTGCAACCAAATGTTTTTGTTTGTCTTGTGTGCTGACTTGTATCTCTTTCTTCGCCTGCCTGCCTCCTCGTTTCCTTTCTTCCCTAAGGGTGGGGAAGATGGAAGAATTCTGAATATGTTCAGTTTGTCTCCATTCTTGAAGAAACCAAGCAAAATCACACACCAGGAAACAAGGTGAGATTGTGACAGCATAGGTAGGGATGTACACAAATAATTAATTAGTCAATACGATAAGCAAGGCTAGAACCTTTTTAAAGAGTTGAATATATTTTATTTGGGGTGGGACAAGATGTATGTATTACTACATAGAGACACGGAACCAAGGTTCATGGTATGGTTCCTGCCTGAGTGCTACGTATGTTAAGTCTGAAAAAGTGTTAAACATGTTTAAAAGGTGACACTTTATACTTCACCCACTTCTGGTTCAGTTTTGTTTTGGTTCAGGTGAAGGGCATCTGTTGGCAATGATGCCACAATTAATCAAGTTAGAATGTCTTGATGATCTGTCAAAATTAAAATGCCCATCCCTAATCTAAAGTCAAATAAAAGGCAGTTGAGTTTGGATGTATAAGGCCCCGTCCCAAAGTTCCCCCTTGGCCCTACATTTCGTCCCTACCCCTACGCTTGGAGTGAAGTTTCGTAGGGGTAGTGTGTCCCATTTCTCGTGCTAGTGGCCAAGGGGGGACTTTGGGACGGGGCCCAAGTAATGTTTGATTAAAGCACTAAAAAACTAAAAATTAATAATTTGATGATAGTGAAATGGTAGTGTTTCCAAATTCTGTTGTAATTATGGCCTAGAAACCAAATATCATGTCGTCCTTAAAGAAAGTCTAACAGAGATTTGTTTTGTGTTTTTGCTGTTTTTGTAGAAAAAGTTAAAATGTTACAACTTTGACTTCTCGTGCTGGCCTTCAGATTTCAGCTGGACAGAAGTCAGCAATCCGTGAGTATTTTTTTCAAGTCATGCCTAATTCATTACTCTTGAATTCCCATCATAAAACAGTTCTTAAAGTTCAGTGATGTTACTTTAGACAATCTAAAATAATCCCTTTCACAGTTCTTTTGTTTTGTTCTAAGCCTTTACCTATGTTTGTGACAGGAAACTGTCTAAGGCTGGTGTTTCTCTGCTGAAGCCGGAGCCCAGACTACGAGGAGCAGCAGACAATATCCTCAACACTGTGCGCACTTTGCCATGTCACATCATCAGGTAGGCACAGTTTATTTTGCAAAATACAAAACTGTGGTGTCTGTATGGCTGCAGTGCAACAGTGTATCTTCATTATCACTATGACTGAAATGTTCTTCTTACATTATTGGCTTTTATTTGGTATTCTTATTTCAGTGTTCTTTTTGTAGATGGAAATAGTCCTCCAGTGTTGATGCAGTGCCAACATATGCATTTTCTTTCTCTTCAGTTTCCTCATTGTCCACTCATTTGGGAGGAGGATGCTCTACCCTGGCTCTGTACGTTTACTGCAGAAAGCCATGAAGTCTTTGCTGGACCAAGGCCGGAATAGACTAGTGGAAGAGGTAAACACAAGCACTCTCTAAAGTGTCATTTGTGCATTTGAACAAAGCTATTGGCAAGTTGCAAAAAACGAAAATGGTAATTATGGGCATTCACACTACCAATTCTGCTACCAGATCTCTTTTCACATCTTACTAAAATATCTGGGATGTTCAAACACGAATAATTGCATGAGATAAATGTCAGACTTTATTTGAAAAAGGTGTTTTCATTCCCTCTTTCTCAAAAAAGGTAAAATACACCTAACCTGAGCAAATAATTCTGAAAGTTGTTTGAATTTGGCTGTTTCCAAAGAAAACATGGTATTTAATGTCTTAAAATGTACACCACCCCTACAGAGTACTTGCACTACTACTCGTGCTAGGAACTTTAAAAGCTTACATCTGAAATTTGACAGCCCCATTTCCTACAAAAGTCTTCTTTTAAGCTTTATAGTGTAGTGACCGAACTACAGTTGGCCTTATTGACATTATAACCTTTAGGCCTTTTTTAAGTTATGCCTTATGGTAGGTGACCACAGTCAGGCAAAGTTCATAAAACAGTGTAACACTTCCCATAGTGAAGATAATAAAACAATTGTTGATGACAGTTACACTAAAGAATATTTTCATGTCATGAATAAATGAAACCCCCCCCCACGAAAGCAAGCTGATATAATATAATTATGGTGTGCTTCCCTCTGGAATACTTTACCTGTCTAATTGAATATCCCTGTATAATAAAAGATTTCTGCTGTTACATTTTGGGATTTGTTTTTTGGTACGTAACATTAATTGTGTCGAACAGTATTGTACTGAGCACCTTGGTTATCATGTTTACAAAAGAGACAATGTAATAAACATACTTGAAGGCTTGTTAACTGCAGTATGCCCAAAATATCTGATACGTCAGCTACACAGACTTGCATCGCAGCATTCTTTGAGCAGAGGTGCATTCATGGTGCAAGCTTAGTTGTGCAGACTCACTTCAATAACTGCCTATCATTATTCTCTGTCAATTTTCCCCTCATTTTTCACAGTTTGACGGTCAGAGGAACAAGCTTGTAGCCTGTGACGGTAATGAGATTGACACCATGTTTGTAGATCGAAGGAGAGACCGGGGAGAGAATGGCCAGACTCTGGTAAATGTCTGCAGTGATTTGTTGCTTTTGTACTGCAGGCTTTTTTTGTCTCTTTTTTTTTTTTAGAACTCCTTGTCACATCCATCACATTACAAATGTGAAGGGGGACTTTGTAACAGTTTATTCAAAAATTAACTACATCTTTCTGATAAAATGTTCCCTCTTCTTTATCTTACAAATTGCCCCTTTAAAAAGGTCATCTGCTGTGAGGGGAATGCAGGCTTCTATGAAATAGGCTGTATGAACACTCCGCTGGAGGGTAAGAATTTGCTTTGTTTGTACTCAAACATATTATTATTCACTTTTCATAAAATTATGTTTTCATCCCAATCTCTTAAACATGTGCGCTCTAGGTGGTTACTCTGTGTTGGGCTGGAACCACCCTGGCTTTGTAGGCAGCACGGTAAGCTGTGGTTTTAGATTTTATCCCCTTTTCTATTTTCGGATTCAATTAGTTCCTTCCCTTTTTCCCCTCATGGAGTGTCTTTAGAACTTTTGTGGGTTTTTTTTCTTTTTTTTTTTTTAATATATTATTTGGCCCAAATTCAATCTCAAACTGCAGTTAAAAATGTCCATCTGTCCTTCACATAGCCTCCTCAAATATTGCAGTGGAAAGTAATATTATATTGGACCCCTTGTTTCATTTGATTAGTAATGCTCAAGGGCACAAAAACACTCCTGTGGTTAATACTAGTTGGGTTGAATAAACTTTGGAATGATTTTCATCCTTTGAAGCACATAGTCTACTGAGTAGTCCTATTGCCCATGTGTTTGTGTGTAATGTTTTGTAAATACTTGGTCTTTGTATTTGTCTTTCAGGGGATACCATTTCCACAGAATGAGGCCAATGCTATGGATGTAGTGATCCAGTTTGCAGTACACAAACTGGGCTTCCAGCTCAGTGACATCGTCATATATGCATGGTCCATCGGGGGATTCACAGGTAGAAAACTAGAACAATATGACAATAGCAACTTTTATGGTTTTATTTTAATTGGTGTTGAATAACCCTGTGTTTTTATTTCCTATCTCAGCCTCTTGGGCGGTCATGTCGTACCCAGAGATCCAGTCATTAGTGTTGGATGCCTCTTTCGATGACCTCCTGCCCCTGGCCCTAAAGGTCATGCCTAGTAACTGGAGTGAGTTTAAACCGTTTAATTCCCATTAATGTGTTTACAGCAGATGTGTGCCACAACTTCTACAACAATATTTATTTTCCTTGTAGAGCCACTGGTGCAGCACACAGTAAGACAGTACATAAACCTCAACAACGCAGAGCAGCTTCTCAAGTGAGTGGGAGAGTTTATTCACAGTGACGCTAGTCATAAAACTCACACTTAAATATGAAATATTCAGCATTAAGCAATATATATTGGCCCTGTAATTGTTCTTTGGCATAGCTCATAGTTGTGTGGCTGATGATGGCATATACTATCCTCCTCCCACAGATACCAGGGACCAGTCCTGCTGATCAGGAGAACCAGAGATGAGATAATCACAACAGCGTAAGTCTGCATACAGTCTGTCTTTGCATACAGTCAAGTGGGTGTGATTTTCACTGAATGTACTTGTCTGAGATTGAAGCAGAACAAACTTCAACAAGGATGTTAGAGGGTTTTGGTGTCAGTGTTGAGGCGTATTCTTGGTTTTATTGTTACTGTGTGGTTTGGACACTTGACCATAGCTAATAGGAACAAGCTCACCAGGGATGTGAAGTCGGCAGGAACGATAGTGCGTGGGCTGCCAGACAAAAGCCAATAGATGATGTTTAGAGCATTGCTTCTCAACTTGTTAGACTTGGAGCTGTCATTTACCCCCAATCATTTGGTTGGAACCCATTTTTGCAGAATTCAAGCCAACGAGGAATTTTTTTTTTTTTTAACAATAGACTGGCTCATTTTTTAAAGGAAGAGATACACATTTTCATCCATGCATTCAGAGAACAGAACTGGAACAATAAAGTGAGTGAATATCACAACTGAATGCTGTTGCATGAAAGTAATATTCTAATTACATAATAAAGCAAAGCCTATGAAACAGAATAGTTATTTGTGGAAACTTGCTTTGATTCTATTTGACACCTCAGCAATGATGGCTTTGGCTTTCAGTCCCTCTGTGTAAGTTAACATGAAGCCATTTTAAACCTCACAATATTTTTTTTTATCCTCAAATACAAACAAAAATATAACCTTAACTTGTCATCTTTCACTCTGTCTCATGCACATCTTCCATCTACTGTCAAAATAAAAGAATCTGGCAGCTTTTTTGTAACACACACTTTGCAAAACCTTCAGAGCTAGTCTTTGAGTCACTTTGGGTCATGACCTTCCACTTGGGAGCTGGCTTTACAGCATAGATGTTCATAGGAAATCCCTGTCAATTTTAAATGACAGCACACATTTCCTCCACACTGAGCTTGAGCTGTTTCCCTCAGGGTGACACTACAGAGCTCCTCTGTCAAAGAAAAAACTTCAAGGGTTCTTTTACCCATAATGCTAGTTACGTAGTGTATGAATAGGAATGGACTGACTGGGAATTAACTGATTTTCCAATAGAAATCTTTGTATTCAGTGTTATGACATTTTAAATATACAGTATGTCACAAATGTGAGTACACCCCTCACATTTCTGCAAATATTTAATTATATCTTTTCATGGGACAACACTGAAGAAATGACACTTTGACACAATGTAAAGTAATCAGTGAACAGCTTGTATAACAGTGTAAACTTACTGTCCCCTCGAAATAACTCAGCACATAGCCATTAATGTCTAAACTGCTGGGTGTCTAAACAGCATGTTAGTCTTAAAATAATTGCATTTTTTCCATCGGCTACAAAAGTAAATTATTTCCAGATTATTCTATCTTTCTAGATGTACATGCAAATCTATGCTGTTTTATTCAAGGGAGGTTTTCTGAGCGAGACTGCATTTTTATGGCAGTGTACTACACATGATAATTACATCTTATTCACATAATTAACACTTTTACTTCTGGGAACAGTTCAAAACTTCTATTTCATCTGCATCTCTTAACACAGCATCTCTTAGTGTCAGAAAAGTCCCTGTCGGTTTCAAATATAACCAAGCCATCTGATTTAGTTCCAGTTGCATCTAGTGATGCTCACAGCTCTGGTTTCATTTGTTGAGGTTTTCAGATAACCATCTTCTAGATTCCTGCCTCACCAATACTACAATGGATGCGATTGTAATCTTTTCTGTAATTGCTGTGTCACTGTCAAAAAAACTCATTACAATTCTTTCATCTACAACATCTCTTTACAAAATTAGGGTCCCTGTAAGTTCAGATGATTCACAAAACACAATAATTAATGATTTTCACGGCAGCCATTTATTTGCTAAAATGTACTTTCAAAGGTGAGAGGTCAGTCTGTTTTAACAATGATAATTTGCAGTTGAATCGGTCAGAAACCTTTTTCATGTGCAAATGATATTACTTGCTGCTGGCGTGAAAGTAGTATTCTCAGACATGCACAGACAAGTTTTAAAGTTACTAATCTACTTTTCAGAGATACAGAGGACATCATGTCCAACAGAGGCAATGATCTGCTGCTTAAGCTGTTGCAGTTCAGGTAGGTCTCTGTGCATTCTGAACTATGGCAGTAATTGTCACTACTTTTTCAGAGGATTGGTATTTGTTGAGCTTTAACATCCTTTTTCCTGTTCAGGTACCCAAAAATAATGACAGACGAAGGCATCAGAGTTGTCAGACAGTGGCTCGCAGCTTCTAATCACATAGAGGAAAGTAAGTGTTCAAGAATTTGAATACAATTGCAGGAATAAATGGAATGTTTGTATATTTAGAGGGTGTAGTTTTTAAAGCTGGCCTCCTGTCCTGCAGTGTCCGTGTACAGCGGCTATGAAGTGGACGATGACTGGTGTTCGTCTGTGCTGCAGTCCTATCAGGCAGACAGAGATGTTTTGTTTCCATGGACTGTTGGTAAGCACCAAGTCCCATATATACCTACACTGTTTGAATACCTTCACAGTGCATGTACCAGCACTAACACACTGCTCATGTTACCAGGTGAGGACATGACTCTGGAGGGAAGACGACAACTTGCTCTTTTCCTGGTAAGGAAAGAATCTCTTGTTCCGCACAAGTGTGTTAAGTAATTTCCCCTGTATCGTTTAAAGGGCAGCGACCTGATGTCTTTATCTCTAAATTTGGTTTATAAATATTCCATTTCCCTCCAAATTCCATCTCTCCAATGTTTTTGTTTAAAGTTGGCTTTCCTACCCCTTCGCCCCCTCCAAATGGGAGGAAAAAACAAATCTCTGCTATTCTTAGACATCATTACCACTGAGGAACACTTTTCTGGTTGCCATAGTAACCACCTCACCTGCTCTCAGGTTGACTGGAGTAATATATTTCACCGAGCTCTGCTTATTGAAGTCATTTAACATCAAACAAGAGGAGTGCCATCAATTACTGCTAATGCTATGCTTTTTCTCCCTTGGTAATTCCCTCTGAATTAGCTTTATTCACCTCCTGTGTAAACCCTTAAGAGATGGGAGAGATTTGTAAGGCATTGAGCCAGACAGACTGAGCATAATATAATCAAGTTGGGCACTTTTTGTTCGTTGCCCTCCCACACTTCTCATTCTCCATTCCTCCTCCATCCCCACTGTCTTTCCTTTCTCTCCAAGGCACGCAAGTACATGCGAAACTTTGAATCGACACACTGCACTCCTCTCCCTGCCTCTGAGTTCCACTCACCCTGGAGACTGTGAAGAGAAGAGGATGAGGACTCAGAGATGAGAGGAAGTGAATAGCCTGTGGCCACAGAGTGTTCATGACATGGTGTGAATGTATTATTGTGATTTTCATCAGAATTTTTTTTCCTTGTTATGTCAAGTGTTGCTGTGATGGCATCTGGAAAGGTCTGAGCCCTGTTTCAGGGAACACATTCGATAAAACTGGGATGGAAAAACTCAGAGTTTTCGGTTTCAGAACAGATGATCAGAGCATGTGCACTCTAAGTTAAGCACGTCCTTAGTGAATGACAAACATCAATGGAGCTAAGAGGTGACTATTCACCATGGTCACAAATAATCAAACTGTGGACCCACCATGTAAATTCAAAACAAACATGGATTTGCATGCATTTGTGGATTGTATACAAATTTGCCTCAAATAAGCTATTTGCGAAAGTGAGAATATCATTATAGACTTTCTAATATTAATAACTTAGAACTTGCAGTTTATGGTTTTCCATTCCTTTCATGAATAGATTATATCTATTCAGCTCTAACTGAACCTGACAGGAATAAAACGCAGATGGATATAAGTAGTCTATACTTATATTTCAAGAGGTATCTTAGTAATAGAAAACACAGTGACTCACATGCAACGTCAATGCAAACATAGGCTTCTATTTGATGTGCCACTTGCATATAAACTCGTGTCATCCTTAATAACATACCTGAACTTTCCCTCATTGCAACGCTGCATGTTATGACAGATGGTGATTCATTTGTCAAGTTGTCATTTACTATTGGTTTTCAACAGGGATTCGCAGTATATTCGCTGCTAGTTTTCATGGAGGCAGTAAGCTGCAGGAGCTGACGAGATGTCGGCTGTCTTTGTGCATAAAGTCACCTTGGTAGTTTATAAAAATCCACTTGAAAATGAAGCTGCATAATTTTTTGAATTCTGAACCAAGAGCAAATCTGTGATGTGTAATTTGCAAATGAGGACAGAGATCAGTCTGTTAATCACTGCAGCATCAGAAAAAGACTTGGTAATAACTTATAAAACAAACTAATAACAAACCATAAAAGCAAATAGGATCCCAAACCCCCCAACCTTTATGGCTGTATCCGTGGTTTGGTTTTGTGTGGTTTTATCATCTGTAGGAATGAGGAAATGAAGTGGCCAATCAGAGCGCTCCTTCAAACAGCAGGAGGGAGGAGACGTTCAGAAACTGGGTTTTACTGCAAACCTGCCAGTGAACTTGTTAGCTTCAGAGGTGAAATTGTCACTACAGCGCTCTCATAGTTAAGCTGACTCACTTTGTGGAACCGAAAACCCAGAGTTAACGAACTTTTACATTAAGCGCTTTACTGCTTCATGAAACAGGGCCATGGTCTATTAATGCCCCTCCTCTGTCTCCCTCCCCAGCCAAAAAACCTACTTAAATAAGGTACATCTTTTCTTTTGAGGTTATGGTGGTGTCAAAATTTTAGTGATTGTCTCTTTAAAAAAAAAAACGCATTTTGAGGAAATGCACAAGCCCTCACTCTCTCCATAGCTCCCTCTTTAGCTGCATTTGCAAAGATGTAAAAAATTATCTTATTTAATAAACTAGACAATCAGACACTGCAGACCCTTAGCCCCTTATCTCAAAAACACATAATTAAATTCTTTGAACCTTAAGTCACATTCTAGTCACATAGTTTGTTTTCAGTGTTCAGTTGTTTCTCATAACGTAGTGGGTGTTTAAGTGTCAGGACTATTCTCTAGGGATTCTGCAGTCACAAAAAAAATCTGGAAATGTCAAGGAAAACTAGAATTTTCTAGGCCTAAAGAAGTCATGAAATTCAGTAAAGTCATCAGAGGTTTTAGAAAGGTCATGCGCTGAATTTTTAGGAATCCATACTTGTCTGAAACTTGTCATTTTAACACCAAAATGTGTCAGGGTTTTTTTTCTTTGTTCCGATACAAACATCAACTAGAAACCCACAACTGACACCTGATATTTAAAAAAATATATATCCTTGACAGGTGGAGCATTCTCAACACTTAGAAAGTTCACACATTTGTCACCTTTTTTTTTTTAGCCCTAAAGAGTTCACACCCTGGATTTTTGTATGCAATTAATTCACAAAACTGATGCAAACCCATCAGATTTCAGTAAGAACACTAAAGTGACTTTTTGTCATTTGATGTCAAGCATTTTTGCATCATTTTGGATGTGTGTAGTAGTCGAAGCTTAAATACTTGGGTTGACATTTAGTTTGACATTTAGTTTTCATACTAGTATACCTCTGTTCATGTACTTGTCAACAGTTAGCTATGAAACTTTGTAAAAATGTGTGGGAGCAGAGATTACCGAGTACGAACAGGTTACGTTAAACAAATGAACAATGAGTGAAAAAAGCCAGACCGACCTGACTGCAGTACCCTCACAGTGTTGAGGTAATGGCAAAGGAAATGCATCTTTACAAATGCAGCCAAAGATGTTCAAGGTTCCTTTATTTTCGCTGACACTGTCTTTATGAATGCTTTTAAATGTTCTATTAAATAAACTGAATAAAATGTTTGACATAAGTGACTGAAATCATTTGTTCAAAACCTGACAGAAATGTTCAACAAATTGCAGATGCACAAGAGACCTAAATTAATGACTTGGCTCAGAACAATACACAGCAGAACACAATTGTCTGTCATAAGAGCTTTATTCAGTTCCTTCGATACTACAATCACTTGGAAAATGAATATGAAATTAGCACACTGACATGAAAAATGGGAATAAATCCTGATTTACATAATGCTAAGGGACAGTTACATCATCTTCCTGAAGTTGTCGATGGCTTCTTTTACTTTCTCAAGTTCAATCTGGCTCTGCCGTAGCTGTAGAGAAAAGGAAGCAATTATTTACCAGGAATTGTCACACTTCACACATAAAAAAAAATAAATCTCTGTAAGCCAATTTCTTTTTCTCACCTTCTCAGCATCCTGCTCCTGCACCTTCACTGGCACCTTCTCCTTGTAGTCGGTCTTTGCCATTTTCTCTTTCAGTTTCTCCATCTGTTTCTCCAAGTCACCTTTCTTTGTCATTAGCTTAGCCACTTCTTTCTCAACGTCAATGAGACCCTGGAGGAGAAATAAAGTTTAAAAAAAAAAAAAAGGCAGAGAGGGATGACTTAAAAAATGAGCAGCTCTGTCATTTCAGGTCAGTAAAGGAGAAAAATGGGAAAGTAAGTCCAGTAAAACCAAACTTAGTTGAAACAGAGTTTTATGGGCATTAGGAAAGCATTCATGTGGCCTTTACAGAACCTCAACTGGCTACTTAGTTGTAACAAGTAGTTTTTATTGCAAAGTCCTTCTTGTTTTTATGCATAAACAAATCAGACGAATACAGCCAAACACAATAGGGCTGAATGCGTCACTCACCTTGAGCATAAGGTTGACGGTACATCTGTCAGACGCGATAGCCACAGCACAGCCTTCTGGGACGGGCTGGTTGGCTGTCAGAGGAATGATGGCCTGAGAGTAAGATAAGGTCTGAATCTGCAGACTGTACTTATGAACCAGCGACACAGTGGTTGAGTCTATGCACTGGAGGTAGCCTGGGGGACAGATGGAGAATACAATATTAGCCAACATAAATCTACCTCATTGACAGCGTGCATTCAGGATTCAGCACAACTGGGAACAACACAAGAGGAAGATAATGGTGCATCTGGGGTTCATTCCCATATGTTTGAATATTATCTGAACAGGAGAGGAGACCTATGAAGTAACAGATGCATTCAAGTTTTACTTCAATAAACAAACATAAGTATTAGTCTTCAAGTACTTAAACACCTCTGGGTCTCTCAATCAAAACACTAATAAGACACAAAGCAGAAGATGTCAGATCACAGGAGTCACTGATTTCACCACCGTTGATTTCTATTTGACATGACAGTCAAAGTCAGATGATGTTACACTGAATAAAATTAATTTCTCTCAATTTGTACATTTTGGAAACATTTGACGTTCAGTGGTGGGAAAAATATTTTCTGAACCTGTTCAAATTTTGCACGTCTGTGTAATATTTGCTGAAAAATTGTTGTTTCAAAAGGTGTCGCTGCACCAGAGACAAAGACATATGCAAATGATATTTGTTGTTTGTTGTTATGAAGAAAAAAATATGAATAAATTCTTGGCAGTTTCAACCTCATGCCCTGGATGTGTTCCAAGGGGCTTTTTCTTGTTGAAACATTCACTTTGATGAAACAGTGCGTGTGCAGAAGTGACCGTGTGGATTTCGAGAATACTGGCACTTCAATGACTTAAGAGTGATTGTTAATGCAGTAAATCACAAATGCATGGGTCCACAAACTTTTTATCCACTACTATCACATATAGATACCATGTATATGAGAAGATAAGAGTAAAGAGTATGGTTTCTTCTGCTCCACATGTAAATCCACTTGTATTTGTTATATCCATCAGGACAAAGCCGTCCAAATCTTTACAGATACTGGGAATCAATATAAAGTTACCAATTACGATGCTAATGTACACCTGGACAGGAGCAACTCTAGGTCACACGTAGTCGCTTTGAAGAGGGATGCTGCTGGCCTTATATCTACTTATCGTTGGGATAATGTGCATAGTTCAATGTGTGTCTTCTTACAGTCCGCCCTGGTTTTGGTCAGGTTGTAGTCAGCTCTCAGTGACCGGATTGTCTTGACCACAGTCATTACAAAGTCCATGTCCCGGTCCACTTCCTCACTGTGCCAGCAGAACTACAACAAAATCACAGAACATATTACTCACAGGAAGAGGAGACGCATTAAAAAATGAACAACAATATTTGAAGTGTTGTTTGTCCCCTTACTGTAAAATTGTGCCTGTTTATTAAAAAAAAACAACCCACTTTGATTTGTTCCTTCATCAGGATTTTCAATAGACTCAGTTTCTTTTTCTCATCTCACCTCTTGAGTGTCGGGGTAGGGTGTGATACAGATGCTGGGCGGATCATGCTGGGGTCGTCGCCTTGGTAACCTCTGGTAGAGTTCCTCTGTGACAAACGGCATTAAAGGAGACAGAAGGCGCAGGCCGACCTGAAGACAGGTGTAAAGGGTTTGTCTGCACACCATCGCTTGTTTTTGGCTCGAGGCGTCGTCTTCTGCTTTACTGAACACTGGTTTCACACTTTCCTACAGAGTCAAATCAAAAAGGTGTCAAAGAGCAGTGGAATCAGTTGGCAAGATGAGAAAAAACAGACTAATGGAAAAACATTAGAATCATCATTATTAAATGATCATTATGCCTTTAAATTCTTTGATATATTTTCAATGAATATTAGCATTGTTCTACACAAAAAAGTTTAAATAAAATACAATCCTCAGAGGGTAAGAAAAAAAGTTAGGTTTTCAGCTCTGAAGCTACATTTATCAAGATCTGTAGCATTTTAAATGCAGGGCCAAAACCAAAAAACTATATCAATATCACACAGAATCAAAAAATGATTGTAAGAAAGTGAAAGCTAGTGGAGATATTAATTTTTTAAAGTGAAACATTCTTTGTTCTGGTAACAAATTATTTATCCTTATTATTATTAATTTGATCTCAGCAAAAACTACTTACATGTTGGAAATTATTCTTAGAAGTTCAGAACTCATTTCAAAACAATCCAGCAAAAAATAAAGAGACTGTTGAAGTTTAGATTTGAGGGCCAAACTACAAAGTATTTGGAAAAGAGCTTTAAGATTTCTAAGACCCCCCCCCCCTCCAATTAAATCCACCATGTGTATTAGAAGTTCTGGGATGTGTGTGTGACTCATGACTGGCATGAAATAACTGTAAGATAAGAAGAGTCAGCAGATGTTCTAACCAGGTAAACATCACAGAGCTCATAAAGCCAGAAGTTGTAGATGGCTGTTGTGATGGCTGGGAAGTCGTACGCCTTAAAGCCGGCATCACAGAGGCCGACAGCAGCACTCAGCCTGGACAGAATCCATCTGTCGGACACACTCTCCTCTCCACACAACTGAAACAAAAAACCAATTAGGAACACATTAAGGACATGTTCACATTCTGGACTCCTCTGCACTTATGCTCTAGTCTGTAAAAACAATGTGGGCTTATTTTGAAAGACACGTTGTGGGCAAAGTAAATCCCAAAGCACAAAAGAGGTGAGCATTTCCTCGGTCATAGTCTGACAGGATTGTTGGATATAAAACAGTTTGTGTATGCACTTTTCTCTGCTCTTTCATCTTCTACGTTGCTCTCACCTGGGCTTTCTCTGATGGTACGAAGTTGTCTCCCAGTGTCTTCATGGCAAACTTCACAGCATTCCACAGTTTGTTGCAGAAGTGTCGGTAACCAAGGATGCGGTTGACATCCAGGTTGATATCCCTGCCTGGGAGCCACACATGGGAGATCATTTGTGAGTTTGTTTTCAAATATTTAACAAGCTGTTTTTTGTTTTTGAGAAAACTGACTTTGCATCTTTGTAATGGCTTTTTTTTTTTTGCTTGAGTCACAACAACAGTAAATAAGAAAAACAAAAACAGATCTTTCACCTTGGCTAGTATAAGCACACAGGGCAAAGCGGAGAGCGTCTGTTCCACATTCTGGGATGCCATTTGGATAGTCTGACTTCTGGCCCTGTTTTGCCTTCTCCACCTCCACTGGATCCAAGTTACTGTCTGTCAACTGGGCATGAAGACCCTATGGAGAATATAATGATTGGGAATAAATTGGACAGTGTCTGCTACTATTTTTAATGTGCTCACCCTGAAAATGAGAAACAGCTATCAGTTGCTTTGTGATGACTTAATTTGACAAGTTGGCAATGACTTTTCAAATTACATGAAGGCTAGAGTGCATTTACTTTAAGTCCTTCAGTGCCCTCTAGAGGGCAAGGCTGCTTCATCTGACAGAAGAGAGTGGGGGAGAGAGAGGGAGATTGATGGCCTCAATAAAAGCTTGTTGAAAGCAAAAAAAGGTGCTTAATCAAGCTTACATAAGAATATGGGCCTCGGGGGAGCAATGAGCTTATGGTGACCACGAAAACGACAAGCCAAATGAGAGAGAGGAAAGACTACGCGTGTGCAAGCCTTTGAACATGTATCAAAGCGTGATTATGCTTCACCTCTAGGGAGATCCCTGTAATGACATCCAGAGGGTCAATGACGTTGCCAAGAGACTTGCTCATCTTCCTTCCATGGGCGTCCCTCACAACCGCATGCAGATAAACCTGCACAAACAAAACAGTATTAGTCATGTCCTGCTAACACTATAATGTTGAGGTATGTCACAGTCTTGGCAGATGTGCCTGCTCTCACCTCTTTGAATGGCAGCTTGCCGGTCAGTTTGAGGCCCATCATCACCATCCGAGCAACCCAGAAGAACAGGATGTCATGGCCCGTCTCCAGCAGAGTGCCAGGGTAGAACACACTGAGATCCTCTGTCTGGTATAACAAGATGATAAAAATACATGAACACAGTGAGGAAACTGAAAGTACAATTAAAGGTAGAACTAAAACTCTTCACAAAATGTGTCCGACAAAAACATGCCCTTGTACAGTACACTGTCGGTATATTTCACTCAATTGATTCAGGCTGCCTTGATTTTAGCATATGCTCTCAAATAAGTTTACTTTGACTCAAAGACAAATAACTGGGAACATTGTAAAATTATATTTTATGAGTTACTGTCAACATTTATACAGCCCATTAGACAAACTGAAGAAAAAAGCACCCCTTACAGTAGGCTACATTTTATAAAGCTTAAATACAGTACATCTGAAATTCTGCTTTTCATTTCATGTGTTCTATGTGGTATATTATACTATGGAAAAAAGTGTGCAACAACTAACCATTTATGCGTTATCCATTTCATATTTCAAGTAAGTAAATTAAGCACACCATCAACCAGTTTTTGAAGTTAAATATAACACGAACACAGTCTTTTTGCCGATAACATTACTCTTATATTCCATTACAGTTTATATTTTATACTACTTATTTCTTCTTATTCTATTTTTACACCTTTTTTTTAACTGCATGGTATTTCATAGCAAAGTGAGGGAGAAACAGTATCTCAATTCTCTGCATGTCTTGTGCATCTAGTGAACTGAGAATAAAAAAAATCTTTGAATCTTTTGAATACTATACATATCACAATCAAATGTGATAAGTTACACTGCCAAATTAACACAATTACAACAACTTTAATTTAAAAGCTCATTACTTACATAAACGACAGCAAAAACGAAAACAATATCCACAACTAGTATATTTTGCAACTATTCAGGCCCAATTCATGCATGCACCCTTGTTTTATATGGCAAAATGCTGCAAACAAAACTGAATAAATGTTGTATAATTATTGTAACGTTCTATCATAGTTCAAGTGAATAGTTTTATTTGTCAAAAAACAGTATATTTCTATCTATGGTGATCTATATGTCATCAGGGTTTGAACTGTATAGTAAACCATAAAATGTACTAGTTGCTCAGAATTTTGCTTGTGCTGAACACTGACTGAGATATTACTGAATTCGAAAAGTGCTGAGTGTTAGAATATACGGTTTAGCTCACATAATAAACTGATATGTGTGTGGTGTTTTGAAAAAAGTGGACATCATATTGACACCAGCGGGAAAACAACTTAACAACAGTATGTCCAAAACAACTACTCCAGGAAGGTACCATTTATGTACATAGGAAAGCTGGTTGCTCGGTCTCTTTACCTCATTAGGCCAGCCAAAGATGGAGAAAGGAAAAATACCAGATGAGAACCAAGTGTCTAGGACATCCTCATCTGAAACACAGGAACATGAAATTATCTAATGTGCATGAATATAGAGTAGAGTTAATTAAATTAGATTAATCTGTGCAGTGGCCTAACACCATCTGATTAGATAACCTTTAAGCCTCTGTATCTATGAGACTTTGATGAAAAACTGTTGAATCTTACCTTGTCTGAGGGTAATTTCGTCAGAAGACACGTTGAAGCGTTTAGCTGCTTTCTGTCTGGCCTCCTCCTCTGATCTCCCACTGACCCAATAATGACCGTCCATGTCCTAGAAGGAGGAGGATATAAATAATCCTAACAGAGAATGAAATGTGTAATGTACAGCTTTTGGGTCTCTGGACCTTGACAATAGGGAGGGGCATCATCGTACCTCTCCTTGTTTCACAGAGGGATCATTGACAGTGATGAAATAAGCAGGAATGCGGTGACCCCACCACAGCTGCCGAGAGATGCACCAGTCCCTGAGATAAAGACAGACAGATAAATCACAAACAGGACTCAGTGACTCTACATTTTTTGGCTCAGCCCAGCATAGGTAGGGGAAGGTGTGGGTTTGTTCATCAAAGCTGCCACTTTAAGCAAAAAGGTTGTTAAATCAGTACACAGATGCATTACTTAATTCAAATATGAACAGTGGATCTCAGATTACTGAATAAGGCACAGAACAACACAGATTCTATTCAGTATGACAAAATACAGTGTATTATTATTCATTAATTTTGAATTATTTAGTGATTAAAATTTCACCTTGAACAGATGCTAAGTAAATGTTTGTGCAGTAGTTTGTCTAGAGTCCCTAAATCGGTAAATCTGCCCCAGTTTGGAACTGAATGTCTGAATAATAGTTCAGATGATGCTCTGACCTTAGGGTTACTCTAAAAACAGTGAATCATTTAATTTGCAAGATAACATTTCATAAATAGAAAATCTGTTTTCTTAATTTCTCCTGTACAGAAAATAGAACAAATAACATCAAAGATATTGATAGAGCTTTTTAAAATGAATTTTCTGTGGCCCATTTAATACATGATTTTGGTATCCATCGCTAAATGAAAGTAAAACAAGTTTAAACACTGACATTAAAATGCTAAACTGATTATAGTAAATCGACATCTACCAAAGTCACACCACTTACAAGAAATAACATTAGAACGTACAACAATAACATTACAACAACATTACTGAGTCTGTACCATTTAATAAGGTTTGATAATACAAGACAGAATAGAATTTATTTACAAAGAAGAGCCTATTACCTGATGTTGTCCATCCAGTTGAACCAGGTCTTAAGGTGGTGATCAGGGATAATTTTAAGGCGTCCTTCTCTGACTGCATCTGCAGCCTGCTTTCCCATGTCAGTGCAGTTCACATACCACTGTGGCTTCAGGAAGGGCTCCACAATGTCTTTGGATCGACTTAAAGTACACATATACAAGTGAAGTCAAACAGTGGTCCTTACCAGGAGGACATGTCCAACATAAAAACCCTCGTTCCATTAACTCACTGACACTGGGTACAGATTTAACGACTCATTAAAATATTCAGAGACACGATAAGAAACTTTAAGGCCATTTCCATAAAGTGGAACAAAAATCTAAAAATTCAGTCCAGTTGAGCCTTTTGACATATTTTGCTGTGTTGCATTCATTTACCATCTCTAGGGTAGTGGTGATTTCATCGATTGAAGACTGAAGTCATATCAATATTTAACATATATAAAAATGGCTTTGTGAGTACGTCTGGATCTTCAACAAGAATCACTACAGACCACACAGTGTGTTGTTATATTTGGCTGTAAACACTGAGTAATGCCAACTGGGCCTGATGAGTCATAACATACAAATCACATTCATAGCCATTAAGTGTGCACTGGAGCTAAACATTTAATCAAATCTTATTTACAATCACAGTGGCAGCCTGACGCTAAGCGACCACTATGTTGTGAACACAGTCCAAGAAATGCACAGATGATTTCTTAGCCCTAAAAACATCCTCCCAGGTCTGGGATACATGTTTCTATTTTAAGTTGATTTCATATTTCTTGGGGTGGTGTGGAAATGTGAGGGTTTTCATAGCAGTTTAAGTCTGTGTCTTTAGAAATAGCACATTGTTCACAATGATCACAATTCAACATTTTCCATCAAATTCTGCAGCTTTACAGTATGCCATCATAAATAACCTGCCAAGATAACAATACCTGCAAACTGGGACAACCATGGGGTTGTCTTTGATTTCTTTAAATTGCCCTCTGTCCTTGAGAGCCTGCAGCACTACTTTCCTGGCCTCAAAACGCTTCATGCCCTGCAGGATAGAAGACATAGTTAAAATGAAACACGAGGGAATGAAAGTGCTTCACCATGCAAACTATGGAGGAGAAGCCTGACTTTTTGTGTCATGGGGAACATGCACACACTGCAGGGGGACGAATGATAATGAGGCACTGTACCAGGAAGGGAGGAGGTACGTTAATGAGCAGGCCATTTTCATCCAGGATGTTGATGAAGGCCAGACTATGTCTCACTCCAACCTCGTAGTCATTATGGTCATGAGCCGGGGTGATTTTGACAGCGCCTGAACAGAAATTGGTGCAGAGATAGGAAAGAAAAAGATGAGGAAAAAAGAAGTGATAACAAGGAAAAGTGGCTTAATGAGCAGCTATTATTACATATTCTCATCACACCTCAGACCCACACACTGCTTTTTTGCCCTTTAACAATGTGTACCTGTTCCAAAGCTCATGTCCACAAAGTCATCAAACACAATCGGCATCTTGCGGTCACAGAAAGGATGCAGCACCATCTTTCCCTTCAGATGCTGATATCTGGAGTCATTGGGGTGGACGGCCACAGCCGTGTCTCCCAGCATTGTCTCGATACGAGTTGTAGCTACAACCACCTCCTCGTCTGAGTGACAGAGAAACATATTGACCAAAGTATTACAAAACATTGAACCGTAGCTTTTTGTTCCAAACATTCTGCGGTGTGTCTTTACATACCTGATCCAGCTACCTGGTAGGCAAAAGACACTAGCACTCCAAACTCCACCTTCTCCTTATAACCAGGCACAGGCAGCAGAGTTCTACCAGTGAGCTCCTTCTTATCCACCTGCAAAACACCCAGTAGTTAAAACCAAAAGATGGCCAGAACTGGATAGGTAAAAAAAAAAAGGATCACTTTTTTCTCCCAATACTGGACAATTTTGATATTTAACACATTGTATAATGTGATGATGCTGCCAGTTTGAAGTATATCATGAAAGCTGAAGAAAGAGTTCATTAGCTAAAATTTACAAAATTACTTCAGGTCCAGGTTTTTATTCTCTGACTACATATTTGAGCAAGGAAAATAAATACAATAATAAACAATACATTTTGATCTTTCAAACAACTTGTGGTCATGTGAGTACAGATTTCTGAGGAGTATTTGAGACTGAGGCCCAATCCCAATTCACCCCTTGGCCCTCCCACTTACCTCTATCCCTCCATTTTGCACATTCACTTGAAGGGGTAGGGGTGTCCCAATTCCTGATGAGTAAGAGGGGAAGGGCTAAGGGGGAGGGTTGTTTGGCCCTCGAAATGAAGATTTTTCAGGACCATACTACAAATGGAGGGGAATGAGAAATCTCCCATAATTCTGTTCCAATCATCAGCAAGATAGAGGTAAACAGCAAAAAAGTGCCAAGGGGTGAATTGGGATTGGGCCTAACACTACATCTGACTACACCAGGAGTGGGCAATCCTAGTCCTTGAGGGCCGGTGTCCTGCATGTTTTAGATGTTTCCCTCTTCCATCACACCTGATTCAGTTCATGATCAGGTCATCATCCAGCTCTGCAGAAGCCTGATAATGATGTAATGACTTCTAGGTGGGATGGAAGAGGGAAATATTTAAAACATGCAGGACACCGGCCCTCGAGGACCAGGATTGCCCACTCCTGGACTACACCCATGTTGTTTTGCCAAAGACAATGATGATTTCAAAGTCTACAAGTTGCACTGAATGCACTGTCCATGTTTCTCTATGTGTGTCAAACTCCAACACAAAACAAACAGTATATAATACAGTATATTCTCCCTTCATTGCAGTCTAATTCTTAAAATGATAAAATAAACCATTTCAAAAGCATCGTAAAACAGAATATACAAACAATACTAGGTTTTAAATCTAGAAAAAAAGTTTTGCTCTTGCACTGACTAACTTAAGTAACTTGCCTCTATGTCAGAGATGGCGGAGTTCAACGTGCAGGACCAGTTGACCAACCTCTTGCTCCTGTAGATCACCCCTTCTTCATGCATACGGATGAATGCCTCTTGAACTGCATAGGAAAGTTTCTGAACAGAGAAAGTAACAGAGCCATTAGAACAAAGGATATTGCTTAGTAGATTTTATGTAAATGAAACAAAGGTTCAGAGATTTTAGATCCTCACCGGGTCCATAGTGAAGCAGGCTCTTTCCCAGTCCAATGAGGAGCCCAGCTTCTTCAGCTGGTGGTAGATTCTGTCTCCTTTCCTAAAAAGAACAGAAAGCTTAAGTAGGATTGGGCCTTAACTGCATTTTTCAACATCTCTTCCTTTCAATAATTTCCTCCTCTTACTCGTTCTTCCACTTCCAGACTTCCTGGATGAAGTTTTCCCTGCCCAGGTCATGACGGCTCATACCCCTCTCTCTCATCAGCTTCTTTTCCACCACCACCTGGGTGGCGATGCCAGCGTGGTCACAGCCTGGGTTCCACAGAGTGGTCTCACCCTTCATCCTGTGCCTGAACACAGAAAAAACCACAGCAATTCAAGAACATAGCTTCTAAAACTTACAAAGCATGAATTCATTTATTAAAGTCTTCTGAGCAACAAAAGTCTGAAAGACCTCATATTCATTAAAACTGATGCTACAGAATTGGAGTTACCATCTAGTCAGAGAATCCTGAATAGCATTCGTGAGTGCATGACCCAGATGAAGAGATCCAGTCACATTAGGAGGAGGAATACACATCATGAAGATGCCACGAGGGTTGGGTTCTCCTAGGCTCTTCCTCTGCATAGAGTTGCATCAAAGTTGTCAATGTAATCTTATTACAGACTGCACAAGACAAAAAATTCAAGATTTTAATGAATGTAGTCCAAATTACAGGAAATCCGTACCCCATACTCGGGCTTGAAGAATCCCTGCTTCTCCCACCATGGATACCAAGCAGCCTCCACATACTGGGGGCTGTAGGAGTCAGGAAGTGGACTGATAACATCTGATACCAGTGAAGAAACAAAGGAAAGGTTAAAATTGCTAAAAAAAAACCTGGGCAGGCATTTTCTGACAAATGTTTGCACAAACAACAGTCATGTAACATAACACTGCCTAAGGCTAAATCTGTTAGCCTGATCAACATCAAGAAAGTATTTCCCCCAAATTATTTTACAGTCCCTTTTTCTTTGTTTATGCTTGTGCTTGGTTAGGTTACTGTATTTTAAAGTGTTACATGCTTTGTCTTTTAGCCAATGACACAACCTCAAATTCCATAACTGATGATTCTCTCATTTATATGCAGTAGATGCTGAATGTTTTTGTTGTGTATCAGGACTGAGTAACCATAACTACATTCATTACATGGTGTTTTGTAGTCGGCTTCCGGGGTATTTCTTTTTAATCACCTTTTTTGTCTCCTTGAGGAGTAGGGATGTTGTATGTAATCACTCCCAGCTCCTTCTTCTCAGGCTTTGCTTTTTTCTGAAAAACACAAGCGGAAGAGCATACACAGACATTAATCATGCTGTTGATAGACACTGTGAGTGATCTATAGTTTTTAAAACTTGCACTAAAATCATAACATATTTTCTACCTCTGATGGCGCCTGGGTCTTTTTCTTTGCCTCCATTTCTTTCTTCTGTTGGAACTTTTCCATCTTCTCTCTCTTTTTAGCCTCCTTCTTCAGCTGGGCTTCCGTCTTTGGTGGACCTAAAGAAGACAACATAAAAATAATTAGCAGACTGTTTACAACAAAGATTTTTTTATTTATTTTTTTTTATTTTCACAAGGCTTATTCACCATTGGTGCTGTTGCCAGCAGTATCACTAGCAGCGTTGCCATTTTCTGCATTTGTCTTCGGTGTGACTGGCACCATCTTTTCACAGAGAGTTATCTTCCCCAGAACCTTCAGAAACTGTGGCTGATTTATGCAGGTTGAGAACCACCTGGTGACATTGGTCAGGTCCTTCCTGTCAGGTGGCTCCAACACCTAAAATGAAAAACATGACAAGATGTGACGTTTTTAGAAAATAACAGCAACAGATTGAGCTTACGGAAGATTTGATTTCTAATTTTTGAATCATGAGTGAAAGGCTCACAGATATTAAATACATAAATGGAGAAACTTGTATATTAACCAACGTACATATTTAAAAGGTAGAAGAAGAGCTGCCGCTACAGCCATATCAGCCAGAGTGATGCCTTCTCCAACAAGGAAGGTTCTGGGTTCCAGCGCCTGATTAAGAACCTTTAAAACACGCATCAGCTCTGCACGGGAACTCTGCTGGAGCTGAGGGAGCACAGGAAGTAATTTGAGTATGGAACCACTGAATAATAAATCCCATAAATGTCACCATAATGTCTGCATTTCCCCCTTACCTTCTTGTCCACCCCTGTCATCCCCATCAGTGGGAAGACCACAGCGCATGACACAGGGGTCAGTTCATTGTCTGCAAAGCTAAGCCACTGCCACACCTGGCTCTGCTGCTTCGTATCGACACCAGCCCTCTTCCCTTGAAAAGCCAGGTACCAGGCAACAGCACTGGCCCCACTGAGGATGGTTTCACCTTCGCCAGGGCCCAGTACCAGGATCGGTCTGGTGCGGGCATTTAAGGAGGTGGGAGGGTCCTCTGTGATGGTCTTTGGGCGAGATGACGGACAAAACTCCGCAGCTATCAGAGCAAACAGGCTTCTGAAGTCATCAGGGTGAGGTGACACATAGAGAGAAGCCATCCCTAAGAGAAGAAAGAGAAAGTATATCCTCATTGTCTTCGTCTGGCTTTTGACAAAACATACTACTCAATCCATACTCTTTAGCACTGTGTTTTGTGTGCGGTCTGGCAAAACATGAATGCATGTCTGTCCTTAAAAGCTGGTTCAATTCGTTAAAACGCGTATGGTGGCATTTACCATGAAGCTATCAAGGGTGGTGTTAGGTCAGCTTTGAAAACAAAAGGGCTTCAACAACTTTAGGGAGGTTTCGCTTTCAAAACTGTTCAACACCGTTTACTTTGAGTGTGCATCGATAGCTCTGTTAGCATGTTAGCTATGTCGTTTACTTTCTGTAAAGCCGATCTCTCACACCTGTCAAGGCTGATGACCACTCAAACCAATCTGGCTACTTAGCATTAGCTAAACAAACTACAGGTCAAGTTTTTTAAAACTGCGAGACAGAGTGTGCAGTGCGTCAAATGTTATTCTAAACTCCAGTAAACTTAGCATGTGGCTTTTTGGCAATATTTTAGCAAGAAGTTATTCATACCTTTGAATGAAACGGAAAGAGACGTCAGCTTAACTTAGCATTCACAGCATCGCCACATGCTCTCCACCTCTCTGCCGTCTGATGCAACTACAACCAGCAACGTGTTCCGGGTTTCAGTTGCCGCTTCCGGTACAGAGCGGAAGTACCTCAAACAACTACGTCAACGAAAAACAGAAGAAAAAAAGTAATAACAATAATAATAATAATATGTAGTATACAATAGTTACCTCCATAGCTTAATTGCCTAAATCATATTTTTTCAGGTCATAGCCAATGATGAAAAATCAATCAGTTGTGTTAGGAGGGTAAATTTACACAGATATTACAACTTGGCCGAAAAATGATTTAGGCATTTTTAAATGCCTAGACTGAGGCTATCAACATGTAAAATGGCATTTTTAATTGTATAATTTTATTCTTATTAAGTCAATGATTTTCCACTTATTATTATTTGTAGTTATTCTCATTCACATCTGCTTACACTTGATTTTCTTCTTCTTCTTTTATTTATTTATTTAAAATATAAAATCCAGACGTAAAAAGCCTCCTATACCCCCAAAACAAATTAGAAAAATACAGTGGACAAGAAGATTTCCATTGGGTTACTATATGCATAGTGCTCTTAGCCTTGCTGGAGTTTCAGTTCAGTCAGTTGGGGCCTGTAGTGGGATTTCAGTTGAGTACTGGTATGGGATCAACTTTCATATTGCAGCATAGTATCAGTTGCAAATTTACTAAAGGTTTAATCTGAAATACTTGGAGATATGTTTTTATGCACCAGGCCTCTGTCATCCCCAGCAACCTGGAGGGTGTTTCATCTCCTGTTGAAGGAATCTTGAGTTCCTCTTGTCCCATTCTGTGCCATTTGGCTTTTACATCTTACCACATCTCCACATCATTTTTACGAGATTTTAATTTTATTACACTATTCATACACTGTGCCACCAGTTCAGTCAATCCAGCATTGATATAAATCAATAATATGTAACAAATAGTACTATTTTGATGAGAAAAAGTTATAGCACAATCACAAAGAAAAACACATAAGATGATGGTAAGCCAGCATTGTCTTTATGCAAATGTTGAGGCAAATGTTCATCACAACAATGATCATACAAGAGAAAAAAATTACATCCAAAAGCCTTGTGCACAGTGTTTTTTTTCAAAATCACAGTTAAGTTAACAATAAATCCCCTATCAAATACAGCAGGTACAGCTTTTTGGATAGCCAGCTTTCCACAGTGAAGTGTAAGACCTATACAAAATATTGAGCTCACTATGTTTAAAATAAGCAAATCCTTCAATAAGAACTAAGGCATATCATATTTCCCTTTTTCAAACTCCCACGCATTGAATAAACTTACAAATCAAAAATACTTGAGGGAAACACACAGGTTTGTTGCTGTGGGTCATAATGCAGAGCCTAAACTTCTCTTCATTTATTCTGATTCCTGTCCAAAACCGTCTTGCACTGCACCAATGATCACATCCACCACCCCCTTTATTGCCCCTCCTGCCATCCTAAACACATTACCCACCCCACATCCACTCCTCCACACCAGCTTACCTACACCTCCTCCTACTGCTTTCGCCTGACCGCCCATCTCTGTCATCACTGTCCCTACATAGCCCTCGCTCTGCTCCCATAACCGCCTTCCAAAGAACTTGGTCACCCACCACGTATTATCTAGCACATCACTAAATATCCCCACTGTGTCGCCAGCCAGGGTCCCTACACCTGTGACCCCAGTGTGGCAGCTGTTCAGCAGGGCCCCCAGCATAGAGGAAGTACAGTAGTAGGTGTTGGAGAGACAGGTATCCCCCAGACTCAGCACCATGTCTACAGCTGAGCCCATCCAGGACAAGAGGTCAGAGGTCAAGAGGTGGAAAAAGGAAAAAGCCTCTCCGGGCAAAGCTGAGAGAACTCCTAGGTCTTCCTGAAGAACATATGACACCTGGTTGAAGAAAAAAAATATGATGAGTATAGACAATATATCACAAAATGACAGTGTACAACCTGAGGCGATGCGGTGAACCCAGAGTAAACTAGCCACACCTCATTCCTGTGTAAGCTGCTGGGAGGTGCAGGCAGGAATGAGGAGGTTTATTCAGACTCTACAAATAATGCATTAAAGTACATTTGGAAAAGTGTATCCTAAACCTTTTTATGATTTACATCATGTTGTAAAAGATGAAGGGTCCCTTGAGCAGTGGAGGAAGAGGTATTCAGGTCCTTAACTAAGTAAAAGTACTAGTACTCCACTGTGAAAATACTGCACCGCAAGTGAAAGTTCTGCATTTGAAATCTTGCTAATGTAAAGGTATGAACATATTATAAAGCATGTAAATTAATTTGAAAGTATGGAGCATAAAAGTAGGTATTGTGCAGTAAAATAGCCCCCGTCAGTGTATTACTATTACATGTGATGTAATTGGAATCATCTTACATCTCCAGTGATGTATGTGCTGCTACTGTTGTGGATGTTTATGGCTGAACTTTACTTATTGTTGGTAATTCAATATATGTTTGTAGCATCACTGTCCGTTCTGTCCAAAAAGTGAAATTTTCATGAACCTGATTTTCAGTTTTGTGACAATGCAAACTCTGCACAGAAATGAAATACTAAAATAAAGTACAGGTAATTTTCAACTTAAAAGAAAAAAAAACACATCCAAGAAAATGTTGAATATTGTAATTATTCCATATTCTCACATTAGACTACTTATTTGAAGGATCTATTGCTTATTATTATTAACAACTGAATTTTTTATTCCTTGTTAAATATTGTTTAAATGGAGGAAAAAAAAAAAAAAAAAATATATATATATACCTGCAATGC
>JAPTYQ010000009.1:12128298-12176396 GCA_029814465.1 Ostorhinchus cyanosoma
ACGACAACAGCTGGAACCTGTGGATCCCCACGGGTCAACACACTAGTTAAATACATATATTAGTTGTCAGCTCCGCGTTTGACGGAGGTCTGCGCTCTCCGAGTGCTTTTCTGGTAAATATAATAATATTATGGGGGTTTTTTTATAACAGGAGTATGTGCTACAGCCGGATGGTACCATCACTCCACTGAACAGTGTACAGAACTACGTGCTGAGTGAACAGCAGGCTGGGGAGATCCTGGCACAGGTGTGAAAGGAATAATCACAACAGATGCATACATGTGGGAATTGGAAGACAGTTGTATTAAAGTTCTTCTCTGTTCTTTCCTGGTGTGTATTTCTAGGTACTCGCACAGCAGCAACAGCAACAGAAGAAACGTCAGGTGGCCTCTAAACCTCCTACACCCACTCGCTTGTCCCTGTTACCCCCGGTGACAGCAACCCCAGGCTCTGCCACCATGCACCTACAGATCCTCACAGCCCAAGCCCTGGCTGACAGCTCCACCACCGCCCCCCACCGCCGTTCTAAGCTGCCCCCTCTGTTGCCCGCCATGGCCAGAGGGTCTCCAGGAAAGCTGGGGGTTCTGGAAAATGGTGTTCAGAGACTGGAGATAAGGTTGGCTCCCGGTGTCCAGGACGGTACCCAGCAGCAGCAGCAGCAGTCAACTGAGATGGTGGTCATTCACCCTTATGAGTGCTCCGAATGCTCCCTACTCTTCCAGACCCCAGAGGACTTTCTCCAGCACCAGGGAGAGCACTTCCTGGGCCAGGACAAAGAGAGCGGAGAGGCAGGAGTCATGAGTGGCTTTGAGGAGGTGCGAGGGAAGGAGGAACCCGCTGAGAAGATGGAGGACTTAAGGCTCAGAGTAACAGAGAAGAAAGCGACGGTGTGGGCCAAACCCCAACAGTGTGAGCTCTGCAACCGCACCTTCACCTCCATCAACAGGCTGGCCGCTCACAAGCGAGTGCACGAGCAGGGCACGCATGAATGCCCCGAATGTGGGAAGGTCTTCAAAAAGGCCACCTCACTGCAGACGCACATGCGCACTCATTCAGGCGTGGCCAGGTACTTGTGTGTGGACTGTGGTCACGGCTTCACCACTGAGATGACGCTCATAATGCACAGGTAAAGGGGGCTCACACAGGGGGTTTTCTCTATAAAGTCTTGAAAAGTTTCATTTTTGTCTTAACCCTTAAAGACCCAAACAGCCACCAGTGACTAAAAGCAGTTTTCTCTATCACTCTAAAATACTAGTTATTCTGGCAAAAAACTGAAGTAATGCTACTACTGCTGGTTTAATGCAAGTTTACATGTTATTAATGTTGAAAAGGCGAATATTTTCAGCGCACAACTTTGGGCAAAACCTGAACACTTACATTTAAAGATAACATTTTTATATGCAGTATTTACCAAACCAGGCAAGTAATGGAATTTTGCTTTGTTAAAGCTCTTACATGGTAGTACTCTGGCACTTTTGTTATTATGAAATACATCCATGTCATTTACACATTGATATATGGGAATAAAAGGACAAAATATTTGACTATGTTTGTGTCTGAAGGTCTACAGATGAAGCATCATCAGGTTCTTGGACAGAATTGTGTAACTGATCGTTGTAGTACAGTATTTTGTCTTAAATTATAAATAATTGAGTCAGCATACAAACAGTTGGTTCCTTTAGCATTGTTAAGGAACTTTTGTTTTAATAGATGAAATTGGCATTTCTTTACGAAAACGACAAATATTGCAATATTCTCGGTATCGCAATGTTGTACACTCATATCACAAGTTTTGCCAATATCGTGCAGCCCTACTTTTTATTCAGTTTCCTCTTTTTGATATAATATCCATCAACTTTAATTTGAGCTTTATGAGCATCTACATGATGATCAGTGAAGTAAAAATAGGAAAATACCAGATTTACACTGAAAAAATGCAAAATACTGAGGACAATATTATAATAAATGGTGATAAATCACTTAAGAAAGGTTAAATGAAGAGAAAAAAATCCATTTGGGAACGGATACAGAAGTAGCTCTGGATCTTTATGGGTTAAATCCAATGTTGATAAGATGTGAAATGGGTTATTTAAGTATTAGAGTAAACAGACAGAGAGAAAAACATAAAGCTACCAGTAAACACCTGCCATCACTAAATTTTGTGCTGTCACGTCATGAAATAGGTCTTAAAGTGTGTTCATAGTGGTCTGACAATGCCTTTGGCTGTTTATAGACGGTGACATTTCTGCAGACGTAGAAGTTTATTGGCTTCCATCAAGGATGATTCCCAGGCTCATGGCAACACTTAAATGTGAATGTCAAAAGCTGGCCTGAATCAAGTCTGATGCATATGGATTGTAAACTGATGAAATTACATTCTTAGTCAAAGGCTACGACAGAAGTTAATATACAAGAGTGAACTGTCATTCAGGGAGCATCATCCATCTACAGTTCTGTGGTGGTAATCAGTGATGTAAAGCTAAGAGTCGCACTGTTACAAAGTGGTATTTGCACTTCCTGGAGGAAAGTTTTAGAAAGAGAGCTTGTGAATAGTATTTTACCATACGTAAAAGTACTCAACACTCTGCTCAGTACGTCATTTGATTCTACATTCATGTTAGTTGTGGATTTTGATTGCAGATAGAGTCATACTGAGACATTCACCTTAATTTCTGTCCGTGTTCGGACGTTGTCTCAGAGTGTGACGTGGTTTGCAAGACTACGATGACAGTTGTCTTTATACGCGTCTGACATAAAGACAAAGTAGCTCCGTGTCATGACCAGAGATAGCAAAATATTTCTTTTACACTGGTCAACTTTCATCTGGGACAGCTTAGATTCACACAGTGTACCCTGTTGTAAATTCAACTTATTGTAACCTTTAGAAAGTGGGATCACAGCTGCACGGTGTTGTTTCTTTCTGTTCATGTTCCCATGTTTGTGTCTTGCAGAAAGTCCCACACTGCAGACCCACTTCACCACTGTCATTTCTGCAACAAAACCTTCACCAACATGACAAAGTACCTCTACCACAGACGAACTCACCTCAACTATGATTCGTCTGCCGCCCCAGCCCCCATCTCTGTGGTAGGAAAAGAACCACAGACTTTCAGTGTTTTGGGTTGTCTCCATCTTAAAGTTAATTTAATGTTCGAATGCTTCCTGTTTTTCTAGGTCTCACCTTTGAAAAGAGCATCTGTTTCGGCTCTTGCCATCCTACAGAGAGCTCGGGAGAAGAGGAGCTCTCATATGGAAGAAGAAAACATTAACCTGCTGGCCCCTCTCACAGAGGAAGAGATGGAGAAACTGAGTGAGGATCCAAAGCCGAGTTCCCAGAGCAAAGCCAACGAAAAGGGAGTAGAGAAGCAGGGAAATACCACCAACAACCAGAAGTTGTCTTCTCCATCTGTAGCTGTGCCTGACACTCAGACACCAGAGGACGCCACAGAGACAGGATCATCTGTAAACCCTGCTCCTCCAGAGGACCCTGTAGCCCCCGTCACATCTGGGTCCTCTGACTCAGCAGAAGCTGCTCCAGCGGTGTCATCATCAGACAAAGGACCTGTTTCTTGTCGCTCCTGCTCTAAGACCTTTCCGTCGCAGCTGCAGCTCGTCCACCATCGGCGGAAGGCCCATGTCACTGAGCGGAGTTTTGTTTGTGGCATCTGTGGCAAGTCTTTCAAAAAGCAGATCCATGTGCGCAACCACATCCGAACACACACTGGTGAGCGGCCATTTCAGTGTTCTGACTGTGGTAAAACTTTCTCATCACTGGCCAACCTGATGCGTCATAATCTCATCCACTCCGGTGTTCGGCCGTACCGCTGCGAGGTCTGCCACCGCTCCTTCTCCCAGTCCTCTAACCTCCGCCAGCACAGCCTGCTGCACTCCAGCGCAGCGACACTGAGCTGCCCAGACTGCCCTGCCACCTTCCGCTGGCCCACCAAGCTAGCGGTCCATCGCTACACCCAACACCCGGGGTCTCCAGCCCCCTTCCCCTGCCTCCACTGTGAGGCTGGCTTCCTAACAAGGAGGCAACGAGACAGCCATTGCCTCGAACAGCACCCGACCCAGGTTGGGACTGAGGTGGGAAAAGAGACCCCAAATCCAGCAGACCAAGAGGTCCCATCACAGCCTTCCACATCCACCACAGTAGAGGCAGAGCCCGGAGACTCCGTCAGTCTTCGGGGAGGCCTCGAATGCAACATTTGTGGGAAGAAGCTCAATTCTCCTGCAAATCTGCGACTTCACAGACTGAGCCACTTCGCCTTGGGGCCCGGTCGGCCGCGGTGCCCCTCAGGGAAGCGACCAAAAGCCCACCAGTGTCCTGTCTGTGGCAAACTGTTTGTGTCTTCGTCTGGAGTTGCGCTCCACCAGCGGGTCCACACCGGTGAGCGGCCATTTCCCTGTCAAGTGTGCGGCAAACGCTTCCGTCAGAACACACACCTGCGAGAGCACCTGCGCACACACTCTGGTGAACGGCCATTTCGCTGTGAGGTGTGTGGAAAGGGTTTTATCCAAAGCATGCACCTGGCAGAACACCGTCGAACACACACGGGCGAACGGCCGCATGTGTGCCCGCAGTGTGGCAAAGCCTTCAAGACCTTCTCTAACCTGAGGAACCACAAGAAGACTCACGCCAGGCAGCAGAAGCTGGACGAGGAGGCCGCTGCACAGGCTGCCATGGAGACCAGCTCTGCTGTGGCTGTGGTGGACGCTTCAGCTGTAGAACTCGCTAACGGGCAACCTCAGCTCATCCAGATCCAGGCCTCGGATCTTCAGCAGGTCAGTCTGTCCACGCCATCCATGGTTTATAAACTGAGTTACGTGCTATTTCACCACAACAATACATGCACCAGCTTATATCGAGGCCTATTATTCAAAGCAGCACACATTTTGATGGAATAATTTAGTTTCAAAATTTAGTTTTTATTCTTTTTCAGCCTTTCAGTTTTGTTGATGTGAGTTCTCTTTCTAGGAGCAAGGTTCATTGTTAATGTTTGTGTTGCTCCGTTGGGCATCTGGGTCAGAAACCTACCTGCCTCTGCACATTTCACTTGTCACATGTGTAGTACTTTAGTTTTATATTTATTTTGGGGGTTTGTGGAATAATTATCAGGGCAGATCCAAAAGTCTTAAAAAGACTTCAATTAGATTTTCCTAAATTAAGGCAATCATTAATCCTTAAATCATACAATGAAAGATTTTAAAAAATTCCACAGGCACAGTAAATGATGTTATATTTGCTTTGGAAATCTTTGCAAAGAATTTGTCAAGTTTTAATTATTGTTTAGTATTTTATCAGAGATTGGAATGAGTGGAGCTGCCAACTGTCAGTCATGGGTGGAGGCGTCATGGACAAATGCAACATTAGCTGGATTGAAATGTGGTTCAGACTGGTTCAAGGCAATAGCTATGAGGTTAATGCTGATATTATAGTGAATATAAGGTCTTAAATTTGACCAAACACGCCTTAAAACTGTCTTCAAAAGTCATAAATTTGGCTTTTTTAATCATGCAGAGACCCTGATTATATTAATTGTTATAGTTTCTCACATTGAATGAAAGTACATGACGTGAAAACTGATTTACAAAAACAGTGTTTACGAAAGGTGCCACGCAAACACATTTTAGTCTCCTCTTGCATTGGGGTAAAGCAACCGCAGTGTAAAACAATGCTTTTGCTTATTTTTTTACGTCAGTTCTTTATTTCATGCTAATTCTGACTATTTCCATTTCCCTAGACACAAGGCACCCCTACCATCATGTGTAATGAGTTTGGGGAGACCATAGCCATCATTGAGACCAGTGAGGGAGGGGCACTGCCTCTGGAGCAGGCCTTGGAAATCTATCACACAGCTTTGGAGAACGGCCTCGCTGTGGATACAGTCTCTGTGGATCGACTGCAGCTTCTTTGAGGACGAGCGTCGCATAAAATACCGTCAGTTCTTGAGCACTGTCGCTAAAGTAATGTCTAATACTGACCCAAACAAAGAGTGACTGACTACTGTGAGGTATTCATGTCAAGAGGAACGACTGAATTGAGCCTTGTGTACTGGACATGAATACTAGACTATGAGAAAATGCATATTATGTTGAGCAAAAAGACCAAAGTATGTCAACATCTCTCGTTTACAAAAGCGCAAAAAGAATCTGTTCAGAGCCTGAGATGAACGATGCTTCTGAAGTTAGAGCTGTGGCTTTCATCATTAATAAGGACCATTGATTGTGCCTCAGATGACATTTGTATTAATAATTTCACCATTTATATGAAATAGATGTGATTTTCCTTCTGTTGAAATGTCAGGTTGTGCCATTGGAGCCATTTATTCTGTTGTAAATAAATCAAATCAATAAATGTTTTTTTCCAAATACCATCAGTGTTTCTAATCTAGTCTCATTCATCAAACATAGCTGAAGTTCTATACACTAGGAGTGAACTAAACACTGTTGATAGGGTGCAAGCTTTGCATTTAAAGGGGTCGTACATAAATCATGATGCAGCTAAATTAGGGCGGCACAATTCATCAACGGGCAATGTCAGTGTGATTGTATAACCGTAAAAAGGCTGAAATAAAATTAAAGGTCTGGTGTGAGGATGGGGACATTTTATATTCAGTGTAAAACATGCAAAAGAAAAGGTGCTACCGTTTCAGCTGAAGAAATACTCATTTAGAACTAGATCATTATCAAGAAAAAAGCTGAGACTAAAACTTGAACTTTAAAAACAGACCTATTTTTTAGGCCTCTGCTCAAAAATTGCATAATAAAAAGAGTATATCTCTGCAACCACAAGGTACCTTTGAATAATTCCGGTGTCATAATAAAGGGAACGCTTGTGAAATGTGTTCAGATGTGTAAATATCAGTATATATGTTACTGGTTAAGAGTAAATGAAGATGGCACACTTCAAAAATGAATAAAAGTTTCAGCTTCACCTAAAAAAAGAAAAGCACTTCCAGAATAGTTATCCCTTTGGAATGATCCAGCTGCAGCTTTAAACCTCTACCAAATCATAGCACAATAAGTGAACATTCTCTCTGCAAAGGCTGACTGATAAAGTGAAGCAGAATAGAAACAACCATCAGCCCACGAGGCCCCCAATTGGGGGGCGCTTGGGCTTGAAAGGGGAAAAAAAACTTTCCCTCTTGAGGCCAGAAAGAAAACTGCAATGCTCATTCCTATCTGTGTTCGATTACAGTAATGGGATTCAGCTTCATTCCTCTGTGAGTATCCAAGTCTCAGATGGTCCTCTCTAGTTCAGAAAAAACAATGCTCATGTTGCCTTTTACTGCCAATGCACTGTTAGGTAAACTACCTACTTACATCAGCAGCCTCTTATTCCAACTATAGCACTAGGTCGACGCTCGACTCCTGAATGTTTCCAGCAGGAACTGAGTAAAACTGCTTTCTCTTTTTATGCAGTGGATATGAAATAGGCTGCACTGTTTTTACTAGAAACACTGCCTTCCTTAAATACTTTTCCATCAACATTCTAAGAACTGTCATAAAAACATGCTGCTGCTTTACATAACCTTGGCTGAGGGTAAATGTCTAATTGACTCTTCTTTTAGCACTTTTATCTTTGTTTACTTTTCCATACTAAATGGAAGAAGCGATCTCAAAGGGACCTTCCTGGCTAAATAAAGAATAAATGGAAAAATACTTTTGTCCACATAGTTGCAATATGACTTTTTCATCAAATTGCAAAGCTAAATGGAGACTGAATATCTGAATGTGTTGTCTTTTTTTTTTTTTTTTTTTTTACATACAGAAAGAAAAAAACTTTCACATTGCTAGCGATAAAATCACTTTAATTGAACACCTATTTTTATTTGCATACTGAAAGATACAGATACAAACTTAAATTATCCATATAAATTCCTCTCCTCCTCACTGGAACAGCAAAACAAGGAGTATAACACAAAAACATTAATAGCCATATTTATTGTTTTTTTCCATTTCATGTGTTTTACCTTCGGTAATGGGTGTCTTAAAAGTCAACTTATGTTCAATGACAGATTTTTCCTTATCAATAATATAATGAGTCTACTGACTCTACAGGAATTATTTACAACACAACCAAGTCTTGCACAAAGACACAACCAGTATTAGATCCTACCAGCTCTCTCTGATTCATAACCCTCCGCTCACTTCCCCCGGTTTTCTCTCGGCCCGTCTAAAAAGGCCCGCAGAGAGCAATAAAGTGACAAAGGGAGGAAGGAGGGAAGGAAAAGAGGTGGAGGAAGGAGATGTACAAGTGTTGAGGCTATAGAATTAAACTTTGCAAAGGAACAAGAGGGGCATACAGGATCGTCTAAAAACATACGGCTTATTACTGTCCAAAGAATATAAAGGTCCATGTTACTGTACGTCTGTCTTCCTCACTGAAATAAACAATAAAAATAACTGCACCGCAGGTCCTTGCTGAGGTGAAGCCAGTCAAGGGAAGACTACAGAGGAGGAGCTGCACAGGCGTGGAGCACAATCTCTCACATGCCTGCCTCCAAAATTATAAAAAACCTAGTACAAGAAATCAACAGCTGGAAGGTAACATCCACCAGCAAAGTGAACAGAAAAGGACCAGGGTTCACTGCAATGATATGAGGAGTAATAATAGTCATCATAAGAATAATACAACAACAAACTGAATAATGGCAATGTTAAATACAAATCAAATAGTTAAAAAAAAGTTAATAAAACTGCTTGGCAATAGAGGGTTAAGGCCTTTCCAGCCTGACCTCTACGACTAAGAGCCAGGATGTGCCGATTGACTCTGACCCACTTCCTTCATGGCTAGCGAATGAGAGGCACAGGAATGCTTGGTTCCTACCTAACTGGCATGTGCTCGGGTCAGATGCAAGAAGGGAGGAGGACTTGGCCAGATGAGTAAAACTGCAGGAATGATGGCACTGCCAGAAGTCCACTTAAAATGCAGTCAGTTTTTTCAGTCACTGGTAGTAGACCACTGTCCTGATGGTCTACGAGCAATAAAATGGAAAAAAAAAACAACAACCCAGAACCAGTGAAGGGATCCTTCCAGGTTCAAAGCAATGGGTTCTCTGTAAAATCAAATACGTTTCTGTGTGCGGAGGGCCCAGCCCCCTGACGTCAGCAGAAACACGACATGAGCTTACAACACTTGACTCAACATACAGGTTGTTCCTTATCAGCAGTGATTTACTGCTTTTACTCATCTACCCCTAGTAAAAACAAAACAAATATCAAAACATGTAACTTTGTGTCCTTGTTTGAAAATGCTTTCCATGTCTCAGAATGGGTTAAGCAGGTCTCTCAGTCCAGCATGAGAACCCTTTCTTCAAGGCAAATGAGTGCAGCTGTACACAATGGTCCTTCGTTCACTGGCGTCAATGGTTGCTTTCAATACAGAGTGCTAATTCAAGTGTGGGAATTAAGAGTTTGCAGCGTGTGTGTTGGTCTATGGTGATGGTGTTATATGGTAGGTTTTGTGCCACTGTTTTTTCCAAATGTCCTTTTTGGTTCAAGGAAGTCACATTACAAAAAAGTCCCTTACTTTGCATACAAATCTCTTACACTCTCCAAGCTTGGCTGTTGACAAGAGATCAAAACCAGAATATGACCACATGAGAGTAAAGAGTGTGACTTCAGAAACGCATCAAAGCGTGTAGGGAGTGGAAAGATGCGACTTCTGACGGTCACTGATTGGCCAATTCAACTCGCCAACACTCCTCATCTCGAGGAGTCCTGTGAATCGCGAGGATCCTCCGGGCTCGCTTCAGCCCCTTGCTCCATTTCTTCGTCCTGCAGTTCGCCAACTCCTCTTCCAGATCCTTCTCCCAACTGAGAGCTGGAAGGTCCAGGTCCTGAGCCAGCCGAATCAGGCATGCCGAAAGCAGAGGCATCGGAGGGGGTGGCTGTCTGCATGATCTTCTGCCGGACTTCCCTGATCTTCAGCTGCAGACACACCTTGGTGGGGAATATATCGGAATATCGTGTCTGGAAGGCTGCAGTGGCCTGAGCTGGAAGAGCAGGACACACAATGGTCAAAATGGGAATCCATAAATGTAAAATGAGCTTCAAGAGCTTCTAACTTCACTACACTAAAGTGAAGACTTTCCCCAAAAACAGTAAAGGTGGAAACGCTGTAATGTATGTATAGCTCAGTTTAAGACTATGTAACATCATTATCAATACAATTTCAGACCTATCATCAGTGCCATTAACCCATAAAGAGCCAAGCAGCCACTGGTATCCAAAAGCATCTACTGATCTAAAATGTTCAATAACTTCTGCACCACTAAACCTATCAATATGTTGAAATAATTAGTGTAAAGTACAGTTTGTCATCTTTTCATCATCATCAGATATGACCCATTTGGATGTTCAGAGGGTCCATAGTGAATGTGGAAACAATGCCATCTTCTACAACATTGATTAACCAGTAAAATCCCTGGAGTTGGATCAATGACAGTGGATGGACACACTTGTTTTTATGTTCAGTAATTGATATCTTTGCTGTAAACGTAACTTTTTTCAGTTTTGTCTGTTCTTGACATAATAACCCTCAACTTTAATCTGAGCTTTTATGAACACATGATCAGTAAATGTACTTTAGGAAAATATCTCATTTTCACTGGAAAAATGCGAAACATGGAAGATAATATTGTAATACATGGTGACAAATCACTTAAGAAAGGTTAAATAGAGAGAAAAAATTATTTAGGGGCCATCACAGAAATGTCACTGGGTCTTTATGTGTTAATGCATCTTTATGAAACATATGTTGACGTCATAAATAGTTCAATTTATAGATCAGAGACCTTTGAGGGCCTAAATTTCCCATTTTTGTATTTGAGAGTTTTTAAAGGATCTGTAGGAATCCTGTATGAGTCACTATTGTCTAACCTGAAGGAAAGAAGCCTTGCTCCTGGAACAGCTGCATAACCAGTGCTCTCCTCTGGTCCAGAGTCCTTCGCAGGGACGAGTATGGCACCTTCTCAAACTCCAGTTCTGCCAGGATGTCCTCTCCCTCTGTGCCTAGGAAAGGGACATAAAGGCAAAGGGGCTGAGCCTTCAGGGAAACAAATTATGTATTTAAACAAAACACACGAGTCCTCCCTAAAGCTTAAACCCTTATGTCATGCCACCATTTAAGACACCAGCGTGTAATCGTTGGCCAGAACTGGAATTTCAACCTTCATGTGACAAGCTTGTGCAAGCCTGTATTTTTCCAACTCGGAATCATTAAAAAAATGCTTTTTATCAGTCAGAAAACTAGTTCCTCATATACACCACATTTAAAAAAAACAAACAAAAAAAAATCCTTTAGTGTAAAGCAGCTTCATTCTGCTTTCTAACCGATACTAAGTGTCGTTCTCACATCCCACCAGACCTCACCTGGCTCCACCTAAGGTACACAACTGAACTCCCAATACTGCTCTTCACATACAAGGCCCTCCTCGGTCTCATCTCCTCATAAATCTCCAAACTCCTGCTTCTCTATTCCACCTCTAGGCCACTCAACATCATCCGGCAGAGGTCCTCTCTTCATACTGTGACCTCCACAAATCAAAAGGTCACTCTGTTTCACCCTTAGGGCCTATGAATAACGTCTAAAAACCTATTTGTACTGTTTACTTTCTCTGTTAGGGAGCTGTCATTTACACCTAACTTTCTTGAATGTGAGTTAACTGCAGAATTTTTTTCAGTACATGTATCCTGTGTAGTTCTTTGCAACTGTCCTTTAAGGCGTACTTATTTGCATTTTTACACGCTTGCCAAAACTAACAGTGAATGGAAATTTGCTGACCAAACAAAGTCATGTGCAAATAAAACTGAAATTAAAATCACTTGTTTGCAGTATCCGCCTCCTTATACTCATTTGCTTTCTTTGGTTTTCTGTTCCTTACCTGCTCTGTCGAAGGTGAAGATGTCTCCCTCACACTTGGCTGCACTTTTAGGCGTGTTGGGCTCAGAGCTGCAGCTGGAGCGTCGCCGACTCTTTCTCTTAGGTGAAACTTGTTCATCAGTAGCAGAGTCCAAATCTGGTTAGCATGAGAGAAACCAACTTAAAACGCACTGCACAGCATGACACAGATGCAAAAGTAAGATTTCAATATTGAATTACACTATAATACACAGCCAATACAAATATCTGCTCTTCTCTATGTGCTTACAGCCCATTATGTCTACATGCATTCAGCCAGTGTTTCATAACAACACTCTTGTAAGTGAGACCTGTAGAGTTCTTCCTCTTGCGGCGATAACTGCCCAGAATAGCACGAGGTGAAGTGGCCAGACTCTGCAGGGTGGGCGAAGGCAGAACCTCCTCAGGCCGAAACTCTGGCAGCTCGGCAAAGCGTTCCTCAAAGTACACCTCTGACAGCACCCTGCCAGACCAACGCAACGCAAATATACAGTATAAATACACCATCCATCACTAGCTCCTGTTGAATCACCTCGAAGGCTAACAAAGGTGCTAACTTACTTATCCACAGAGTCGAAGGTTTTCTTTAGCGGTGGTGGGCGGGCTTTGACCTTTTTGGGTGTAGGACCTTCTTTATCTGTCTGTGGGGGTGGCAAAGTGAGCTCTGTGGCTGCTGGAGGTGGCAAAGGAGAGGAGGGGAGGGATTCCTTCCATCCAGCCTGTACAGACAGTTCAACACAGGGATTTTAAAGGAGTCAGACACATTCTGAACCGCTGCCTCTTTGAGTTTGTGCTGGTAAAGAAAAATCAGTGTATGATGAAAGGTTATCACATTTAGGATCCAATGCTGAAGATTTGCTATGTGATCTTTAGTTCTGAGTGGTCAGTGTTAGAGCCTGTTTTAGGCTGTAAACTAGTCCTTTAAAAGGTTGAAGGTAGCAAATTTTATACACGGTTACTTCTGTAGATTAACAGAAGAGAAGCACAGAAGAACTTGGAAATGTGTGTTAAGGATTTTCATGGAAAAACAGAGGCCTCTACATAGAGATCAATATGCAAAACGTTATTGTGGCAGGAGGAAAACAAGACAGTTGTTGCCTTACCAGCACAACAGCCTCTAACACAAACTTCACTCAAGTCTGTAAGTATCACAAATCTTCCATATTGAAAACTAAGACAGTAGAAAAATACTTTAGAATAATTCACTGGAATGAAAATGCAATAGACACCAAAACAAAATAAAATTGTAGGTTTTTTACCTTATAAGATGATTAAATCTGAAGAACTAAAATCCTATAACTAAATTGAAACTATTCTGACACTAGTCAATTCCTCAGCAAAAAAAAAGAAAACTAAGGGTGCTAGCATAAAACCAAACTGGAATCCAGAACCAACCACAGATCAAATAAAAGTAAAAAGTCATTCTAATTTCTGGTGTGATGCTCTTCTCACCTCTTTGGTGCTTGTGCTGTCCCTGTTCCTAGAGTCAGAGTCCACTCCACTGGAACCCTCCAGGGGTCTGTCCGACGATAGAGGCTCATCAGCGGAGTGCGTTGATGGCGAACCCATCTGCCCCGGCTCAGGATCGAAGGAAAAATGACTGTTGGCTGCAGCCTCCCTCTCCCTGTCCCTCTCCCGCTCTCTCTCCCTCTCCCTCTCTCGCTCCTTCTCCCGTTCTCTCTCCCTTTCCCTCTCCTTCTCCCGGTCTCTCTCTTTCCCTCGGCCTCCTGCTTCATAGCTGCCCACAGGGATGTTCGCCACAGTCGCCTTCACTTTCTGAGGAGTTCTGACTGGTAGCTGGGTTAGCTTGGGTGTACCCGGAGTATTAGCTGTAAAGAAAGAGGATAAATGTTCTTTCAAATAACTAAACAAAAATGACATGCTTGTGATGACTAAATAAAATGAGCCCATGCAGCCGTACCAGATGTCTGGATTTGGAGTTGGGGACTGCAGGGCCTGATGGAGACGGCAGAGCCACTGGGAGGTGCCACTGAGCTGCTAATGCTAGAGGTCTGCGTCTGCCTCTCCAACTGTCTGTCCAAATGTGTCAGCATCTCCGTCTGCCTCTCGGCCTGCCTGTCGCTCTGTCGGTCGGCGGGTCTGTCCAGAGGCAGGTGCCTGTCTGGCAGTCTGTCCGGATGTGGCTGCGGCGGATGTGGGTGCGTTATTGTGGTGGTCGGGGTCACTGTGTGTTTGGGCAGGATGTGGGGGGAAGCACTGGAAGGGCTGGAAACTGAGTAGACCACGCTGGGGGGCACCGCTGTCATGGAGACCACCCCTGTTGCCATGGTGACGCTAGGTGAAGGAGGGTAGATGGCGGTGACGATCTGGCCCCCAGTGCCAGAGGCAGGGACTGAAGTGGAGGGCTGTGGAGACTGAGCTGTGGCTAGGAGAGGGGGCTGACCTGGATCAACAAGACAACAGACCAGATGGATTTGATTTTTTTTTTTTTTTTTTTTAGTTTTCTGCAAGATTAGTAGGGGGAACAAACAATAAAATTTTCCATTTATTCAACTACCCTTTTTGGTTACTTAATGACTCTTCATACAACAACAGATTTATTCATTCCAACTGCGAGGTTGTATAGAGCCATTGTCCATTTTCAACCTGTGCCTAAAATTACAAGTTATTTACCAATTTACACCACCAGCAGATGTAGGTCTGAATTTGTAAAAGTTAAATGATGAAAGAATGACCTCTACTGAACACTGTCCATTTGCCCATTCAACCAAAATGATAAAAAGTGAAAGATGATGGTGAAAGATGAGCAAAACCCCCCCCAAAAAACATGTTCTGATTATCATTATTATACATGTGTGTTGTTGTGCTATATTAGAGTTTAGTGGTCATTTCTGCATTGTCATTTTCCCTGAAAAAAGTCTAAAAATAATGGGGGGGGGGAATAATAAAATAACTTTGTTGGGATCTTTGCCATTTCCATTAGCAGCTTCTACCTCAGTAAAGATAATTATTTTAAAAACGTTTTGGCTTGTTTTGATAAGAAGTCTTTGTAGCAGGATGTCTTTTGAACTAGAATAAATGTCCAGCTACTGAAAGGTCAAGACAGACCTAAAGGGGAAAAAATCCCAACATTCATGCAAGTTTTGCTCTGTACATTTACCAAAAACATTGTCATTTCAAAATTGATTTAACAGTCTTACAATTTATTCATTTTCAGTTAAACTGTGCTAGTAATATCACTCTTAGAATAAGGAGGAACAGTATTGTTCCTCTACTGTGATATAATGAAAGCCATTGTTTCAGTATTTTAATGTCTAAATCTAGCACATTATTAGCTATAATATCTATTTAAAGAATTTCAGAAGCAAGGCATTTTTTTACATTCTTGAATATATTTTACTGCAGTGAAACCAACCTGTTCCTTGTGATACAGATATTGTACTTGGAAAGTCTGTGATCTTCATAATATTTTGATCAATGTATTATGCTATTGAAGAGCGTATATGCCATGTACTTTTTTTTTTTTTTTTTATAAATCACAGAATGTAGAAAGAAAAGCTCTGAAAAGACATCTCCATGGTACAGACCTGCAATAAGGGGCTGAACCAGGGTCTGTCCAGGTGGTGCAATGGCTGTAAACCCGAGTGTTGCCAGGGGAGATGGAACATATGCAGATCCAGGCACTGGCAGAGCCTGCTGGGAGGGGGAAGAGCCTGTTGTTGTGGAGACAAGAGGCACAGTGGATGGGACCCCTGGAGTGGACTGGACATATGTAATCCTGGATGGACAAGAAACAGAAGAGGTAGTTTGAGTAGAAAATGGGGGAAAAACTGAAATAAAAACTGATGGAACAATTTAAAGGTGAGTTCTGTAATAAGAAATGTCAATAATAAAGGTACAATAATGAGTCAAAACAGAGACATGATTAGAAAGAAAGAGGAAGACAAAAAGAGAACTGCTGCAGTGAGGGTCAGAGTGTGAGTGTACATCACAGCGAGAAGCACTGGATGACTAGTGCTATATGTATACGTGTGTGTGAGTGTGAGTGGTAGTGTGGGGGTGGCAGGCAGAGGCAACTTGGGCCACCAGCAGCATGACTAACACATCCAGAATAGAGCTGCAGTGCTACAGCTGCACCCCTGCTGGAGTTTTTGTTCCTCATATTGTCTGATCACAGTGGTATTAGAAATCTGGACTTCCTGTACGCTGCAGGAGAGTTAATGAATTTATTTTAAAGACAACACCTGTTAAATGGCAGAGTCTGTTGACAAGGAGCCTTTTATTCAGTTAACGGCCAGCATAAGAGCCCAATTAAAATAAAACTGCCCTAGTTTAAAATCTCAAATAGCCCGTTCTGGAAGATATTTCATTCTGCTTGAAATGGCTGAATCTTGAAACCTTTTATCATCTGTCCAACTGATATAAATTGACATTTAAACACTGCTTTTCATTGCCTTTTATTTTTGGAATGAGTAAACACTTGCACATGCGAGTATTTAAGTCCAAAATGGTTCCCAGGGACTTAGCTTTGGTTAAATTGTGTTTACTTGTTTCAAGGAAATTCTGAATCACTAAAGTCCCAAGAGTCATTTGCCTTTTCCCATTTAATAACTGCAGGAATGGCATAAGCAGAAAGTGTGCTGCAATAGAACGCACTGCAGGAAACCAATAATGGTGCTGAATGAGGATCTTTTCAAATATGTGTACATTTTTTTTACACTTTTATTAAAAAACAAAGCAAAAATTTCTTAGTCTTTAGTCAGATTTCATTTGGAATAAAAAATTTCTTGACTAATGGAGCCTTTGTCATTATCAATTAAGAAGAAACAAATAGACATTGAAACAAGTACTGAGACGAACAGAGGGATGAGTGGGGCTTGAATATATTTATAATGTGAAACCTGTTTATCACAACTAAGTCAGGTTTTACAGACAGAATTTAATTTTAGACCTTTATAAGCATTGAATTTGTGACATGGTTGAGTTATGTGTTAATAGTAATAGACTGGGCTTTTCAGCACAAACATCCATGTCATCCACGTTAACTCAAACAGGACTTAATGAGACAGAGCTGCACTGTACATCAGCAATGAGTTGGAAAATAATGTCGCTAAGAAAACCCATTTAGGAGAAGAGCCATTAAACATTTACATCAGGCAGAAAGCCCTAACACAGCTCTACTTAAGTCTGAAACTTTAGAAAATGATAGAAATCTACACATGCTGTTTTGCCAGATTATCGTCATGTAAAAGGCTCAAATTACATCAGCTAAAAATTGAGGCCAATTTGGCTTGTGGTGGGATGTTCTAACAGTCCAGTTGTTCTGTTTCTTTTTGAGCTCTGCTAGAAATACTAATCCTCCACAAAGAAACAAGTGTAAAAATATAATTTCACCACAAATACTTGTCAAGACCATTTCATATCTTAAATTCACTCACTGACAGGTAGAATTTGTGAAGGGATTCGAGGACAGATTCATCTTACCAAATGTAATTAAACAAATAATAAAACATCTGAAAACCAGAAGGGGATTGATTGCAAGTCCAAAATATATGGGCTTCATAGTCACTTGAGTCTATGTATTTCTCCTACCTGGTGGGTGCGGGTGGTAGTAAAACAGCCTGTGAGGGCGCTGAACTTGGAGCTACCACAGCAGCTGTACCCACAGTGACAGGAAAGGGGCTCGGAGAGTGAACTGCCCCACCCTGAGGCAGCTGGGACTGAACCAAAGGCATCGGAGCAATCTGGATTATCTGCATTGATGTGAAGGGGGAAAAAATTCACAAAGGAAGAATATTATGTACATAAATATATGAATGGAAACTACAAGCAATGAGTGGAGAGTTATTCTTTATGTTGCCAACGATCAGCAGACTAGTTAGAAAATCCCGGTAAAGTGATCACTGACCTTGCTTCCTGCCTGGGCACCATTCTGGACAGGAAGAGGTGGAGCCACGATGGGAAATTGCTGGGCAGGGGCTGGCGCAGTCCGTACTGTTGCCATGGGAACTAGCATTTTACCCTGGAGTGCTGGCGACTGTGTTTGCACTGAGGAAAACACAGAGGAAAAAACAAATCTATAACTATATGTATCTACTTGTCACGACTCTGTGTCAACTCACGCCTGGGCCACATTGCTTACAAAACCTGTGTGTGACAGCTGTGACTCACATGAGTGTGTGTGTGTGTGTGTGTGTGTGTGTGTGTGTGTGTGTGTGTGTGTGTGTGTGTCCACAGCAGCAGCACTGCTGCATCTACATTCTAAGCTGAGTATACCATTGATTACAGCCATCAATAATAGAGGAGAGATTCATTATAAATTAGATTCATATTTAGCTTAGACAGAATAAAGGTAAGAATCATGTGCTCAATTACATAAAAAATTGCAAGTAAAACATAAATTAAAGAATGTACAGCAATCCCATTTCATATGATTTATAGTTTGAATAATGTAAACATTGCTGGTATAATCTCACTACTACCTTCAGAACTTTACACTGTCTATTTTGCTTAGAACTGTGTACCTCAGACATAAATATAGTGGGGGTGGGAAAAAAATATGACACCATTCCATATTGAATGAATGTATCATATCATGTTGGCGCCATGTAAAGATTTTCATTAAAACAAGCAGCTGCTCTCAACGGATTCTCTTGCCAATTTGTCTTAGAATCACTCCCTCCTGGAATGATGGCACATGAGGCTGAAGTCAGTGTTCAAAAGGAACTGAGCTGATGCAATTTTTGTACATGGTTTCATCCAAGTCTCATCTTATGAGAAACTGACAGTACAAATTACAGAAATCTTACTTTCCCCCCATATTGGGTATTTTTTTCTTCTTAAGTTATCTTGTAATGTATCATTGGTCAATTATTGACAAATCGCTGTGTCATGATACCTTTATTATCATGGGCAAAATATTGTGAGAGCATCGTATCATAAGTTATGGCAGGATTCCCACACATAAAAATTAGGCTGCTTACTGAAATTCTAGTTGATGCTTTGCTGCAGTGAGGCAAGAGACACACCTCAGCCATGCTTTTCACAGGCTGTGTGGCTGCTCTAACCTTATAACACAGGCACCGAAATAAAAAGATAAAGAGGTTCTGTGACCATCACTCACAGGTGAGGTAGGCTTTGTGTCCCAGGCCTTATAGTCATGCTCAACTACAGCTCTCACCTCTAGCACCTGGGCTGACCACTCCTACTGTCGGACTTGACGTATACCCTGTCAGTGAACTCGAACCCTGCTGCTTCCCATTGGCCAAGGCGGCGTGTGGCGGTGGAGCTGTGGGCAGGTTGAAGATACTGGTTGGCTGACTGAGCTGCTGAGGCGGACTCTTGGGGTTGGTGTTGGCAGGTAAGGTGGGCAGGATATACTGTACTTGTGTGATGGCCTTACCCCCAGGGGGTGCCAGGGAGGAAGCAGGGAGGAACTGGGGCTGAAGCAGTGGGAGAGGCACAGGCCCATTGGATTGATTATGTGGGGCTGAGACAGCAGTGGAGGGGTGGGACTGCTGCTGCTGGGGGGGCTGCGGCTGAGGGGAGGGGGTGATGAGCTGTACAGCAGATTGTGCAGTGAGGGCCCCTCCTAACACCAAATTAGTCACTACACCACCTGTGCTCATCCCTGCACCTACAGGATTAGGTGATGATGAAGAGTAGTACCCACCCCCTGCGGCTGTGGCCCCGCTTGTGGCTCCTGAACCAATCAGAAGTTGCGGCTGCTGATGCTGTGGGATCAAGGGCTTCTTTTCAGGTGGATGTGGGCTGGATGACGCACTGCCATCTCTAGGTTTGCTGGCGATGGGGAGCGGCGTGCTGATGACGGGACGCATTACATTGGTCACCACCGTGGAGGCTACTCTCACAGCACCTAAGCCCAAGAGTGGGTTTGTACCCAGTGAACCCACTGACGAGGACGGAGGCCCTCCAGCTGGAGAGGTGGAGATGACAGACTGGCCAGAAGAGAGGGAGAAACAAGAAGCTGGCACTCCTCCTCCACCTTCTCCTGCAAATAAATTCTTTCCCTCTCCCTCTCCTCCACCCTTCCTCCTGTGCTCTGAAAACCCTCCTCCTCCAGATCTCCCCTCATCATAACGCTTGCTGGTGGGGTAAGAGGACAACGAAACACTCCTGCCATGATGGGTAGGGTGAGATGAAGATGATGATGCTGATGAGCAGATAACTGGAGCAAAAACTCTCTGAAAAGGAAACCAGACAATGAAAGATGCCAATAAGTTTAGAGGGATCAATAGAAAATCACCATTAACTGCAGAAAATGCTGAAATTACTGTTGAAAGCTACATACTTTCCTCTCACTTTCATCCCCAGACCCATTCTCACTATCGCTGTCAGTCACCCGCTCTTTACATTTCAGGTCAATGGAACTGCTAGGATAAGGGTCCTCTGTGGGAAAAAAGAAATAAGCTCCAGCAACACAGGAAATGTATAAATCAGGAAACATACAAACTGGGCATGTCAGGGTGCAGCCAGTGTTTGAATCTGCCTAAAAATGGAAAAGTTTGAAGGCTATTAAGACTTTAAAGTCTTTGTAAAGTAGAAAATATGTGTTCTGAACACAAAAAAGCACTGTAAAGATGAGTTTCAAAATCATGACACAATAAACAGAGTACACTATGTGGATGATGGGAGTAACAGCTGACATCAAAAACATGTTTAGGTGTTGACTGTGTATTTTGAATAGGAATTTAATGGAAATTTCAAACAGCAGCAGCTGAAATGGTGTAAAGAGAGTAAAAACCTGAGGATTTTGTATCTCTAACTTAATATGTGCCTATATGGGTGGAGGTTTCTACGTGTTCTCACCAATGACATCATCATCTCCCTCCTCTTCACAGATGACCATTCGCTCTTCGTCACTGGTCATGTCCTCACTAACCCCCCGCTGGGACTGCGACAGGGGTGGGGCATGGCTCGAAAACTGATTGCCTCCATCCCCACACATCTGAAATTATGGATTAAGAGACTTCAAATGGCTGAAAAGAGGAAGTTTCACTTCCTAATGGCGTGTGTGTTTCATCTGTAACTGGTGGCAAGGTGACTTCTGTAAGGCCCAGAGCCCAGAATTCTACTGTCAAAATAGGCACAAAAACACTGTTTATGTGGGCAAAAAAAAAAAAAACACCATTGGCTATAACTATTTTTTATTGCAGTGACTATATTGGCAGCTTTTTAAACATTAAAAACACACATACAAATAGCAGAACTCTTTTTTCTGCAACCTGCAGTGATAATTGTTTACAAATTCTATCTTACCTGTGCCAGTTCCGCCAAAGCCTGAGTATTACCCCTGTCACTCTGCTCCAAACTGTGCACAGCGCTTTGAGAAAACGCCCGTGGACGGGTAAGCTGCCCCACATGACTTTCTCCTGTACTCCGATCAGATGCACCCACCAGACCCGGGCCCACTCCTTTCAACTCCACAGAATGGGCTTCTGTTAAGGGTTAACAGAGAACAGGGATTTTTTTTTAAATATATAAAACTAACAGGGTTAAACACTTAAAAAAAACATGTGGTACATAAATGTATTGATGCGACTGTACACTGAAAGAGCAGAGATTAACCTGTGGATTCAGACATGCTTCTCTCTCTGATGTCTTTGCCCCCTGGGACCCCCCGGCCTTCAGAGCTGGACTTCTTCCTGTCTTTGTTGCACCACTTCCAGTCTGGGTGGGCCTTAAAATGGGCCTCTTTTACCTGGAAAAAGCAGACAGGAAATAGAAAGTTGGTGATTAAAAAAAATAAAATAAAAAGATGAATGCAAATGTCCACAGATTGTCATTCAATTATATAATATTATTTAAGGGGCCTGCGTCTGTATTTATTTACCTGGAAGGCCAAATCATGGTACTTTTGTTTCTCCTTAGGGCCCAGTGCATACCACCATTCCCCTAGAATCTTGCTCACGGTCCTGTTGTCCTGGTTTGGGTGTCGCTGGTGTACCAGTGCTCGATGGCGCTTACTAAAAATCATAAATGCATTCATTGGTCGCCGTATATGGTCCTTTTCTCTCTATGTAAGTGAACAAGAAACACAAGAGAGGTATTTCATTCCATGTTTTAGTAAATGGAACAGAATGTTAAGGTTCTCATGGGAGCAGTGAAAACACTACCTTTCCAGGGCTGCTCTTGTCTCCATCTTTGGGCAGCGCACTAAGGGACTGAGTGCGTCTCTTTACTGGTGATGTAGACAGGGGCTGCTCTGGCACAACTCCTGGGAGAAAGCTAAAAGTAGACAAAAACACCACTGTTTCTTACCTTTACTTGACATAATAATGCATACTTCCTGCCAAATACATTAGACATCCTTTCAATTTCCTGCTTTAATATTTAAAAACTAATTTGTAATGGGGATTATTTACCTTAGACCTGCAAGTCTATCAGATGTAGACACAGCACAAGTAGTTCATCTCCCGTGAGATACATCAGCAGATTCAGCAGATAACTCATCCATTTCAATGGCTGACAGCCTAGCCACTGCCTTTCATATAGTGATAGAGCCCAGAGATGGAATGCTTTTGTTCCCATCTGCTTTGTTCTGGCATTGAGCTCTTCTGCCCAAATTAGACCAAATCTTACTCTCACTTACTGCATGTGTGGGTACACAGTACAATACCGAAAATTACTGCGAAGGCTGACTTGGACAAACACATAACCACTTGCAGTATTTCACCTACTGGTATGTGTGTTTGCATAACCTCACAGCTTTACACTAAAAATCTATAAAACAAAATACTGCACTTACGGGTCATCCACGTCACTCTCTGTCTCACTGTCAGGTCTTTCTCTCTCTGCATCTCCTTTCTCCTTCTCTGGAGGCGCTTCATCAGCAGAAGGGGGAGGCCGGGATGGGGGACCTCTTTCTACAGTGGGAGGTGCCTCCGCAGGCTCCTGTGCAAGCGTTGCCACCCCATGACACTCTGAGGAAAAACAACAGGGAGATGCATGCTCATTCAGGGAAATGAGAACAACCTTTCTCCTTTAAAACAGTATAAAAACTAAGACATATTACATAATCTAAAAGAACAAAAGCACATTTCCAACATTACATCACTACATAAATGTATTCGGTACCTGTCTTCAGACTGGCTGCTTGGGGGTGGTTGACTGGGTGATGGCCCTCTCCTGGCTGAGAAGAAGCATCGGATTGGGTGGGTGCCAGAAAAGGAACCAATGAATGCCAGGGGAAGACTGGAACTGACCGGGGCTCTACATTGGTCCACACTGCAGGGAAAACAGCACAGGTTTGTATTATTAATAGCTGACACCATCTAGTATCAATAACCTCCCCGTATGTTGTAAGAGTTTCAAATGCACCAAGACTGACATGTACATTAACAAGAGGACATCTCTTTATTTGGGGAATTATATCCATCAGTTTAAAATCGCCATCTCTCTATTTGACCATTCATTCATTTTCATAGTTCTACAATACTGAAATAACAAACTATATGGTGTAATCATGAAAAAGAAGAACCAGCTTCTATGGAAGTTATGGAAGTGCTTCATACAGACACAGCTCTCCTTTCCATTGTAGGTATCAATAAGAAACAGATTCACATCTAGGAAAGCAGATCTACATGGAAACATTTACCAAAAGATTAAATATATATCCTAACTCTTCACTACATACATTTGCCTCTGTTAATTGGCAACAATATTATTTACAAGGAGAAAAAGGCACACCTCCAGTCACCTAACTGGTTAATTCACTTCAACAACAGCAGATGTACAAAAGGACTCTCTGTTCTGACTAACAGGCCGGATGGAGAACAGAAGCTGGTACTCTTTGAACATCCAGAAATGAATAAGGAGTATAAACAACTCATTTTTATTTCCATTACTGGAAAAAAAAGCTTCTCCTAAAAACTTAAAAATAAAAAAAACAACTCTCCCTTAAAGACTCCACATTGGTAGAGTACTAAAGGACTGCACTGCAATACAATCATGAAACACTACTGTGTGTAAACAGATCTGACAAGACATATACAGTATCCCAACATATAAGACAAAGTAAATGACAAGGACTAACCAAACATGCTTAATCCTTGGCGGAGATACTGAGGATTTTCTGATGAGAACATGGTTGATGAGCTTGATGTTTTTCCTCAGCAACAAAATAATATGTCCTTTTAAAATCTCTCCTCTACAACAGATAAAAATCCAGGTGAGGAAACATCCTTAATCCAAGCCGTTACTGCCGGAAAGCTCACAAATGACGACAAGTGCTCAATGGTGTCCGTTTCATCCCTACAGGTTGCAGTCATCATTCACAATAATTACTGCATCGTCCATTGAATCAACGGGATTTCACGGTATGTCGTAGTGAGGTATCTTTACTACTAAATGTTCAACACGAGAAGAAATGAAATATGTCAAGTAGAGTCCATCTCTCCGTTTCGAAGAATGCCGCAATCTAATAACGCACAACAAACATCCGTGGACAAAATGTACTGCAAAACAAATAGAATACGAGTGAAAACTTAAGTTACATTAGTGGATGCAGCAGTGTTCGGACAAGCCACAGAATGATGATTTCGGTCGAAGGCGGTGATCCTCCTCCCTTTGGTCTAATTACCCCCGATGCCCTCTCTCCGTGTTTGTTTACATTACTACAGCAGCTCGGCCATGAAGGGGTTAACAAGGCCTCGTGCCCATCCACGGCCTGGATTAAAACATCCGCCCGGAAACTACGCAGTGTTTCTGGTCCATGTCAAAGCTCGCTCTGCCGCAGACACGTGGACTCGGGCCGCCGTGGAGGATCTCACACAACAACCCGACTCAAAGTGTACAAAAGCGGCCGTGGGAGGGCATCTGTATCGATCAGGCTCCACGGCACTGCAACAAGCAAAAATGTAAGGTGATACTCAAGAGAAGCGGCGTGGGCTTTTGCTTTCAGAGTGTGCACTGTTTACTTAAAAACACCGACTCGTACGCTTCCTAATTCGTGTAATAAAACCGCAGTAGTTGCTAATTTAGCTGTCTCTTCCATCAACCGGAGCCTCAAGTGCACCGCTCCAAATTGGACCAGCCTCTCGGGAACGCCCCTGGTCGTGCACCCACCGCACAGACAGAGGCAAAAGAAACGCAATTGTTCTCATGTCTCAACTACAAAGGCGTATTCACACTTGCTTGCTGCCAAAATAATCCGGCGAGAACAGCATGTCAAAGTGCATTACACTAAACACTAACTTGTTTTTCCATCTTTCCCTTTCCAAGAAAAAAAAAATCTCAATAGGCACCTGTCTTAACCTGGCAATCTGGTTATAACACCTGCCAAGATCCAAATCTACCTACACACAGAGAGAGAGAGAGAGAGAGAGAAAGAGAGAGAGAGCAACTTAGGGTTATGTGTGTTTACTATGCAAAAGCAGATGTCGTCTACTGTAAATCTGGTGCATTCATCCATCATCCAGTGCTTACAAGCCAGCTACATATCAGTCTGATGACCAAGAGAGATACTAAACCCAAGCATTTACTCCACGACTAGCTAGCCGATGTCCTGTCTCCAATTAATCAATTCTACCTGACGTTAGCTAGCAACTGATGAAACTACAACACAGCGATCAAGCGACCACAGCGAGCACTCCTGAAGAGAAAAGAGGGATGAATAGCTGTTGTATATTTAACTCTCCTCCTTCTCGGATAAAGCTGTTAAGGCAGCGAACGGGTGACGGGTTTAGGGACGCCGGAAAACAGGATCCAAACCCGACGGGGGGGCTTTAAAAGCAGCAATACAGTACATAGATTAATGCCGCTGGTGAGCTCCGTCCATCTGCAGCAGGTTAGCTAGCCACTTCGTACGGACGACATCGGCGCGAACATCGTCCAGTTCGGTTAATACTTGATGTTACGAGTACTGCTTTAGTCCATAAAAGTCCTCGTATCGCAGCCTCTCAGCGCGTAGCCTCAGTTTACTCCATTATTTTTGTGTTAGTCTTTCTTGCAAGCCTCGGCCCTTTCTTTCTCTTTCCCTCCCTCTTCCTCTTGTTGTAAACTAGGCTGCTCGCCCCCCCTCCCTCCTCCTCCTCCGTACTCATCCCCCTCCCCTACTCGTCCTGTCAACCTCGCCCAGCCTTGTCCCGCCTCTCTCGGTGAACTCGGCTCGGCCATTGGCCAAACTAGACTCCTGTCATCCGCACGCCGTGAGTGCTAATTGGTCGGAGTGTGCGCTGGAATGCCAGTCATATGCAAATTTCACCGGGCGTTCAGTGCAGCATCCCACTTCACAACAGAAAGACAAGCGTATCCTAAATATACAATAAAAATAAACAAAACAGGCCTTTGTAACTAGTTTGGCTTCACTTAAAACCACTGGCTGACGGTCAAGAAAGAACCTTAAAAGTGTCCGTTTTATATTTCTTGCAGTAAACCCACCCCTCGCTCATATGATTGGCGCAGGACACGTAGTAAACTATGACTGACGCTGAAAAGGACCTATCAAACGCCGAGGCTTAGATGTAGGCCAGCCAATAGCATAACAGAAGTTGGACTAGGCCCTCCCTCTTACAAATGCTCGACTCTAGCTTTACTTTTCCGAAACTCCTCAGAGACCATCGATGCAGGGAGGCGCTAGTAAGCCATCTACTGTATACTTGCCACGCTGCTTTAAGTCTTTCCGCAATCTGCACAGGGGATGGATGCAGATAAGGGCTCTGGGGTAAAAATGATGCACATCCGGATCTATTCATTCTAAATGTGTTGGGCCATGATGCCTAATAATGGGGGTTTTAAGTTCTCCAATGCACATATAAATGCTGACTGGTTTATAAATCAGCAAAATACATTTGTGAAAGAGTTATAGAGCAATTTTCTTGAATAATGTTGCACTGCTTGCAGATACTCAGCTAAGGGTAAGGAAAGAAGTGATGTAATTTTCCACCATAAAAAACCCTTTCAAATCCCCAAACATTTTTTCCATTTCTCCATCATGTAAATTTGCCTCCTCCGGACAGAATTTGAAACATTCTGATGCAACACTTACTGGGGACGAAAGAGAAAGAAAGAGAGAGAGAGAGAGAGAGAGAGAGAGAGAGAGAGAGAGAGAGAGAATGAAGAAGAAGAAGAGAACTGAAAACAGGAGAGTAGGGGTGGTTTTGAAAGAGAGGGAAAATGGGTGGAACATTATGGGCTCAGAGCAGAAAGGACCAGTGGGTAAAAATAGACTGAGTCGTTGTCAGCAGGAGAGGGAGGGTGGAACGGTGGAGGAGGGTGGGTGGGTGTAGAGAAAACAACTTGTGAAAACAGAACTTCTCTTAAAAGGGAGGAAGGGTGTGTGGGGGCCAGAGACGGGGGATACAGAAACAGAGAGCGAGACAATTGGAAAGCTTTTAAAGACAGTCTGCTATCCGAGTTGTTAAAAGCTCAGAAACGTTGACTTTATGTCATGGTCTCTTGACGTAGGGAATGAGTCAAGACATTATGTTCGGCTCAACTCAGCTAATTCTATCCATCAGACAAATGTAATATTGGGAGGGGCTTAATTACCACTATCAACCCGTCATCTCATCAGCAGCTTAGGAACTGACCAATATGGTTGTGGGGGCAGCTGGCAGCCACAGGCCTCGGTAGTAAAAATGTTAACCCTCTCATTACTAAATTAGACTTTTCTACTAAAAAACTGTAGCTATACTAGAATACGACTACAGACTTTTATGCACAAACAAGCAAAACAAGGATGGACTGTTGGATGTTTCTATGCAAAGTTTAGTTGTGTTTACATCTTTAATTTCATTCTTAGAAAGGGAAATGTGATTGCGCTGAGTTTTTTCTTTTGTGTTAATGTGCACTGGCTTTACTAACATTAAATAACAATAAATAACATGAACATACAGTAAGCACTATATCACAAAATTAGAGACTACAGTTGTATTATCTTGTCAAATCTTTAATGCCATTTTCATCTTGCTACATCTGTCATATATAATATGGAAAGATGGATACAATAACACACTTCATTGTGTTATGGTTTATACATTTATGTTGAAATCATCTTGATGTTTCGAAGGACACATACTGATATAAAATTTAAAAAATAAGCAATAATTCTCCTTGAGTGCATAACAACTAAACTAACATGTCAGTTTGTCTGAACATGTAGTGTGTATGTAGTGTCATAAAAGTACTGAGAAAATAAAACATGAGTATCTGAAATAATACTTTAGTCCAAAAATTAAGTATTTGTATGTAGCAATTTCCTTCCTCTGCTGGAATAAAAAATGATCATCTTAATAATGTGCGCAAACCAAGTTTTAATTGCTTCCATCTCAAACTTTTGGCCAGTATCATTATAAAAAAGTAAGAGGTGCCAGGGTTTCCATTAAAAAAAACCCCAAAAAAACAGGCATGTTACAAAAAGATCCTTAATAGGTATTAGAAAAAGAGCCAGAGAGAGATTAAGAGTTATCAACTGCACTGAGCTCTCAATAAGTCAATCCAGCAAACACAGTATGTTAGGGGAGGGAGTTGGACAGCTTGCCTGAGCGACTGAAAGAAAAAGAGGTTGAAAGAGGGCAGGGGTGGAGATGAGGGATTACTGTGGCTGCTCAGTGGTTACAACCCTGGGTAAACATTACAAGTCCTTAGTAATGAACTACATCTGCCTAATTATTCGGAGGAGCGTAATGCGTTTTTCTTGTAGCCTGTTTAAAGACAGAGTAACTACACATTTTCCATTGCAAAACACTACACTTCTCCTGATGTCTATAGATTTTACGGCTCATATTTGACATCTGAGTACAAATAGTTGGATGATTGTGGGTAAATAATTTGTTTAGGAAACCAAGTGTTAATATGTTCAATATGCTACATTCTGAGTTTTGTGTTGCCAAAAAACTTCTAGTAGATTGTAGCTCAGCTGTGCTGTTCTCTGTTCCAAACAAACAAGAGTTTTATATGGAATGGGGTAACCTCTCTCCCATACTTTTTCCATACTTATCCAAATGTAGAAATAAGAGATGGATCAAGAGTGGATTTTTAAAGGCTATTAAAATAACAATAGCTCAGAGCAAGAAAAAGTGGACAAATATTAACCAGTAAGCTGATATTATTCATCTCCTTACCCTTTTGACGAATTGGCATTGAAAACATGTTATGCAAGTCTCAGCTGAACCTGAAATTCATCTTTCCCTACATTAACAAGTATTTATTTAACTGAAATTCTAAGTCATATAAAGAATAAATAAAAAAAAAAAAAAAAAAAAGCAAATCACAGAAAATCGAATGGGTAATAAATATAAAAACGTTATAATGAAAACAAACAAGCCCTAAAAATCATGGAAGTAATTCTAATATTTTGAGCTTTTATTTTCCTTTAAAGTTGGTGTGTCTACTTGGAAAAAAAGTCAGTCAGGCTTATTAATCCATCCTGAATAAGATTAGTCTAGACTGTGAAAAAGTAAGACTATTTGTGTACAACTCGATCACATGCTTTGTTTAAATTGGAACATTTTTTACAGCCAACCAAAGCTGTGATAGGTTTGCATATGTATGAAACTGCAAAGTGAGGATGAGGTAGACATTGAGATGGTGTGACATTATAGACTATCAGCACTTCATCTCATGCACAGATCACAGAGATAATGCGGTGAAAGAAGGTGTGAAAAAAACAGCAAAAGAGAAATTCCCCCCTCAGCTAAGCTTAAGTATCTCTACTGCTGCCGTGCTGGCAGTGCAGTATCTGTGTAGGTGTTCAGCAGCTTTCATTGGCTGTCTACTCTTACAGAAGTGATGCTTCTGATGTGCGCATGTATGCATATTTCTAACCCCCAATTACATCTGTCAAACACCATGTGACTTCACACATGAAACTTTTCCGCCTTGCCTTTACCTACGTCGGTACAATGCAGGCAGAGCACCGCCTTCGCTCACTCTCCCATCCCATCGCTCTCATCCCTTAATTCATCTTCCACCCCTGTGCTCTGTGTCTCTCCCTCCCACAACCCACCATTTGCTCCGTCCAATTATAACTCGATCTACCAGTCCTTTGCAGTTACCATGGCAACAGCTATGTTGGGCACAGGTCCCCATGTCGCCCATGGTCAAAAGGCTGCCACTGACCATCACCGTCTTTTGCATCAAACTGAACTTAAAAAAATGATTGTTGAAAGGTTTATTGACAAACAGAGGAATGAGTTTGACACATGCGAAAGGAGTTTTCTTTTAGACACTGGATATGTTCTCAGCGTCGCTCTGAATTAAAAATACAAATATTTCATCCAATATTTTGTGCGGCATTAAAAGAGGAAGATCATGCAACTAAGAACCAAATGGAATTCAATAACAAATGAGTGGTAATTTGGATTAATCTCTGGAAATATCTGATTTAAGACAATACCCAATCAGTGGCTGGATTTGTCGCTCTCCTCCTGACACTCTGCAGTTACCAAGGAGTAGATGACAGAAAACACAAACTTCAAACCAGGTCTGTGAAACCCGGACCCGCACAGTCACTGTGTGAAGGAACTTGTAATGTATGCATGTGGCCATCTGGGGGCACTACTAGCCTGCAGATAAATGGCCAACAGAAAGGCAGCAGCAGAAATCCAGTGTAAAACAGTAGCACAAGATGAGAAAAGAAATTTCTATATAGGCAAAATAAAAAAAGTCTTCTCAATTCAAACTTTTGGATGTGACAATGACTATAAGAAGAAAAAAATACTGATTTGTTTGCCGTAATAAATGTGATTTTGACAAATCTTATGAAGAAACTGTTAAAAATGCAAATGTCGTTAACACATACCCAGTCAAAATCTAGATGCAACCCTGAAACTACAGAATCCCACGGCATCAGTGCATTTTGAGAATCACCACAAAGCATGCTTGGACAAACAGGAAACAGAATTATCATTCCACATGACTTTTGTGGTGAATCCTGAGGGCTTCACATGTGTTTTGGTGCCAGTCTAGATGGCTGTGTGATCCAGATGTGGTTGTTGCCATGGCCAGGGAGGATATGCAGGGCTTTAAGCGTTACGTAAAGCAGGGGCGGGAGGGAGTGGGGATGTTATTCCCGGGTATCCGTATCCGGGTAGACCAGGATCAAGAGAACGAAGTAGAGAGGAGGGGAGCGAAGCCACTGCAGTGCGATGGAGCAAAGGGTTAACACAAATGTGTCATAATTTTTGTCAAAACAATATAAAAAGAGATGAAGGAGTCCAGGTGAGCTAACAAAAACATGAACCAAAGTAAATAAAAAAGTGTACTCATGTGTACATAAGTCTGACATGTTTACTTAGTTTTAGTATTTCACAAACTGTGTGCACATGTCTATGTGGCGTAGCACACGAGTACGAGATAAGAGAACCATGCATACCAAATCATATAAATACTCGACTGGTTTTTTCTTGCGGCAGTTACAAATGTGCAATATTATATGTTAGATTACTGAGCATTAAAAGGAGAACGTGTGCATGTAAGATGTAAATAGTGCAGTAATATCTTTGTAAAAGAAAGAATAAAGTTAATAACAATAATTATGCAAAAGCCTTAATCATGCAGCTCTGTATGTATGATGCAGAGAAGAAAGCCAGTGTTGAGTCGTTTGTTGGAATCAGTTGAAGCGTTTAGTACCAGAAATTAAATACCCTCTGTGACACTCATTTGAACCTGTAACAACAGCAAAGTCATCAGGGTCGTCTATATGTTATGGACGCACACACACCTTCCTCAAGTACTTCATGACAAGATAAAAGCTGGCTGCTCAGTGATGCTAAAAAAAGAAAGAGTAATGTATTGCAGAAAATTCAATAGAATAAAGTTAGGTTGTCTATTTAATGAGTAACAACAGCAGAAAGACACAACGTAGCTGCTGTTAATGTGTGCGTGATAGATTTTTGATCTGGAGAACTTCGTTACTCATTACATTATCGTCAAAGTAGAATTGTTGGTTTTTTTTCCAGGTCATGCCGAGTAAAACATGCAAAGCATTCAGAAGTTAACCCTCACTCAGTGAAAAGTACCAGAAACACACACGACGGCACATACACACACATAAACACGGAGAGAGACACAGAGAGAAGCTGCTATTTCTATTTGTGAATATTCTGTTATGTACAGGCTACCTCACTGTGATGTTTGCTTTGTTGCCATGGCAACAGACGTTTGGCGCTCACACATCATATCCGGTACTCAATGATTGACGCTTGGTTACTCTGTCTCACACACACACTGCATGCAACACACACGTGACACCATAAAAATGGTCTCATCCTTCACCTTGTCGCAAGCAGTTTCTTTGCCTGATTCTTCTTTACAGTTGTGTTTTAAAGGAAGTTACAAGGATGTATAACTGACACACTCATTAGCACTTCTTAGGTGGGAAAACACTCACAGCATAGACAGCTTTCTCAGAAAAGTGTCTGACAGTATCATTGTATGCACAGGAGTTTGATGCCATCTCCTAAATATACAACATAAATAAGCATGTGTAATAAAATATCAAATGCAACAGCTGGAGAGAATGAATAAAACACTTCCCCTCTAAACATCTGATTTCTTTTCACTTTAACTCTGCACATAATAAACTTCACCTTTTTATTAATTACCAATACAGTAGAATTACAGAGAAAATCAGAGCATTAAAAATAGAAGTGACATATCATATGTATAGAATTTCAAAAATATGGCTTTTAGTGGAGACTTCAATATGTAAATTATCTGAACAACGTGCAATTATAAATATGATCCTTCTTATAGATGCTGACAATTCATATCCTGATGCTGTGAAGAATTTCTGACATTACATACAAAGGTGTACATTTAACATATAAACAGAAACAAAATAATTGAAACAACATATTACTGTTGATTTCAAACTTCCCTTTTGAGTTTACAATACAAGTGACACCAAATAATTACTATGACAAGTTTCATTTATTTTATGGTCAAATATTTAAAGATTATTCAGCTCATTTTGAATTAATCTCTAAACATTTAATAATGTGTACATAGTATCCTCACACTTTACAAGCTGTAAGAAGATACCAACACCTACACAAACTTGTAAATCACAAACATAAGACATGTGATTGCACATACGCATGGAGTTTCTTACTTTTTCTCATATTTCACACTCTCTTATGACTACGCAAAAGCTCACACGCCCTTTCTAACTCTACACAGAACACCCACATGTGCTCTTCACTTGGAGATCCTTAAACTAAACGCACATGCACAGAGGCAAGCATGCATGCACACACACACAAAGCGATGCTATTCATTCATTCGGCGTCCTTTCAGTTGTAAAAAAAGAGGATCTGAGGAGGGACCGTACACTCAAAATGACAGCGGTCCTTTCCCTGTCCACTTCTCCGTCACACTTGTGAATGTCCACGCAGCACTAAGTGCATGCACACAGAGGGCAAAAGGCCCAGATGGAGTGAATTACACCGACTCGTCCTACATGTCCGTATAGAACAAAGTGAGAAGTAGGCTTATTTTCAGCTGATGGTGAATAAATTCTCTCACACACACACACTCAATCACACACATGATACATACACACCATAGTGCAGCATATTCCCGCACAGGAGATTGAGAAACAAATTCTTCACACACCCACACTATACACTGAAACCTACAAAAATACAGCCCCATGGCTGAATCCTACACACACACACACACACACACACACACACACACACACACACACACACACACACACACACACACACACACACACTAATGCCCAATTTCTTTCTATCTCTAAACACTAAACCAAAACAAGTTGGTAGAAACAGTCTCTAAATGGCCTACATACGAGCTCACGTCCCACACTGACTTTAGCTTTCATTCAAATAATTTCCTTCTGAACACTTTAAAAAACAAAAAAAAAAACCCACCCTGCTCTGTATTATGTTATAAATTCATGCTGCTGCTCTGAGTCTTGTACTGTAGGTATGATTGCTCCCACTCAACCACACAGTTTCTGTCTATAATGACTTGAAATATAAGAGGGACTCTATGGTATCGATAAAGCTAATCCTGCGTAACGTATGATCTAATCCCTATAGAAAACACAAAAACACCAAAGCGAGCATGCCTAAGCATACATTTTCTCTTTTTCACTCTCTCACTCTTTCTCTCTCATGCACACACACACACTCACACACACACACAAACACACACAAACACACACACACACACATTATTACAATTACGCATGGAAAAAAAAATCTGCACCCAGTTATGTTTCTTCTCAGTAGCATTTAAAATCATAACCACCTGCTATTTAATTATTACTCATGTTGTTATGTTTGTCCCTTAAATGTTGTACGATACGAGAGTGACATAAAACGGCACTCTTCCAGAAACCAACAGATAGATCTCTCTCTTTCCATTACCAGGTCAGAGGAAAGCTGACTTTTACTTGCCTGGTGTTAAATGGTGGATTCTGCAAACCTTTAGAACAATATTATTTTTGTCATCAATAGATATTGCAAGTCTCATCCTGACCTACTGAATGGAAGGTGCCAGTTCCAGGGCTTAGACATTCATGTGACCAGCTTTAGTATTTAGTTTAGTATTATTAGTGGACATGAGGATGGTGGACAGACGACCAGAGGAAGCCATATGGGACAACAGCATGTTGGCTAACAAGGGATTCTTCACTGGCCATCGACACACACACACACACACACACACACACAGGTCATGGCATTTTCATGTGACTCTCACCTTCTAGAATACAATGTATGTTTTATCTGTTCTCAGATTAAAGTTATTAAAATAAAAAAGGACATTGAACAGGTGTTGTTTACTTTTTTCTGTTCAGAACAACCAGAATCAGCCAGTTGATTGATTTTTTCGGTTGATTAAAAATTTTCTGATGAATTTGACACAAGACCACATATTGATAGGTATTTAACATCACAGAAACATACTGAGAGAAAAAACAAAAAGCTGCATGAGGTTATTTGATAAAGTCATTTAATTAATCAGATTCTACAAGAAAAATATTTTTAATATTCTACATTTAACACTTCAGTACAACTCCTTTCTTCCTATCGCTCTCAATCTGTGCGTGTTATAAAAGACAAACTTGTAAAGACAGTTTGTACACGTTTTGCTTTTTTCTCTCATTATTTTATAGTGTTTATAGTCAATTCAACTGCATTCATATTAATGAACAGAATTTTCCTTCTGTCTCTCTTCTGGTACTATTCTTTATTTTTTTTGAGTCTCTGGCATAAAATAAAATCTCAGATTCTCTGTAAAAAAAAAAAAAGTATATTGAAATTATAGAGCATAATGTTACAGATCATAATGCTAGTGAAACAGAGCTCAAACAGGACACAGTTTTCTTGGTCATTTCTTAGTCGATGTAACTCACACAGCTATTTAAAAAGCCAGATAAGCCCGTCGTGCCCTTTGATGCTCTACTATGATGATGCAATGAACATTTCACTCTTGGACTAATAAACATATTTCAATAAAAACAAAAAAATGAGGGGAGACAATTTATTTCATTGATCATTTGCAAAATAAGCTGCAATTTGATGTCACTCTGAAATAAAGTGTCATTTTGGTGTTATTTTATCCATAGAAATAATGCTATAAACATTAAGTTTACTAGAACACAGACTTTTTTTTATTTTAATTTTTTATCACTCTCCATTTTCTAAAAGGTACCAGATAGAATGCTTTAAGAATTGTATTTTTGAAAACCCTGAAGTAAAATGTTAATTATTTTCTGATTCAAATTCTCTCTTTTTCTTTCTTGTATTGTGGCACCGCACATTTATTTATCTGGAACATTTCTAAAGGTGCACATGATACACTATTTAAAATTCTCATTCCTCATTCATGAAATAAACTCACAGTTCAACTAAGGTCTCCAAATTCTCTAAAGTTTATTTGTTTAAAGTCATTATTGTCAAGTACAACATACAAAGATATTATGTATGCGGGAATACTCACCTGTGCCAGGACGTCCCATTATGATGTCCTTCCGAGGGACAGGGTGAAGGTTTTCTGCTGGCAGGATCAAGGGTAGTAGTGCAGTAGGAGACGGGTGACAGGGAACGGGCTGCTGGACCTCACCCCCAAACCCTGTGTCCCTGTTTTCCCCTCGATCACTGGAGCTGTCTGTGCTGTTTGGAGTGGGATCTGTGACTGTTGTGCTGACGGTAACTGACAGGGCCTGCAGGGGAGCGGCAGGGGTGTCAGTGGTGGGCAGAGAAGAAGGTGATGGGGACACAAGCACCAGGGTTTGAGCTGGGCTTCGTAAAATAACTGTGCCGTTGGGTACTGCAGCCGAAGCAGCATTAATAGGGACTGGAACTTGGAGGCCAGAAATTGGCTGAGGGGTAAGGGTTATGCTAGTGTCTATAGATGAAGACTTATCAATCCCTCCCTCGTTTCCCCCTCCTACCCCACCTCCTCTTCCTGCAGGGCATTCTGTAAATTTTGCCAGAGGGACTTCAGGATTCCTCACAATAACAGGGGAGTCCCGCAAAGCCTGCTGAGAAACAGGGACCACACGACGAGGCCCTCCATCAGGAGTGAGGGGGGAGGGAGGGGTTGGAGACACCAGCAAAGGAGGAGGGGAGACAGCAGCCGAGGACGGGGGCCTGCTGGAGGAGGGTGTGGTGACTCCCCTAGGCCGTGAGAAAGTGGGTGTATGTGTACGGGAATGTGAAGCTGGTGTCTGTGGGGAGAGCACCCTGAAAGAGTTGCTGAGGTCGCCCTGCTCTAGCTCTGTCTTGGGTGTGTAATCGTGATGGTGTGAGGTGAGGGGTGGCGGAAGAGGTGCATCTGGCTTTCGTTTGGGGCTCATGGGGACTGTAAACATTAGGTTGCTGTGGAAGGAAGGTTGGATGCCTGAAGTGTGTCTCTCCCTTTCTCCTCCACCAGCTGGAGTTGTTGCTTTACTGCCTCCTCCTCCACCACCTCCTCCCCCAGCCCCACTATGCTGCCTGTGCCTCCGGTGTGGCAGGACCGGGGAGGCTGTAATTGGAGAGAAGTTGGCCGGCCTAAAGCCAAAAAGTGGGGAGGGTGAGGGAGATGGGGCAGGAGAAAAGGGGGACTGGTTGGAGACGGGAGAAAAAGAAGGGGTACCGGAGCGGGAGCTGCCTAATGACACAAGCATGGTGGCTGCCTCACACTCATCAAAGTCAAAGCGTGAAGACACGTCATGGGGAAGGAGGGAGGGGAGGACCAGACGGGGTCTTGAGTCTCCTCTACTGCTGGTCTCACTGCCTTCTCTTGATGTGTCGTCCCACTCAAATTCACTGCTCGCTCTCCCTCGCAGGTCAGAAGGGGTGACTGTACCTGAGCTGCTTCCTCCTCCCCCTCTTTCTCCACCTGCTGCTTCCATCTCTTTGGTCCTCATGGACAAGTGTCTAGAGCAGTATCCTCGACGCTGAGACTCCTTCATGCAGCCCTCTCTGGAGCACAGCCGTCTCCATTGCTTCCCGTTGAATTTCTTACGGATACCATTAGGGGTGCACACCACGTCACCCTTTTTGTACTTCTGTTGAGCCAATGACAGGGGAGTCCTGGAGCGAGAAGAGGAGGTAGAAGAGGGCCCCCCACCAGAAGTGGGAGTAGGGGTCTGGGAGGGAGTAGTCTTGGATGGAGGTAGGTTAGAGGTGGTGTTGCTTATTTCAGACCCCAATAAGGCAGGAGAAGGAGGTGGCTGAGGACTGGCAAGGGTGGACAAATGTGGGGGTCCTAGACCCCGCACCACAGGAAGATGAGGGGAGGAGGGAGGGTATCCACTAGACTTCGAAATAATAGTTCTGTGCTGAGGGGTCCCAGAATTTGTCTTAGAAAGGCCCATGTTAAAATGAGATACTTCCACATCTTCTTCGTGGATGTCTGACTGTTTTTGTCTATCATCTCGGCAGTCGTGGGTCATACTGGCCACTACACAAGTGGAGGAGTGGGAGGGTGGGTGTGCATTTCCGTAAGGATGCCCTCCTGCAACCCCCTGATGTGCGAAACCATGACTCAACCTTGTTCCCCCTCCCAAGACCCCCATTCCAATACTCAACTGGCATACCTCCCTCTCTACCTCCAGCTCCTCCCTCCGCTCCCGCTCTTCCCTCTCCCTCTCCCGCTCCCTTTCTTTTGCCCTCCCACCATCCAAATATGGTACCTCCCATGGAGGGGTGAGCAGTCTCAGGCTCTGTCGAGACACCCAAACGGCCTGATCATTAGCAGCCCTTTTTTCTTCCTTTTCATTGTCGAGAGTCTCTCTTGCTTCACTGAGGAGCACCCGGTAAGGGAATGACACACCGGGGTGGGGATCAACCTGAGAGACAATCCCCTCCCTATAGAGCAAAGGCCCCCCCTCCTCTCCACCAAATGGCACACAAACTCGTGTTCCCACGGCCACAGGTGCGGTGCCAGGTGGGGGGGCATCCAAAATTAACTCCACAGTGTTCTTGGCCTCTGGTGACAATGTAATCACAGTTTCACCGTGGAAAGGATACTGCATGAGCCTCTCCTCTCCTTGGAGTTGGACTTCAACCACACCCCCACTCACCCTACGCACCACGCCTGGTTTGAACACATGGGACAGAGAGCATGAGTCTCTCTCCTTAACTTCACTCTCTGTGTTTCTCTTTATCTGGAGAGCCAGCACTCTCTGGTTCTTCATACCTTTGGCCAGAGCTTCAGCAAGCCCCTCTGATAGAATGGCCTCTTTAGGGTGCGAGTTATAGAGAGGAGCTGCCATGTGGGAATTCTTTTGATGAGGGCTTGGTCCTGTTGCTTCCATTGCGTCAAGGTCAGCTGAGTGCTCACTGGCTGTATCAGTGGAAGAGGAGCGCACTGAGTTAGGGGCACCCTCTGACTCATTCTCCCCAGCACGGGGCTGTTTTTCCTGGGAATCTACAATCCTGAGTGCCCTATCATCCACAGAGACAAAATTATTTGTTTCTGTAACATTACTATCCATATTTAGCACTGATGGCTGCTTACCTGAGCAATTATTACTTCGGCTATTACTGGTATTGATAAAATTATTATGATTCCTGTTGCTACTGTTATTACTATTAACCATGTTGCTATTAACACTGGTCGTGTTATTGTTAGTACTACAGCTAATGCTAACATTAATGCTTTTATTAATGCTGTTGTTACTATTCTTGACATTATTACTGAGCACATCCACACCATCACTGACTTTACCCTTGATATTGCAGCTATTGTTGTGAATGAGTGAAGGGTTGGATGTATGAATGGCAGTCAGCACACTTGCGTTATTAGCAAAGTGTTCATATGTGTACTTCTTCTTGGGGACACGAGCTTTAAAAGTGGCTGTTTTCCTACTAGACACTGAACCTATGTTGTGGCTGTGATTTGTGGCTGGAGGGGAAGTGGCTGTGGAGAGTGGCGCTGGGGGAGAGGTAGAAGATGCAACACTATCAGTAGACATGGCACTATTTCCATTTGTGCCTGTCATCTTCTCCTTTTCTGTCTTTTCTTCCGGTTTCTTTCCATCCTTCTCAGCTGACTCCACAGGTTTCTTCACCACAGCAGACTCCGGTGTGGGAGTATTGCTGCTTGTGATTGGCTCCTTGTCAGAGCTGGCAGCTGCAGGTAGGGTCTGCTTACGTGTGGAGGGAGTATTCAGTGTTTTGGTTGTATGCTCTGTCGTCTTGACAAGTGTCTCCCTCCTGACTCTTTTAGGGTCTTTCTCTTGGGGAGGTTGCGAACCCCCTCTCCTCCTTCCCCCTCGGCCTCTGTGTTTCTTTAATGGTCTCATCTCTTCTTCGCCTTTTACAAAGTGCGTCTGTGCAGCGTTCCTCTTTTTTCACTTCTAAGGCACTCCTTTTGTTTTCTGTCTTTCTCTTCTCTTCTTCTCTTCTTTTCCTCTCCTTTTGTCCTCTGTGTTTGAGGCTGGAAGGAAGAAGCAAACACAGAAGACAGGTGGCCATTTATTATCTATATAATCAAAAGTGCTGAGAATTAAAATGACGTCATACCTGAAAGTACTCTAAACTGCACTGACTATCACGGTGCCTCAATATGTAATGCATTCATTCATCCTCCATCGCTGCCTGATCCACAACAGCAGTGTTTTTCAACCTTGGGGTCGGGACCCCACATGGGGTTGCGTGCGATTCAAATGGGGTTGCCTGATATTTCTAGTAATTGATAAAAACAAAATTTAAAAAAACTTACCAATAAAAAATATATGGTGAGGTGAGAGAGACAATCACAATACATAAAAGACTTGACAAACTGTGAAGCTGAAACTGAAGCACTGTGGTTCTGTTTATCTGTCAAATGTTCATTGTGGCCGATTTAAGATGCTGCAGCTCTTTCATAATTCATAGTTTGAGTTATTGTTTGTTCAGTACTAATTTGCAGCCTTGTAAATACAAGCTGGACTGACTGTACATATTCTGACGGAAAATCAAATTCTCACTTTGTGCAGTAATCTACACCTGGCTTTTCTGCCACCGTCTATAATAATATGCATTATATAGTCTAAATGCCATCTAAAATTAACGTTTATTTGTAACATAGTACAGCAAATTATTACATGATGAAAAACAAATTTATATTAGCAAAAAAAAAAGTGTCTCCGTTTTGAATGTCTGGGGTAGCCACAAATTTGTGATGTCAAAATGAGGTGACGAGCCAAAAAAGGTGGGGAACCCCTGCACGACAGTGTCTCTGTGTGTTGCCGATAAGTTGACTGACTGACTGAGTACAAGTATAACATATTTTGCCATTTTAACACCTGACAACAAAGAACTGGACCATAAAACAACAGGTATTCTGTAACTGTACTATGTCTATTTTTTCTAATCATGCTCCTTTATTTATATCACATCATAAATCAGTCACATCACTTTACAGTTATATTTTTCATGCCTTTGTGTTTTTCCACTTGGAGGCTGGCAGAATATTTTCATGACAGCACAAAACAAATATAGAGGTAAGTGAACATGATACAGAACATGGTATTTTTTAATATAATTGTTTCGAGTTCTAAATGAAAGAAATAAATAATGAAATGTGAGGAAAAATGGTATAAATACTTGGAACCATTTTCTTCTATGGTCATTGTATCTTGATGTATACTTTACGGTAGTATAAAATTATGTACACCATAATCTTGGCTATATCACATACCCCTACAGCAAATTCTAAAAATTGTTTTCTAAAAGATTTTTTTTTTTTGTTTTTCTTTAAATCAATAATGTCTTCCAACAGTATCATGTTAGTTAAATCCAACGTAAAATTGGATAAATAGCTGTATTTTGCATTTTGTAAGTAATGTTCAAATATCGATTTATTTCTCAGGTAATGCTGGATTTAAGCATTTCTGAGATTTAGGATTAATCTGCTTAACACACTGTGAGTGTGATATCATTTATTCATCTACTCAGTGACAAAGGGTAAGTAAGACAACAAAAATGTGACACAAGACAGAAACATCCAAGGTCATTCTTCACTTTGTCTCTGAGAACTTATCCATTCTCCAAATGTCTACCTTCTAATAAGGCCTGCATCGCTTTAATTTTAAATGCATGCAGAAACAAATCTGCTTTGTCTTCATTGCTCTATATATCTATTAAACACACACACAATGAGGAGTCATACTACAGGTCAGTCACATTATCTTAACACTGTACTTCCTTCATCAACTTCAACTCAGAGTAGCTCTCACGTTATGCAGCATAGACTTCATGCTGTGTTTTCAACTTGGGATTGCGACAACAACGCTGTATTTAAATGGACTTCCATAAGGAGGAAAAGGGCTGGCAGTGGCCTGGCTGAGGTCACCCTACAACACAGGGAGTGAGAGAAAGAGGAGTAGGAGTATGTGGCTGTTTGTTCAAATAGGCTGTTCATGTGTAGTCACTGGGAATTTCCACAGTCATCAGGCACTCGCTGGCCCTCTCTCACTCTTTCTCGACATCTCAGTCTTTCCCAGTCGTCTTTTGTCAACTGCCTCACTGACAGTCTCACATACACACTTCAACAAAAAGACAAAATAATTGGAATAATCTGCTGTGGTAAGATACGTCCAAAAACGAACAAAATTGAAAGGCTGGCACAGGATCAGGCACACTCACTGATGTAAGATTACAGGCTAAACACAGTCACACACACGTGCATATGCACTCCCTCGACTGAACTCAGCAACTAAACAAAATGTTTAATTGCCTGCATTCCTACTTAACACACACACACACACACACACACACACACACACACACACACACACACACTTACATTGTCTTGTCCGAGCGACTAGAGAAGTTCAACACAGATACATAAGGTGACCTTGTCTCGGACTGCTGTAACACAACATAAACCTGTGACGGCAACTTCCATTCCCTGACGCACAGAGAAGTATCGCTTCTGGTCTTGAATAACTACTAAACAATAAGAGACATTCTGACAGTCATCACCTTTACCCTCGCTCACTATTTAACTTAACAAAAAAGTATAAGGAGCTTCATTTTCATTATCTAATAAACATTTCATTGTTGCCCCTTTGGATCATTTCATTCTTTTTGTGACTGACTGGCTGACTGTAAGAGTAATGATTTTATAAAGCCAGTTCCGTCATGACCATTAATGTTGGTGATGTTGATTTATTTTTTCTCATTTACTGCAATAGCTTGAGTAATTGACAAATATTTTAACTGTGGCAATGTATTGCTATTTTTGCTGTATTCTGTAAATAAAAAAATAAGCAGCATTTAGTTCCACTTATATGAATATATAAATGTATACATGGATATTTTTAATACTACATGTAGTAAGATCATGTATTGTGAAGCAGATACTAGTCAATAGCAGAGGGCAGGTTAATGCTCAATATCTTATGTCAAATAAGAGAATAATGTGGAGTGTTACTTACTTACTCTCTAATTTTAGTATATTTTCAACTCAATGTATGAATTGTCCTTCCTAGACATAGCAGAAGAACATGGAACACAATCTTCAGTCGAGGAATGTACCACATACAATACCAGGCCAAGAACCCCTTCATTAGAGTGGGCTCTGGGGGTTGGACTGGGAGTGCTGGTCTTGTAGTTGTTACTGTTAGAAAAGACAGGAAGGAGTCAGGGCCACTTGGCCGACTGGCTGGTTGACTGAATGGTTTGCTAGGATCTGATCTTAGCTTGGAAAAATGTGTTTGGTCATGCTTATGGCCTCCCAAAATGCTCTAGGCTGTGGCTGATAAGCCTGCAGCAGCCGTGTGTGTATGAGTGTGTATGTGTATTCCTATTCGGTAAGCATGATGAACTTTTATAGACTCGGAAAAAACTCTGTGCACATGGAGATAACTGTGGTGTAGAATAAGACATAAGTAAATTTTATTTCAGTACTGTCGTGCATGCACATTTGTAGGCAACCTCTCTGCTCTAATTATTAAGACATTTGACATTGTGTACCCATTTGTGCATCTGTTTTGGATATGAAAAATGTTTGTTGTGGGGGAAACATTCTTCCACATTGCCTCTATTGAAATTCTGGATGAAACACCAAGATTTCCTCCATCACAATATATATCAATGATTGGTAAAATTATACGAATTTATGTAGGACACAATTAATTTTACATTTAATAAAATGCAATGTACTACAGCATGTAGGACTTAATATTTAATATCACCTGAATTCTTGCCCAAAAAACTTAAAGTAAAATATATTCAGCATCCTATCACTGACTAAAAATATAAAAAACATTAGGCTGTTAACTCTTGTTGTTTGCAAGCTGTAATTCAAAAGGTCAAGAGTGAGACTGAGTCAAAATCTCTGTCTGAGGTGCTGTTATGAGCACACAGATTGTTCATCGTTAACAAGCACAACATTAAAATCATTGAAAATTCTTAATGTCCTGTTGGTTAAATGAATGAAGGAAAATTATAAGAGGAGAGGAAGTTTGACATAATTCAGGTAAAATACAGTGTGTTCACCTTCCAGCATGAGAGCAGGTTGTGCGTCAGATATTCGCTGGTCTGATGTGCAACTAAATCCTGAATAGACATAATCAGCAGCTATCGTTTCTATGGCATTGAACTGGACTCCTTAAAAAGCAAAAAGATGCTGTTTCACCCAGTAAAAACAGAACAACACAACTAAACACCCCTCCACAGCATAGCAACAACAAACTTTACACATACACTAAACGCTCTCCTGAAATTTACAGTGCAGTCATGCATACACTGTTAAAACCTCACTTGGACCTATATATTTTCACACACACACATGAAGGGCATCACACCCATGAAAGAAGAACTTTCAGTTTTCTATATAAAAACAATGCAATAAACTAAGACTGACTTTTATGATTTGATTTTGTGATAGATTTTAATGCACAAAGCATATTGCTTGTGATTCCTCACCTGGTTGGACGCAGATGCATGAATGAGACCAAATGTGCGCCTCATGACACACACACATAAACACAGAAGGGTCATTCATGAGAAAATTTCATATCAAAGTCAGCAGAAGTTGTACAGCATTTAACACTGTATTACACAACACTAATAAACCTTCACTTTGATGCCATTTTACTCAGTCAGTGGCAGAGAATTCAGCCTATGCCCCACCGCAGCATGGCACACGATATACGTGTCTGTGGGAGACGTGGGGGCATTTCAGCTTCTTATAGCACACAAGGTGCACGAGGGTAAACGACTGTCTCCAGGTTTTTTCCTACCTTGTTTAATGCTGCACTTGCACTACATGTCAGTGTATACACTAGACTCAATGCAGCTCATCCCTCTCCTAAAAGCATTTTATGGGTGTCTGTATGGGCGCAGGGCTGCAGTGACAGGGAAAGGGATGGTGTGAGAAGAACGTGCGATGGTAGAACAGAAGACAGTTGTATGGCTGTCATACTGAAACCTACAGTGGCCCATGTACACTCATGGCAGCATGGTAGGGTGGTTTTGCCCTTAACTGGGTCACCAGGGAAAACACACGCATGAAGCAGCAAAAAAGGAACATGCTCTGTGTTGCACACACACTTTGATTATTCTTTCATGAGTGAGTGGGATTTCATCGCACAGACAACATGAAACAAGTCAAAGACAACATTTCGTTAAGAGTATTTTAGGTGAAGCGAGAAGGCGAGCTTTAAAGTGTGTGTGTGTGTGTATGTTTGCATGCAAGTGTGTGAGTGCGCTTGTTGTTGTGGAGAACATCCACTGTGACGTATTTGGAATACTGGCAGTTGTTTAGTCATTGGCATGTTTAACTGTCCATGTTATATCTGTAAAAGACCAACACTGAGGCCTGAAATTTGTGCATTGTGTCCCATATTGATTAGGAGGCTATGGCATAGATCAGAGGTGACTGTTCCTGTTTTGGACCAAATGGCAGAACTGCCAATGCCACATCAATGGCCAACTGCTCTACAAGCTATGCAAAGATGCCTACACCTTAAGGGATTTGTATTCTGCGTACACAAGTGCAATAATGAAGATTTGAGGAATGCATGCCACAGTGTGCATCTGCAGAACAGATGAGGGCACTTCAAGTCCAAATGTCAAAAACAAACAATTAATTACTAAAACTAAGATTACACCCCAGGACTGTCATGACAAACTGTTTAAAACTGCCAATTCAGAGATGCACCGACAGTGATTGCAGGATTGCGCTGCAGAAAGTGGAGTGTCGGCGAGGGAAAAGCCGAGAAAACACCAAATGCTTTCCCGGCTTCTTTGCGCTGATCTGTGCGAGTACTACGAGAGACGCTACACAATGTCAAAGGAGTATTATGACTCCAGGCAGTCAGCCGGTCTGCTATGCGTACGGGGCTCGGTAACAAACACAAACAACCGGTTTCAAGTGACGCTTTATTATCCAACTACATAGGCCTAATTCTTCCTCATACAGCGATGTTTTGCATGGAAATACGAACTACGACGCCAATACTATATACGCAACCAGTCCAGAAAAGCGTCTTTATTAAAGCCAGTGAAGTGACACTTGTCTACGGTATTTTTAAATAACTTAAAAAAGACCGAAATCTTTCCGTGTTGGTGTTTCGCTCTAGTAAGCAGCTCTGTAATGTTAGTTGTAGTGGTGGTTGTAGTAGTCGTAGTACGCAACGGTGGCAGACTACTAGTACCCACATAATGACACCGTCAGTAGCCAGACAAGGAAACGGGACATTATTTGCTCTCTTCTTGTTTGTCATTGTCTTCCAAGTCCATTTTATGAACAACAAACATGCTTGCGTGGCTATTAGTAAACATTCAGGCTGCAATGCTGCAAATAGGTCGATTGTTTTTACTACGCTAGCGCTGCTCTACGCAAAACTCGACAACTGAGGTCAAGCAAAAGTACTGAGTGTTATCCAGAACCGTGTAATATTACCCGTCGAAAGACAAAATGTTCCATGGCCGTGTGTGGGACTGCGGTAAAACATTTGAGAAAGTTTTTAGGCTGTTACACCCCCACCCCTCCCCTTTCTCTCGGCTCTTCTTGGCTCGCAAGCGGTGTCACTCCATTTCTTCGGACGGTATCGAAACAACCGACCGACCGCTGGCACTTCATTCTGAGCCCGATCCGAGTCCTTGCTCCTGAAAATGGGAAATTGACGCCAGTTGAGCTTCGCTGCCTTTCGCTAACTTAGTTTCAACTTACCCAAACAGCTTTTCCTTACGCCAGAGAAAGATTTATGGTCCTATTTTGCCATTGAGGAGGCTCGCGCAACTCTCGGTAACATCCCTTGGCTGTCGGTTTTGACGACTGTGCGGTAAGGGCTCACACATTACTTTTCCTCCGCAAAACATGTCTTTCCCCCGCAGAAACTCAAACAAGGATATAAAAAACTATCGGTCTTCTTTTCCACTACAGTCACAAAATGGTGAATGAACCACTAACAGCTGGGCCAATCGACCAATCAGAGGTGGCTGACAGGTACAGTAGCCAATCAGGACAGACGCTACAGATTGGAGGGTGTGGCTAGCTGTCAAAGTTCGGTTGACAGACGTGAAGATTCAGCCAATGGGAGCGGGGATGCTGAGCCAGGCCGGTGTCTTTTCCCAAACTTTACAGTATCCAATAAGAGCTTTGGGAACCATAGGAACAGCATGTGGGCGGGCCGAGAGGAGGGAACAAATCACAGAGACCCAATAGAAAGGCACAAATGCCCCCTCCCTCTCTGAAAAGGAGTATGTTTACCATAATTGACAGCGCAAGTGCCATCCCTGTGCAGACTGTGATAATGCATCAGCCGTACTGTTTGTCCACATATAAGCTGGTGCAGAAGGCCCTAGTGCACTTATGTCATGGCTGTGAGACTGCGTACGTGCTTCTTGAACATATCTCAAAATGGCTAAAAACTGGACTCGTAATCCAATTGCAGTTTACACTAAATCGAGCGTGAATGCGTGTTTAAAAGTTTGCCTCAGTGCTGATAACTCGTGTGGTGCAGCCGACGCATTGGTGTCCCTTGCAAACCGCTCTCCCTCTCGCCCTCTCTCTTTTCTCTCAGCAACAGACGCTCACTTTCAGCGCTCTCCTCCAATCAGAGCGCACCGTTCTCCTCGTGGTGACGTGGGTAATCTCCACGCCCCGCCCACCGCAATGAAAGTGAACGGTACGGGTCTTGGCTGACGTCACTTCACCAGCAGGCGATTGGGCATGTGCACGACGTCTCAGAACCAATAGGCGGCCTCGGAGGTGATGTCATCATGAGTGTTGCCACCAGCTGGACGGAGGGGGCGTGGTCTGGCGTAAACTCGGCTAACCCCGTATTTGTGGCTTGCAGGCAGTGGAGACGAACCGGTGAGCTGAGCTGAGTACTGGTTGAGAGATGAACATGCTTGAGATGATGGCACGTGTTGGAGATGGGCAACATGCACGTGCACTCCTTCACACGCGCCCTTTCTATTTGACCTTTTGCCCCAACACAGCTGGAAGTAAGGCAGACTACTTTGCAAAAGATAGTGTCATAATAGTAAACATTACATAATCTGCTGCTCAGTGTGTAGTAGAAGACCAGACTCATGCTGAGACAGTCATGCAGGAGCTCACAGGTGCAGCGCCTCCTGTCGACACGATGCGATGCGCTCACCCATGCTCCTCTAAAGGAGGCACATGATGAGACAAAATAGATGTGCAGACCTGAAAAGAAACCAAAGTGCTGATTGGCTATAGAGAGCTGTGCATTTTGCAAGAGTATATTTGTGTGAAGCTACGTGTGTGTGTGTGTGTGTGTGTGTGTGTGTGTGTGTGTGTGTGTGTGTGTGTGTGTGTGTGTGTGTGTGTG
>JAPTYQ010000009.1:12177648-12234878 GCA_029814465.1 Ostorhinchus cyanosoma
GTGTGTGTGTGTGTGTGTGTGTGTGTGTGTGTGTGTGTGTGTGTGTGTGTGTGTGTGTGTGTGTGTGTGTCCGTGTACATCAATAAATGACACAACTGTGTATGTGTTTATGTTGGCACCATAACATGTAAATGAAGCTGTGTTTGCATGCAAGGTTTGGTCAAGCGTGTGTTAGTGGACATGCCCACTCTTAATGCGAGTGGTCATGCAGACTCACACATGATCATAGAGCACATATCTTGCCTCATGCATCGCCGCGCTGCTGCTTACATACAAATGTACTTTTCCTCAGAGAGACAGAAACTCTGTCATTGGTATGCTGCAGGATGGATCATACCAAGCTACAGTATGAAGCCAATTCCTTGTACGTGCACACGTTTGCAGATGGTTACTGTTAATTAAGTCTTAATTGGAACGTGAGTAATTAGAGGATAATTTGACTTGAAAGGACTGTGTGGCTGTTCATGTGTGTTGGAGTAAAGGAGCGAGAAAGACAGAGTAAAATATGAAAGCAGGGACTGTACTTTATTTGCATTTTTCTCTCAGGCTCAAGGGAATTTTAATTACTGTACTACAATATAGATTCAGTTCCCTCACCTTCTCCCTCTCCTTGTCTTGCTCTAAGCTAAATCACACTTACTTCTTCCCCCTCTTTATATTGCCTCTCTACAATATTCTCATAAATTTCCTGTCTTATTAATTTTCCCTGTTCTCATATACATTTTTTACTAATATTCAGTTTTTATTCCTTCCGTCTGTATTTCATTAGGTAAAGAATAAAATGGGGTTTATGGAGGACAGCAGCAAAGTACTCACAGCACAAATTCTTTGTTTACCCGAAGAGCACAGCAGTCACCCTTGGCAACCAGCATCCTTGTTTACCTACCCAGTGTGCCGTCATATGATTGCCATGACAACGATCTGGTTGCCATGCCAATTTTCCGATGCCATTGTGTTGTTTTTGTAGGAGCAGTGTGCACCTTTGGCCTGCTCCTTCCATCTCCTCTCTCTGCCATATTTTTTTGTAATACAATGCAACTGCAGTTGTACAGGCTGTAAAGCTGATTCACAAACACACTGATGATTGTCTTGATTGATAGAGCTTAAGTTCAGAATCATTAGGATTTTGTGTTCAGCCTGTGTTACTGTCACAAGAATGAGCTTGAATAGGCCTAATGAACGAAGAAATGGAAGAAGTGATGGATGGATAGCAGGATAGAGAAAGGGTTAGTGGACACAAATCTCGCTACAATCAGCCTGCTCCACAACACAGCCCAAAATCAATGAACAAGACGGGACTGATCGATGAGTTGATAGCACAAGATGGATGGCTGTGTGGATGGACAGCAATAACACAGGGACAAGGATATGATGGATGGATGGATGGATGGACGGACGGATGGACGGGCGGGTGGGCGGCAGGCGGAGGGTGGACGGATTGTAGGCAGATGTTGTAAACCCAAGGTCAAATAAGTCTGTTTGAGTGAAGTGTGTGTATTTTCTGTATGTTTATGTTTATGGTGACAACTCCACTCAGTAAAGGTGTGAGGTTAAAATGTACATCAGTGAGAACGAGGCCATGTGTCTACATGACTGTGTGTGTTGAGCTCTAAATGTTTTGTGTCTCTGACTGTGTGTGAGATGGCCTTGCCTTAGATCAATAGCTTTGTGGTGACAGCTAAGAGCTGATTAATCAAATGTATGGATCAGTCTCTCTCTGCTCTGCCCTCTCCTCAATTACCAGCTTCATTACATTGCCTTAACACCCCACTGGGACCTTTCTCCATTCTTCTTTCTTATCCCCTGCCTTACCCTGTACTCCACCCTCCTCTCTGTTTCTTCCTGTTTCTTTCTCTATAATTATTCCTGATTATTCCTTATTTTATCACCACCTTGATGAAATCTACAACCAGTTCACCATTAAAAGAAAATACCAAAATAATCTAATAAACAAGTGGTGCCAGGCACAACAAACCCCACTCCTCACACGTATTTCACCCATTATAAGTAACTGGGAAGATTTTTTTAAAAATCATAAAAAATTTTTACTTACCTACCTTTCCCAAAATGTACTTACATCTATTCTGGGTTGCTGTCAGTCTATAAATCCAATTTGTTATGAATTGAACCAATAGTTTTGCTGCTAAAGTGACAAACTGAACCAAAAACAATACCCCTTGAGCCAATGCCCCTTCAGAAGACTTTAGTTATTAACAGTAGAGTGAGAAGCATTATCTAATCTTTACTGAGATTCTGACATTTTTTTATTTTTTATTTTGCCAGGACCAACAAGGAGACTTGAAGCCAATATAGATTTGTAGTAATGAAAATGTTGGTGTCTAAAGTTACAGTAAGATTAAGGTCATCATAAATTTGAAATTAATTTTTCTTATCTTCAATCAACTAATTATTCATCCATAATTATGACTTGATTTTTGCCACATTTAAGACACTGGATGTGAGTATGGGAGTGTCTACTCCACCAACATGCACTTTTCTCTTGTCTCTTTGCTTTACTTCATGAATTGATGCCACTCTCCAGCCCAATCTGCCCTCTCCTTTTCCTCCCTCTCTCTGCTCTGGAACTCCCTCTATTTCTTCATCCATTTCCCCTCTCTCTTTTCCTGGCACTCCTTTCTTTCCTATTTTCATCACTATCACTCTGCAGCCACCCATCCCTCTGGCATTAACTCTGTCTCACTGCTTCACTGCTATGACTAAGCACTGTGTGTGTGTGTGCATATTGTGTATGTAGTATGTCTTGTGGCTGTATGCCTCTCATGCCTGTGAGCCTGTAGCTAGCATGTGCGTGGAAGGGCCATTTGAATACGTTTGTGTATGAATATATTAGCCCACCACACATTAAATCTCTGTAGTCGTGACATTTTTAGACAGAACGAGTCACGACTGAATCACGCCCTGTTCCTCCCTCCCCCTTTTCTCTTTCTACTCTTTTTGAATCACCCTCTCAGGGGCAGCTTCGCTTTCATCCTCCTACTCTCTGTATCACTCTTCATGTAATGCCTCTCCCCAGCTTTTCCATTCACTCCTTTAGTTTCTCTTGGCCTACCACCTGCCCTTTCAGTCGGTCAAAGTCAGTCGGGGTCCCCCAGGCCTCTCTCTCTATCTCTCATTCTCCATCCTTTTATTTTTAGCTGACTGCGCCTGTTCCCTTCACACACTTGTCATCTCATCCCACTACAATTTCTGTTACCCTCTCTCTCTGCCCTCTGCTCCCGTTCCTCTACCCCCCACCTCTCTCCCACCCCTCTCTCTCTCTCTCTCTCTCTCTATCTCTCTCTCTCTCCCTCTTATCTTTATCTCAGCCTACTCTTGTCCCTCATCTAATCTGTAGTTCTTCTGTAATCCAGATCAGCTGGCCTGCATTCTTAATCTCGTCACTTCTCAATCCCCCTTAGTACTCCAATCTGCGGTTGTGTGTGTGGGGGAGAAATCAGAGATAGTAAGGTTGTGTGTGTTTTGACACTGGAAGAGAGCAACCAGTGACAGAGATCAGACACACCTGTCACCTGTTAACCCTGATTTGTCAGTGACTTAAACGCACATAGACACACACATACACAAAAACCTATTCTTACAAAAAAAATGTTTTGCCCAAATGAAATAAACAGTATAAAGTGTGGTCAAAATTTTATGCCTTCTATGTACCTCCTGTGCATTTTCCTGATATCTTTTGGTAGATATATTTACATGTTTGTATATATCTAAGTTCGGGGTGGGAACTTATGTTAGAAAAGGCAGTAAAAAATGTATACATTGTATGATGCATCCATGTTATGCTGTTGAAAATCCACAAATAAAATTCTAAAAACAAAAAAAATTGTAGGCCTTTTCAGCAGATATCAGTCCTGAGAACTACAGGTGAAGTTTACCCTGTGAAATCCTGCATTAAGACCAATAGAGAACAACTTGTTTATGTTGACCATCTGTGTTGATGTTCTTTCTTGTTTGTCCCACAGATGAATCGGCCAATCCAGGTGAAACCCGCTGACAGCGAGGGCAGAGGAGGTGAGACAGGCAGTAGTTCAAATTCACACCACACTTTTCACTCGCCCACTCTAATTACCCCTCTCTGTAGTGAATACTGCTCCCTGGTGGAGAACAGTGGCAGCTCCCTCTGGTAGATTTAACTTCTACAGTCCTATTTACAGAGCTTTGTGATGTGAAACTAATTTATTTTCCTCCACACTTCTATGGTCTCTCAGAGGACAGGAAGTTGTTTGTGGGCATGTTGGGAAAGCAACAGAGCGATGAGGACGTCAGAAGGCTGTTCGAGCCCTTTGGCAGCATAGACGAGTGTACTGTTTTAAGAGGACCTGACGGCACCAGCAAAGGTACAAAACATAAAACATACATAGTGTAAACATGCCAACACCCACACACAAATGAAAGCACCATCTTGCTTATTTTAGGTATATTCTGCTGGCAGTATGTGAAGCTCTAATGCTGCTGTTACTGATCTGTTTCGTTGCAGGGTGTGCATTTGTAAAATTCCAGGGACACGCTGAAGCTCAGGCTGCCATCAACAGCCTGCATGGAAGCCGCACAATGCCTGTAAGTTTCCTGCATGTGATTTCACGTACTTGAATGTTTAAATATGTAGACTAATGTTACACATTTCTTTAATTTGTGTACGTATTGATCAAATATCAAATGTCTCCAACAAAAACAATTCAGAGAAATCTGTAATTTTAACCACTTAGTCTGTCAATGGCATTGTATTGTTATATTACGTATGACTATCTCAATAGAATAAAATCACTAAATGCAATGTTAAAACAACTATAATGCATCACCTTGTTTATAAATGTGATTACTGCCCAGTATTTTCTCATACTAGTTCATACGATATATTAAAGTAATCTTTTGTAATTGTTTTGACTGTAAAACCCCTTGTGACATAACTTACACACTGTGCATTGAACTGATTTTGGGGTTTTTTTCAACAAATATTTAGGAGACTCTAATGAATGTACCACTCAGGGCCACAGAGCTGTTAAGAGTATCTGAGGGTAATAATGTAAAAATAATGTAGGTACTAAACTGTATGTCTGCTCTGGGCCATTGCTACATGCTGAGATTGGCCTGAGCCCCATGTGACTCATAAAAGGATTAAGTGGATAGAGGAAAATTAATGAATTAATAAACATGGAGCCCAAGTCCCATTAACACATAAAGATGACACATATCATCACTTGTAATTGCAGTTTAAACTTATGCCCATTCCTGTCTGTCTCTCTCCCTCACTCTGCACAGGGAGCGTCGTCCAGTCTGGTGGTGAAGTTCGCCGACACAGAGAAGGAGCGGGGGCTGAGAAGGATGCAGCAGGTGGCCTCGCAGCTCGGCATCTTCAGCCCCATGACCCTCAACTTTCCTGCCTACAACGCCTACACACAGGCAGTCAATGCACAGGCAAGCATCATACACATGTATAGATACACAAACACACAATGGAATAAATACACAAGTTTCTAAAGGGAGTGCTGTGCTTATGAAAGGATGTAATAAGTTTGAAGAGGCTATCAGTGGTCTAATTGGGGCTAATGTTATTACCCAGACAACAGAACATACGTCATCTGGCATTAGCTTTCCCGCAACACACAACCATTAACCCACTGACTCAGGACATAATGGCCCTGTAATTAGATCTCTATTCATCTGTTCCTCCATCATTCCCTCTCCTTGTCCCCTCCTCTCATTTTTTTCCTCTTTTTCTCTCTCTCTCTCTCTACTTCCCATGTCCATTTAACTGACTCTTTGTCTTCTCTCTCCCCTTCACTTTCCCCCCACTTTCTTCCTCCTCCCCTTCTTTTCCTCTAACCCTTTCCTCTGTTTCCTTCCCTGTCTACAGCTTGTCCAACAGCAGGCTCTGGTTGCCCAGTCAGCGTACTTGTCTCCTGTGGCAACAGTTGCCGCCGTACAGATGCAGCAGATGGCGGCACTCAATGCCAACGGAATCATTGCCACACCCATTACACCCATCACACCATCCTCGGGTAGGCACGCTCACACACACACCGGCCATACACATGCATACATTTGTTTATGAGCAGACTGTCTAGCATAGAGTGTATAGTTGTAGTTTAACTGTGTATTATATATGTTGTTTTGTGGTTATAGATGATAACTGCATGAATGGTGTTAGTGAAGATAAGATTTTTGAAAGAGAAGGGAAACAGAAATGTAGTAATTTTTAGTTAATTTTGCAAGCCACATAAATTTCTCAAAAATAACATCATGCCCACCCCACTAGTAACTCCTCTTACCCCCTGCTGTCACTGAGTATGTTAGACTTGCACTTGTGGAGGAGGAACAACACATTCAGAAATTTTAATACATTTCTGTTCATATTCCCATAGTGTAGCTCTGATTATGTTCATGCTTAAGTTTGACAGTATAATCCTTGTCTGACGAGAGATTGTGGGTGGAGCAGCCTCTCTATATTAGGCATTGCGCCAGGAGGGTTGTAAAGCCAACAACTTTATAACCCACATGTCCAGAATTTATTTACAATATACAAGGGAGTCTCATTAATGTGGGTGATCTCTGTCCATAGGTACAAATACCCCGCCAACTATTGCAGCAACGCCTGTGCCAGCTCTTCCACCGCCAATAGGAGTGAATGGGTACAGCAGTGTGCCAGCCCCAACCAATGGGCAACAAGCAACAGAAACACTATACACCAATGGTGTTCATCCATATCAAGGTATTTAACAAGAAAAATCAACAAACATCAAGACTGTTACACACTACTTTCTTTTTTCATTCTCACTGTTGTTCCATTGTCTCACTCTGCAGCTCAGAGCCCAGCTGCAGCCCTGGACCCCCTACAGCAGGCATATGCAGGCATGCAACACTACACAGGTGTGCAAATTGGAGGGTTGTTATAATTCAGTTTATCTTGTCAACAGGCGGAGGCGTTAAGATTACAGTGCAAAAGTAAAGCTCTAAGTTTATAAATTATGGCAATTATGAGCAGATAGGGACCAGCTGTGCAATCAGGTCAGAAGGATGGTCAGGTAAAGCCCACTGAGGGGCATGTGAGACCCTAGAAACTAAGTTGAATGCCTGTAAATACCAGGATATACAGATTTTTTTGTGTAACAGAGAACAGAATAGGCCCAATCTAGTGGTGTATCCTATTTTATTGTGACAAAATTTGCACTTTATTGCCTGGTTAATGCAGCTAATGATACCATAATGCCATCTGCATCCATAATTCTTTTCCATGGAGTTAATTTAGGGCCATAATGTGTAAATATCAGTCTGAGTCCTACAGTGTTATTGTTTGACTTGCTCCATTGAACTGTGTTACACTTAATAGTTTTCACCTTCAACAGGAGACGTTTCAGTTCTAATAAAATGACTCTATTGGATGCTGCGATGTTGCCACCTGTTGTTTTTACCCAATCAGATTATGTTACTGTCTTGTCTCTCCCAATAGCGGCGTATCCTGCTGCCTACGGATTGGTTGGGCAGCCGTTCCCCCAGCAGCCAACACTGGTTGCCCAGCAACACCAGCAGCCCCAGCAACAGCAGCAGAGAGAAGGTGATGTGACTTCCTGTCTGAGTGGGGACACACCCCACTGTCCAGTGAATGTATTGAAAGTTTTTGTTTCAAGGTTTTCACAGCTGGAGATAATTTATCCAGTGTGTGTGTCTGTGTGTGTGTGTCCCAGGTCCAGAGGGCTGTAACATCTTCATCTACCACCTGCCTCAGGAGTTCAGTGATTCTGAAATGCTGCAGATGTTCCTGCCCTTTGGCAATGTCATCTCAGCCAAGGTGTTTGTTGACCGTGCCACAAACCAGAGCAAATGCTTCGGTGAGACACACAGACGGGACAGAAAGAGGGAGGGGAAGGAGAGAGCAGATGTATCAGACAGAGGAAAGGACATGTGAAAGAGAAAGGGAGTGGCTCTGTGCAGGACAAAATTTTGTGTCTATTCACGTATTCAACCACAGGTCCTTTGTTTAATCTCGAGCACAGGTTATGTTGAATTAAAAGTACACTCTGAAAGAGGATTTCAGTTAAATAACATCTCAATTTCAACCATTTTGTCTCTTTTCCAGGATTTGTAAGTTTTGACAACCCTGCCAGTGCTCAGGCTGCCATCCAGGCTATGAATGGCTTCCAGATTGGGATGAAAAGACTGAAAGTGCAGCTCAAAAGGCCCAAAGATGCTAATCGCCCATACTGAGCAATATGTGAGGAGGAAAGAAGAAATATGGAGAGGTGAGGTGGTAATGAGGAGGAGATGAGAAGGGAGTATGTTGGGGGGAGCAAGAAAGAGGCAAGGTAAAATGGGGCAGAGGGAGGATGAAATTAAGATTTAGTGGAAATTAAGTTGATGAGGTAGCTTTAGCTTTGGCACTGTACTGCTAATTAAAGGTACAAACTTAAGAGGAGAAACTTAACATGAGATATCAGGTAATGTGCTGTGGCTTACTCATATGACAACGGCTTAATCATCACAGGAAAATACTAAAATATTGTTTTCCTTTTTATTTTCTTTCACAATCTTATTTATTTTCTTTCCTGCTGTTTTGATCTTTTCCTGATACGGCAACTTACCTCACCCAAGATCCTCCCGTCCAATCATAATTCATGAGGACCCCATCGCTATGGCAATGGTTGCCTAGTGACCGATAAAGCCCCGACCCCCCCTTCCTCTCACATTGTTGTAAGTTAATTGGTTGGCCTGTGTTTGGGTTGCTGTGGCGATTGATTGCCTGTGTTGGTTGCCCTTGGCAAATTTTTGTTCTGTCACCTCGAGCAACCAGCCATGCGTTGACCTGCATGTCCTGTTGCTGTAGTGACCACAGACTGTGTTTGGTGCATTGTGACTTTATTTTGTATTGACCTGTGCACATACTGATCAATAACTGTCAATAGTCAGGACTGTACTCAGAATTAATTGATTTGATTGAATATATTTCATTACTGCATAGTAATTTGATCAATTCTGTAGTAACGCTCGTTATTTTTTGCAGCTTCGTTTTTGATCAGTCTCTGTAGTGTTCTGTTTGGTGTCATTATGATTTGAACAAAGTGTTTGGGTAAAGTAGTGAGCGTGGGCATCTATGTGTACATGTGTCTGTGTTACACTGTTAGTGTGTAATACAAGAGTGCATAATTCTTGTTGTTTTGGTGTTTGTATAGAGAGGTCACTAGAGGTTTCCTTATATGACTGGGTTGACAAATGTAGAGCAACAGTACACTGTACTGCTACATATAGTCAAAGAATTTAATTTACAATACAAAACAGTAGTTTTACAATTATGATTATATGCAGCACACCTGAAAAACAGGCCTAATGGGAAAAAGGCCATGTCATGGTTATACAATACATAATGCAGCAGTTTAAACATGGCATAAAACACTGGTTATTAAGGCAAGATGAGAAAAGAACAGGCTAGGTTTACTGACTAAAGCACACTGTGTTTTTGGGCAAGCATGCATTTTGTTGAGCTGTACTCTGATAGGCTGAGTTTGTATTTCTTGGATTCTGATTTGCTAGACGTTTAATGTGGCACTTTAGTTTTGTTTTTTTTTTATTATTATTCCTTTGTTTCTCTCTCTTGGTCTCTTTCACACCCTCTGTCACTGCTTTTGTTGCGTTTCTTCCCCTCCCTTCACAGCTTCCCTCCTCCTTCTCCTCCCTCACTCCCTTTATCTCCTACTTATCCTTCTCTTCCTCAGACTCTTCACTCCTCTCCATCCCAGCCTCCTCTTTCTATCCCCTCTAGCTCGTGTTTTGAGGTAAAGGGTATGTGGTTGTCATGACGGAAAAATAAGTGCCTCTTGCTTATTGGAGAACAGCCTTCAACTATAGGAATTCTGGGAGAAAAACAAACGAGAATACAGGATAGATCTAATCCCTCTGAGGTAAATTTAATCCTCCACAACCTTAACTAAAGCAGGAAAAACGTGTAGCTTCTGTTAAGTGAGTATGTGGAGGCAGCACACATTATAAATAAAGGATTCTGAGTCTATTTCTGGAGAGGTTTTTTACATAACAAATCCTGCTGGATAATGAGTGGGTCCTATCTAACAACTGCCACTATTTGAACCTTCAAAACATGCTGCTACTGATATTTCCCGTATTGAAGCTATCACCCAGAATTTCTATACTGCAAATGCCAGAGAGTGATGCATGTTGTAGTAGTGTTTGCCTGCCATTATCTGAGGCACACGAGTGCAGCACCTGCTCATAAGGTCACATATGTTGAAACAGTCACACACATACGAACCTACAGAGACACTTTGACGCACAGCTTCATGTGTACAAAAAGACATGAGTAATGGATTTTCACTGTATTGAGTTGCATGATCCAGACACTGTGTGTGTATGTGTAAAAGCACCATGATTTATTGCTTTTGAAGACAGAGCTGTACAACTGTGAATGATGCTTTTCTTAAAGTCGTGCACCACTCAGACGAAACAAAGACAAGCTAGAGGAGCATCCTAAGGTGCAGTTTGCTGCAAGACTTGTGATAGCAGCTCCAGTCAAGCCTTCAGGAGAAAGTTGTGTTTGTTGGGGCATGTTTTATAAGATGTAAAGATCAGAGAGACACACAGAACTGTAATGTATTTATAACGATGTGCAGTCTAACATGTCCTTCCTTCTCTGTCCCTCTCTCCTTGTTTATGTGTCACTCCCTTCACCCCCCTCTCTCGCTCTCTTCTCTCTCTCGCTCTCTCTCTTTCTTCCACTCCCTCTCTCTTTCCGTCCCTTTACAGGTGACCTTTCAGTGTCCAGTTGAGGTGGAATCCCAGGGTTCATTGTGCTTTCAGACTGTCTGCTACCTTTTGAGCGTCTGGGGAGTGCAGCGACACACACAGTGAAACACATACACAAAAGCGAAACACACACATGCACTCTCAATGCTGAACCTCAAATGGTACAAGGCTGATATACAAATGTACATAAAGTGCACAAACACACAAACCTTGCTGACACTTACACAAATACATACTATTCACACGAGTCAGTAACCTTACCCTTACAGCTGAGAGCTTGATTTGGCCCTGGTCTGCATTCAGTTTGCCAACATATTGTCTAATACAGTAATGACAACGCAGACCAAGGTATCTATGAAAGGTACTGATGAAAAATGCTGATATATCACTCCAGTAGACTTTAACATGTCTATACCATGTCTATTACATGACAAATATAGAGGGACCGATGTTTCATAATAAAAAAAAAGAAAGAAAATACAAAAAATACAATTAAATGAGTAGGTTAGAAAGACTTTGGAGAGGATCCTAATGATCTGTAAATAATTTAGTTTACAAAGAGCAGCATTTAAAAAACAAGAAAAAATGCAAAAAGAATACTACTTTAGATAAACACTGAACAGGACACAGCAACATTATTATTATTATTATTATTATTATTATTATTATTATTATCATTATTATTATTATTATTATTATTATTATTATTATTATTATTATTACACCTAGAACATCATCATCCTCTTAAAGGGATATTACATTCCAAATTGTAAAATGGGAAATCACTAACCTATTTTAAATTTCTACTTAGATTTTAGGTGAAACACGGGATGGGGGGGTTGCACTTTTATTCGGGAGGTTTTAATATTTGAGCTATTTTTTATTTATTTACTAATTTATCAATTATTTTGTTTATTGGGAGAAGGGGTTTGAATGGGTTGCAATATTTTGATTTTAGAATTTTCTAGAGAAAACCTTTTGAGGGCCTGTTTCTGTCAGACTCTTGCAATCGAGTAATTATAATGTATGTATTAATTATTACAGCGATTATATTTATTTCTAATTTATTGAAACCTGTTTTTGATCCACTCTCTTTTTAAGTTAAAATAAAAACTATCATACTAAATGTCCTGCTGAGATTTTCTATGTGTGTATGTGTTTGTGTGTGTATGTGAGTGAACGACAGTCAATGAAAATCCTTGATCTGAATTAATGAACACAAAGATACGATGGAAACGAAGGAGCACTATCATGCTCTGACCAGAAGGGGGCGTAAGTTGAAAACATCACAGGAGACAAATGGAGATGTTTCAGTGCAAGAGCTGAGCTTATCTACTGTTCATTTATGGGAGTAGGCTACTTTTTTATCAGTAGAATTAAATGCTGTATTTTTATTATCTTTAAGAACATTGCTCCGGTAATTTCTCCTCCCTCTGGAGACAATGTCTCTTTTTTTTTTAACATGACTATACCATAATTTGTTTTACCAAAGGAAAAATTACAAATTGCAAGTAAAGATCAAGAGATTTCCTCATTACTAGACCCATGTTGTCTGGCCAGGGCCTGCTATAGACAGAGATTTTGAAGTAGTACACATAAAATACATCACTTAATTATTCATAGATGTAAAGTCAAAATGGCAAGAAGACATCTTGATGCCACCACATTTTTAGAGGTGTTGTAGACTGCAGATAAATTATGATAAATTTCCAAAGTGCTCACAGGGAAATTCTTTTGAATTTTTTTTTTTTTTTTTTGCTGAGGCATTCATAAGCTCCTCTGACCTGAAGTTGGGTTGTCTTGCATGAGAATCCCTCAATTCTTCTCTCATTCTTAGGCTCTACTTCACATTTCATTATAGTCATATTTATTTTACAGTAAATGCAAACAAGTACTGAGAGTTTGTGGACTCATGAACACATGAGGCTACTTCTATGATCTCTTAATATGAACTCAAGTCACTTGTGTAAAGCACCAGGCAACATCTGGTACAAACTCTTTTACAGCACGGAGATTTCATCATATAACCTCTCACATACTTGGTTATTAGTTCTCAAGCAAGATAATCTTCCTTTAACCTTTGGGGGGGGGGCTTTTAGTTATTCAGATGAGAATCAAACATTTTTGCTCCTTATTTTTAGAGTTCAGGGGTTTTAATAGCAGCAACTAGGTTTTACACAACAGAGTAATAATGCTGTTGTTTGGCCCTCAACATTAATGATCTTTACATAGGGCAAATGCCTTATGTAAAGTTATTTTAGTTTTTCATGCTGTTTTTGTGGCCTGTGAATTTGTAGGCTGGTAATCTAAAGAGAACCACTTTAATATTTAAGATTATACTTATTAGCTTATAAGTAAGTTATTCATTATATTATTAACACTTTACAAGTCATTAATATGCAATAAAACAACACTAATAACTATAATATGTTTCGGTCAACACCCTTCACTTTACTTACGGCTCCATTTTTATCTGTATGCAGTTAAATCCCAGCGTTCTTATAAAATCTAGAGTAAATCACCATTTAGTAATGAATTACTCACATTTAAGATATCAGCCTCCGTGAAGCATTAGTATGTATCACTTTAACATTCACTGAGCAATGCAAAGAGGAAAACTCATGATTCATGTTGCACGGGTCAAGTCAACACCTGTGATAATAATGAGGACAGCTGCACATAGCATGGAAAATGGCAAACAATACTGCCTAAGCTTTATTGTGTTAATCCATCAAATGAAAAATTTAAATAAATATCAAATAGTGGAGGAGACAAAGGAAACTCAGTAATCAATGACATCTGAGTCGTAAATGTAAATGTGGGCTCCATATCTGGTAAGCAGATGTGTTAGGAGAGCTTTTTGATGAGCTATTAAGTCTAAAAAAAAAAATCATTTCATTAATTTAGAAAAAGACAAGTAAAAAGAAACATTAAAAAGAAAAAAGACAGAAGTTGAGGAGGTTTTGAAAAATAATAATAAAAAAAATAGTTAATTGACTTGTGTCGTCAGTACTGTGACTTTCAAACCCTAGTGCAGGACTACAAACCAGGGTCAGGTTACGTTTGCAAATCTCCAAACAAAGAGGTCAAAGGTCAGAAGCACAGCCAGGCACGCGCAAGAGCTGACAGCACTGAATAGAAAAACATAGGAGACAGAGTGTTAGTGCAGACACAAAGGCAGAGGAACAAGAGTGCAAGAAAGGAGTTAGTGATTAAAAATAAACTGAAGCAGGCTGCAGGAGTCTGCGACCCATTAACCCAACTCTGTTTTACGGAGAAGGGGGGGAAGACTTTTCTCTGAGCGGAAACAAAACGCGGATGTGTGCGTGTGTGTGTGTATATGTGTGTGCCAGCCAAATGCTCCCTCATGTGCTTGCGCGTCATTTTGTGTCCCTCCCTCTCCGTTATCCCCTCACTCCTCCCTCTGTCTGCTCCTCTCAGTCCGATCTCCTACCGGCCCGACCTCTGCCTCTGCCCGGCCGGACACCTAGACAAACCCCGCCGACTCCCGGGACACTCAGGGTTGAAATAAAAAAACCCGGGACACAACTGAGAAAAACAGTTAGCATATGTGTGTGTTTTTATTGGGACAGAAACTGGCCGGCCGCATTGCAGCATCTCATAGAGTATCTCGTCTGCTGTTTTTCTTTTTAACCCCTCATCTGTATTTTCCCTCGGAAGAAAAAACAAACTTTGTAGTCAATGGAAAGATGTAAAAATCAGTCCGGATACTAAAGTTGGACAAACCGAGAACAACCACCGGGCTGGGATACACTTAACGGGACCGTTAGGTTTTTAGCTAGCTAGGTCGGACACCGAGGACTTTGAGAAAAGACAGAGAGAAAAAAAAGAACAAACGTAATTTCCTGAGCCGGAGCCCCATTTTACGATACACTACGGAGAAAAACACCGAAACAAGTAAGTACCGTTTCACTTTCATGTCAGGGACCAGACCGTTAGTTTATGTGTGCGCGTGTATGCTAGCGGCGGACGCACGCTCCGCTTTGGACGTCATTACGCATTCATGTAGGAATTGGTTAATTAAATATCAGCAGGCCCCTGGAGTTTTGCCGACAAAAACACACAAATGATCACACAGAACTGGAAATATCTGAAATCAGACACTAAGAGGAAGGCATGAGCTAACACCCGATTATGTGGATTCATGTGCTGCTAGTTAGCAAACTAGCACTCACTTAACAAAACTAACACTGTAATGAGAAAACTTCACTTCACGGTTATTTAAACAGCTATACACCCACAGACAGGAATATTATAACTGATCCAATACAAAGACCCATCGATTTTATAATTAGTCTACTGTGATTTGATCCACTCTGAACGCCCTCCTTTTGGCTCAGTGTGGCCTTCACTCACTTTATGGTACTTTCCTTCAGCTTGCACGGTGACTAAAGCCCTATACAGCGTGTAAAAAACATCATAAATAAAGATAAGCTCAGCATAAAGTCACTAATTAATAGCTACAGCAGATAGTATCCACCCAGAGTCCAATTTATGCAAAGTATGATTTGATAATAAATGCAGATATATGTGTATATAGGATTCAACCTTTCATTCATGTCCATCATCTTGATCCTTTAGCCTTATTGAACCAGTACTAAAATCCACAAGTTACATTATTCACCTATTATGACAGCTACAAATAGGTTTCTTTATTCATGAACCTCAATGAGAGAACTTGATGCTTTGGTTGCTTATTTTATTATAGAGTAATGGACTGTAGCTCCTGACTGTTGGTTGGACACATGAGAGGCTGTCTCAAGTTGTTTTCTACTTTTTCTGACATTGACAGGCAAAAAATCCAATAATTAAGTTTAAATGATTGAGTTTGTTTTTGTTATTTCTCCCTAACCTGGTCAGAAAGTACATATAGTTCTCTATCTGTCAATGATTACATCTTCTGCCTTAGCTTTTCATTGAACAATCAGTAACTCACTTAAAGACTGGAATGGTGCCTATCTTTGCACAGAAGTACTTAAGTGATGTCCATGTTTGATGGTGATTACCTTTAAAGCCTCTTCTCAATAGAGGGAGTCGCCTCACATATACCCAAGGGCCAATCTAATTGGCCTGAGGCAACTGTACTCAGTGAAAGGGCAGAACTGGCCTTCATCCAGTCAGTGCAAGAGAATCAACATGACAATATTATCCTCGCACCTCCTGAACAGGGCTATTCAAATCACTCTGCTGACTGATTGAATCCCCCCATCAATAATTCATCAGGGCCACAGATCAATGTCAAAGGTATTGAAGTAGAGTTTTTTTAGATGCCTATCTCAAACACAAAACACTTGAGAGCAGTGATGAAACAGGCCACAGAAGACTTGCCCTTAAATGATTTGACGTTTTTCTGTGTTTAACTACTGCCTGTTTTCTTGATTAAAGAAAAACACACACTTTGCTGTTTTTCTGTCAAACTAAGATGCTGAGGAATGCCTGGGAATGTGAGGGATTTGTATGACTCACCATCAGGACCCTCTCGCTCAAAATGTACAAGGCATGACCTTAGTTACGGTGAATGAACCATGTGTAGACACCATGCCAGCCTCCTGAGGTGCTACTGCGTCCCACAATGTGTGTTTTCAGGACTACATGGTTCTTACTCTGATCTGTAAACTGTGGCTTTATGTCGAACCACAAGGAATGACAGACAGTAGACTCACATACTTCTTCTGCAGATCAATTAGCTTACTCTATGCTACTACTTTTCTTCTCTACAATACTCAGCATTTCTTTTCTGGATTTTTGACACCACTTAAAACAACATTAAAAAGCAGTTTTATTAAATGTTTTAAAGGTTATCAGTTCTGATGGAAAGATGACTTGTTGCATCATTTTAACGGGAGAAGATTACTGCAATGTAAATCAGTACATAAAAGAAAGAAACACTTACAGATTTATAGATGACATGTGTTTATAAAAAAGTTATTACAGATTTATAAGCATGTTTTATTGCAGCTTTTCTCAGGGGAACCCTCCATCATATCAGCAGTAAACAGCATGACTGAGGGCCCACTAAACCCAATGTGTACACCAATGTGTCACATTTTTGATTCGTGTGTGAATATGTTACCTGACTTTTTGGCACTCATACCCATATTATATTAAACATTTTTTAACTAAGAACTAATTGTATCCAGAGCTTTTCTTGAATGAACTGTTTTATTTGCAATAAAAAGACAAAGAAAAAAGCTATTTGATACCAACTTTCTGTACTTAATATATTTACGCTATGATGTATTGCATTCAGTTCCTAAAATTCGTTCTATCAGTCAAATTGTAACCCTATATCCTGTATATGAAACTCAATACAAGATACAGCACCTCTGACTTATTTGTCTGACTTTGCTCTGCGTTGACACCTATCTTATGACCCTTTTCTAAAATCAACATTCAAGCATGGTGCCATCCTGTCTCTGACTTATCAATGCTGATTTTCTGAAACCCATCTTTGACCTCTCATGTCAAGTCTGCAGAATGTGCCATCTAAGCTGCTGCAATGTCTCCCTGCCTGTCCAGTCATTTTTAAAGGTTGTGGTTTGAATGATTCATCTTGTCAGTGAACCAACTAAAATATGGATGGATGTGAGTAAATGGTAGGTGTGTACACAGACGGTGTGTTTAGAATGACTCACAGTTGGATCACATAGCTGATGTCTCATGACTTTGTTCTCTTTCCTTGTGATAAACAAAGTGTTGGGTGACTCTCAAACTCCGTAAGACATCATGATTTATCGGCAGAGAGTGAAAGCTAGAGCTGCAGACCTGTGTATGATGGCAGTATGTTTACATTCTCCACATATTCCTAGACTCAGTACCAGGTTCCAGTCTGCTTTGTTAGGTTTTTCCTCTGCTGCAAACCTGTTCCCTTTGTTTCAGGCTCTTTTTGAGAAGCGGCAGTATGGATTGAACACATGAGCTATCAGTAACAGCTGGAAGAGCGCTCTGCCAAGCTTGAGCTGGATCTCTGTTTACAATCATCACATCCCTGTAATATACATTCAGAGTGAGGAAGAGAAAGAGAGACAGACACAGAGAACTTCCTTTCTCCCTCCCCTGCCAGAGGCATCCGTTACTTTTATTGGACCTTTGAAATGGTCAGAGTGTGGTCATATGATCCTGTGAGCCAATGGAATGTGCTGTTAGGAAAGCTGTGGGGGAAAAGTGCTTAAACATGCTGAATTCACTGCATGATCTCAACAAGTAACCCTAAAAATATCCACTGGACGCTAAATTTCCTCCATGCAGCTCAATATTTACTTAATGCAAAACCTGCAACAACTGATCCCTGTTTAGTTTGTGTTTCTTCCTTGATGGTGTGTGTGCATGATTGTAAAATGATTATATAGAGCCTAATTACAGCTCACACTTTTACAAATAGTTTATAGTCAGTTATTATCTGTTGCTCAGCAAAGTCAGCACAGTCGACCTATCTGCATTTGCCAGTACGACTGCCCTTTGAACCACCATTATTAGTGCTTTATAGCTAATTATTTATTTATTTAGATTACACTTCTTTTTATGACATCATATTTGCATACAAGCATGCTGATCAGCAGAGCTCACAAGACCCAAAGAAGGACAAAGAATTAACGTTAGTGAGGAGGTAGAGTTAAAGAAAAACTAGTGGGAAAAGCATGTCACTCTTCCCATCCACCACCTGTGCTAAGAGGAGGTAGAATGAAAGAGAAGAGTAGAGAAAGCCAAAAGCTTGTCCAGCAGTGCTGTTACAACAGGAAACAGAAGCCATGACTAACATGGCATGATGTGGAAAATAACAGACTCACTCAGCCATGACAGTGTCATGGACGGTGTCAGAGTCAGCAACTAAGAGAAGCTGCTTTGGGTAACTCATAAAGTAGCAACATCAATGTTATGTGAAAGTGAGTAAGGGCTGATCAAAACTGGGCCTATCTGAAACAGTAGTAGAAGAAAACACTATATTGAGAAATGCAACCTTTTCTAAAAACTGCACAGTCAAGTTCACAGTGTTCCTCTTATCTAAAGAATATCATCTGAATAAGGATCTTTGCATCAGCTATTCTAGTCTATTCATTTGAGAAATAACTATTATATGTAATTCATTCAAGTTTATAGTATAGAGTGACAACAATGCTCACATGGCCTTCCAGGGCCTAAGGCACTGTTATATGTTCAGAACCATTGTTTTCACCAACCAGTGATCTAAACCCAACAATATTTAAGCTTTAAAAAGTAGCTGGTCAAATATTCACATACATGCAATATATTTGAGGAACTAGAGTTTGGTTGACTAATCATTGAAACCTTCTTGTGATTATCACTTATCATTATCATTGCAGATAATTTTGTAGTTTTAATACCAAAGCTCAGGGTCACAGTGGTCACATTATCAGACTGTTTCAAACTTAACACAGATAAGGACACTTAGTAAAAAGTTATTAGGTTGTGAGTGAAATGTTTTACAACACAGTGAACTTTTTACTGGTCCTGTGCATTCAGCTGCACATTTTTGTAGACCGTCAGGGGAGGGAGTGCATTACACATGACTTTGGCTCTCAGGGCCAAAGAGGGAATCCTTCTTGATTACTGGCAGCGAGCCGTAGGGTGGGGATGGGAGTAGAAGTGAAGCGGTTATGGGGCTTTGGCATTTACAGCTGCAGTGGGTGGGAGCCGAGTTACTGTAGATGTGTGAGGGGACTCCAGAGATGGAGTGTGTGGGGACGCCCCCACTGCCCCTGCACATATGGATGGATCATGACTCACATCCCTCAGATGCTCCCTCTCCACCAACTTCTCGCTCTCTTCTCGGCCACTCCCTAAACTTAGCAGCAGAAATATTCATCTGTGTGCCCTCAGAGTAAAAACCCACTCTAGCAGCTGCTGTCAACTGTTGAGGAAAGTTGTTGAAAGTATGAAGGAAAAGATTTGCTCATTTGTTGGTCTGATCTCTCCTCCCTCATGTGGGCCTCCCTAGATCCCTGCATGCTTCATGTGGTCTATTTGCATTAGGAAAAGCATACAGCCCGACTACCATCATCTAATTCTCTTAATTACATGGTGCCATATACATGCAGGCCTGTATAGCAGATGCTCCTATGGACTTCTTGTGTACTCAGAGTTCAGTTTGGCTCATTCATTTTTTTAAGAACACGAATGCTCCCCATAGTTATTACATAATCAACTTATCGCAGTTATTTGAGATAACTACAGTTATATCACTACAAACTGTCTTCTTTCATTATATAAAAACTCACTGGATCAAACTAATGTAGATACCATTTCCATGTCTATTTCTTTTTCCCCTTCATTTGAGCTTTGACTTGAACTCTCTGAATGCATTTTTGTCCTGTGTAGGGGACAAAAGTTTGACAGTTTTACTTAAAAAATACTGTCCATTGCAAAGGATATTCCATTAAAAAATAAATTAAGAAAAATAATTTAAAAAAATGTACCTGAAAAAACTATTGCCTTATGCAGTTTCCAAGGAAGACAATTGTTTGATATAAAGAAGATAAAATGTTGACTTTCCAGGGTCTGAGGAGGTTAAGGTGCAATATGTAAGATACAAGAGGAAATTTACTTCTATTAATAACTTAAGGTGAGTAAAAAGATTTAAATGACCCTTAAAACTGAGAATGTTCCCTGAATGTTCTGAATTCCTCCACATCTGTGACAACAGCTTGTACTCCAGCTTCTATGTACAGGACCTGGGCCAGATTTTCCACAAATAGGTTCACTCCTGATAGCCTGAAGGCCTAGCTTCTGCCTCTCTGTAACAACAGGTTGCATTACCTTAGCTTGGAAATGTATTTTGTTAACCTCAACAACCAGCTCCCAGTATAACCCAGACTCCAACACAAACTTCACATAAGTGCATGAGCATGAATGTTGTGTATTATACCTGTAACTTTTTTTGGTAACAGTCATTGTCAGTAACTTCTTTCAATAATTCAGTTACTATCCTGCGCATCAAATTATAAATTATTCTTCATTTCAAAAATACAGCTACCAGGTTAAGGTTCTGTTGGGTCACAGATTGGGCCTGTTTGATTTAACATTGACTTTAACATTGAATAATGTCCCAGTGCGTCTGGTTGGAGAGTAGTTTGAACTCCAGGCTCATTGTTCTTCGCAGTTTGCCGTTTTTATACAAACTGCAACTTGGGGGAGGTATGGCAGCTCATTGGTTAGGGCTGGGCTGGGTTTAATTTTCTGTGTGGAGTTTGCACATTCACACTGGTTTCATCTACTATCACACATTTTTGCTAGATTAATCAGGTCATTTAAAAATAGTGTGTTTTTTGGCTAGAAAATATCAATATTGTTGTAAGGTCATCAACTAACAGATCATTAATGTGATAGCTTTAAATGTGTGTGTTTTGAAGCCTAATAAACCCAAAGAGATGATGCTGATGTCCCATGTGACGTGTTTTTCAGGATGATGTCGGCGCTGAGCGACTGGTTCTGGCAGGAGCGACTGTGGTTTCCAGTGGGCCTTGGCTGGGCCGACCTGGAGGATCGGGATGGACGGGTATACGCCAAAGCCCGTGACTTGTGGGTGGCACTGCCTATCGCACTTGTATTCCTTGTTATCCGTCAGATCTTTGAAAGGTCAGTCCATTTTTCATTCTGTCTTACTCGGTATCTGTGTTTAATTCTCCAGACATTTTCTTCCTCTGTTTATAGATTTGTCTCTTTACCCCTGTTACTCTGACTCTTTTCCTCTTTGCTTGCCAGTCACCTTCCCCTTTGCTCTTCCTGTTTTTTCTCATCTAGCCACTTTGAGTCAAACCTCAATATTCATCAGTATAGTTTTCATCTGTTGCAGTTTTTCTCAGATATTCCATAATCTTCCATATCCCTACTCTCTAATGAACGAACCTCCATTTTGTCAAGTGGCTTTTATTGTTTCCTATACATATACAGTGTTCCAGTTTCTAATCGCTCACCATTTCGGAATCACAAAAAGTGCCAGAAGACTCCGCTCCTCATTATTGTCCTTTTTTTATCTTTTAATTTTAGACAGAAAAAAGAGAAATGGTGCAAACAGTAGTACCTTAGAAAGATATTTGTGTTATAGTTTTTAGATCAAGAAAGTACATTTCCCAATATGAAAATGTGCAGGGAAAGCTGTAGTTTATCAGAACTGTATAATTTTTGCATTTAATATCCTTTTTAGCATCATCCAGGCAACTGTTCTACTTCTAATAATAATATATGGTAATTTATATTGCCACCTTAAGTAGATTGCAGTGTTGGTAGGTGACATTTTTTCTTCTTTGTCTTCAATAATGACACAGCTGAGTTGTTTTACAGATAAAGTTTCAGGATGATATGATCAATGTTCTATGCATTTAACACATCATAGTATTAGGGAATGTCCGGAGTCTGAGTCAGAGCCTTAGTCAAGGGCACGTGACAGGAATTATCCTTGCATATGTGTTGTTGTAGGAGATGCACTGATCCAATACTGGAGTGAATTTTCACTCTGATACTGAACTAAACAGCTGGGTGGGAAATAGATCCATTTGTTCAATAGTTTTTTGGAACTGAATAGGTCAGATTGGTGAATCTATTTTTTGTAATCCTGTGGTTTTTGGCACTAACAATAAGAGTAAAAAAAAATCTGTTTTGTTAAGTCTAACATCACCTTATTTCACCTGACATTTCTTCTACCTACAAATAGTTTCCATGGTTACTCATCCATATAATCCATTCATCCTTGTCTTGGTTCATTCAGTTTTCAGTTTCTCGCCTTTTATTTTGTGGTTGTAGGACAGTGGCGACACCTCTGGCCTCTCTACTCGGGGTGAAAGAGACAGTACGGCTCAAAGCCCCTCACATCCCCACACTGGAGTCCTACTACTGTAACATTACCAAAAACCCCACACAGGTAGATACACACACACACACCCACACACACACACATACACACACACACACACACACACACACACACACACACACACACATACCCATAAGTAATCTAAACCACAGGAAACTACGCTGTTTTCTCAGGAAACACTTCAATCTGTCTCTGTGCTTTATTTTCAGACTTCAATATTGAGCCTATGTAAGCAGACTGGCTGTTCAGAAAGACAAGTGCAGCGATGGTTCAGGAGACGGAGGAACCAGGACAGACCAAGCCTACTGAAGAAGTTTCGTGAGGCCAGGTAAAACACATGCACACAGATGCACTTTTAATACCGTAACATAGGGCTGTAAAGTTAGACAGCAGGTTGGGGCAGCTGCCACACTCGTTGTCTTTATAGTCACGTTTCTGAAGGCAAAAGTAGCCCTCTATTTTTAACACGCAGTCATTACAATGCCATTCTACCGCTACCACCCCCCCCACCCCACACACCTAAACCCACCACATCATCCACATACTCATTAGCACAGGGCCTCTGCCACAAGGGCTCTGTCACCACCGCAGGTTATTTTTATGTTTGAGCAGAAGACGAGTTAAACCAATATACGATCAGCTGATAATACAAGGCTACTAGGGAGAGGAAGTGTCAGCTGGCAGGATTCACAGCATGGCAACAGGAGAAAATATCTCTAGGCCAGTTATTATAGTTTGGAAAATTTCAAAGACTATTATTTTTACTCAGTCTGTCAGTTTGGCTTTTGATTTAATTTTAGTTTCTGTACATGTGCACAGGCCATTTTAGTTTAATTTTCAAGAATTGACTTGTGTGTGTTTAGTTTTTAAACTTTTCAGGAATTATGAAGAAATCCGTTTTACCTCCCTTCACAATAAATCACAGTGGAAGAACAGTGCACATAGTCTTCTTTTATTTCATTTTCACGCTAGTTTTGATTAATTTTTCATGGTTTTTGTCCTTCTTTTTTATTACAATTTAGGAAGCAGGTTTTTCAGTTCTAGTTTTAGATTGAACCTTTTTGTGGTTTACTTAATAACCCTGCTCCAGATACACATGTAGTCCACTCAAATCAGTTGCATCAGCACAAATGACATGCAGAGGTTGTTTTATTATTTCATCTTGCATGATGCACTTCATGTGCAGCTGATATGATCTTTACTATTAGCCTGTATTGTCATGCATCGTATTTGATCATAGTTCTTCATTTATTAAAGGTTTAGTTCACCCAAAATCCAGAATGACACCAATGGTAATATTACTTTCTACACTAAAAGTCTGGAACTTACTCGAGAATGTGGTGTTTAACAAATTATGATCTTATTATTATTACTTGAAATAGGCAATTCAGTTATTCACAATAAGTACTACCAGTAGCTTCAATTCATCATCTCAGGTGCTTTACAGAAAAAACACGACAATAGAGGATTTGCTGCTATTGTATATGTGATGATCAGCCAAATATGTCAAATGAACAAGGAACTACGCTTTAAAAATTGCAGAAAAGTATAAGTATGTAGCAGATATAGATGTCCCATATAATGAAACTAATCCAGAAGACTGACATAAAAATTATAGCATATCTATAATCTACAAACTGTCTGCATTAGTACCTGCAGGGAGAAGTTTGCAAAAAAAAGCAATTTGGGTGAACTGCTCCTTTAACCTGCCAGCAGGAGATGAATCACAGTTGAGTCCAGTGTGTGTTCTGTGTGCATTTTGTGTGCATAAAGTCATATTTAAGCCACACTGCTGAGCATTTTCAGTGACACTGTATGATGCGTGTGTTCAGATGTGCATGTGACTGCATGTTTGTCACTGGTGTTATGGTGTATATTTCCTTGCATGTATTGCGACATTTCTGTTCTGAATCAATCTATTGTGTGTGTGTGCACAACAGGCTTTCTGTGTCGCTCCTGTCCCTCCCCCTTCCACTGCTGTATCTGACGCTGTTTTATCCACCTTTGTGTTCATGTGTCCGCTGTGTTTTCTGTGAGGAACCCTCCCTCCACCTGTTAGACCATTTGTAGTAGATCTGACTCCTCTGTGTCTCTGGTAGAGGATATTAACAGGGAGGACATTGTCTGACAGATCGTATTGTCTGTCAGCATGTGTTTTGGCTGCGTGTGTGTGTGTCCTGAGTTGACATTGTCAGTGTAGTTGACCAGATTTTTCCAGGCCGTTCATTCAGCCTGGGATTTCTTTCCATCTTGTTTCCATCAAGTATTTGTGTGTGATGCATTTATGAACCTACTGGTAGAAAATGCGTCGATTGTCTTTTCCCCATTGACTGAGCAGAAAGTGTGTTTGTATGTGTGTTTGTGTGTCTGTTCTCTTGCAGTTGGAGATTTACCTTTTACCTTCTTGCTTTCATTGCTGGCCTGGCCGCCCTCATCGATGTGAGTACTGCCATGTTAACCTCGACTCCTCATTTCGTCTCTTCTTCGTGTTCACATCCTCATTTTCATCTGCCCTACGATTGTATCCTGACGATTTCCTCTATAGCCATTTATTTTTTTTGCTGAAATAGCCTCGGCTCTCACACTGGCAGAAGGGCAACACTGACTCATCCTTATGCTGAGTCAGCTGATATAAATACACCTGTCCAGAGCTCCTGTCTCAATCGCATCCATCTCTCCTTCCAGAAACCTTGGCTGTATGACCTGAAGGAGATGTGGCAAGGCTTTCCTGTGCTGGTACGTGTCTGGAGTGGATATGTTTGATGAATTCATGAACAATAAAGAAACTCCTTATATTGTCAGTTCTCTGTATGCCTGAAACAAGCAATCCAGAAGGTGATAACGCCAACAATTTAGATAACCAGCAATTGTTTGGATCATTTGCATGTGAAAAAAGGGTGGGGCATTCAGTCACTCAGGTGTTATTAAAAATATTTCAGGCAAAGTGCTTCCTCAATTCAACATGAGTTTATACCAAGGCTTCATGGATATGGAGAAGTGAAGTCTTTCTCCTTACGCTGAGGCTCATGGGACTTTTTTTCCAGTAAAATATGAACAGTGGCCAATAGCAAGAAGCAAATTGTGCCAACATTTTCACATATTTCATCTCTCAATATAAGAAATAATTTTACAAGTCAAGAAAGTTGTAAAGACAGTAAAGTAACATGTCATTTTGTGTGAAGTAGCTCAGTGGACTGCATCTCTCACCTCATGTGATACATTCACCAACAGCAGAATGGCTGTTTCTGCAGCATTTCACTTTGATCTTAGAGAGGGAGGTGAAAGTCACTACAAATCTGGTCTTGTTGAAGCTGCAGAGACATCTTCAGCAACTCTGATGAGACTTGGAAGAGACAGTTATGAAGTTGTCAGTTGGTGTTTGTAATTTCTCAATTTACTTATTCTCTGATACATGGCTGATACTTCAGCAGTTTAACCACTTTCTGAGGCTCTGTTGAATTGTAATTGAAATATGAAAAATCTGATCCAAAAATTATTTCTCCTGCACTGACTGTAGAACGTTTTTTTTCTGCAAAAATAAGGTCCCATGGGGCACAACTGGGTGGGTTGTAACTTGGCCCCTCTATATAAATCAAAGAGTTTTTGTATTGTGTTTAATATGACCATGCCATGACTATAAAAGCATTCTAAGCCTACTTTTATTTGAATTCATATGTAATTATTTGTTAATTTTGTTAGTTTTCTATGCTAATCATGTTTAAACAGATAAAAGAAGAATTTTAATGTGTCTGCATGGGCTCTAAAAACTGTTTTTGATATAATATTTCACTATCTTCTAAAATGATAAAGACATTTTAATTTATTATTATTTAATTTATTACTTCAATGTATGTTTCTTTTCCGTCAGACTCTCCTGCCGTCTCAGTATTGGTACTACATGATCGAGCTGGGTTTCTACGCCTCTCTGCTGTTCAGTGTTGCTTCTGATGTCAAACGTAAAGTAAGATCTTGTTCATTTTATCTGGTGAAATTTAGGAGGCATGAAACAAATGACAAAAACAAGCACTGAGAGAGGAACTAGCTGGATTATCTTCCTAAAAGCAGGTTGTAAAATTACAGCTAATTTAAGTACTGTCATACTGTGATCTGTTATCATAGAGACTTTTTTTATATGTTGTTTTTACATCATGTTGTGCTCATCTCAGAAGGGACAAACAGTTCTGCAATGTCACAGTTTGATCAGCTTGACATCTGGCATGGACCCTAGGCAGACATTAGACTGTTGTTACACGTGTGTTTCAATGTGTGTGTGTTTTTGTATATGTGTTTAATGGCATTTGGACTTTGCTCAACCTCGGCCAGCAAGGTGCAGTGAAGAAAAAAATGCTACACCAAAAAAGCCACAATAACTTTCTCAAACCCAAACCCATTAAAGAGGATTAACATAAACACACACAAAACATGAAACTTACAGATATGCTGTATCATCCTCAAAATGTTACTTTTTGTTGTGTAAATATTATAACCTATTCTTTGTTGTTTCTGTAGGATTTCAAGGAGCAGATTGTTCACCATGTAGCGACCATCCTCCTCATCAGCTTCTCCTGGTGTGTCAACTACATCCGTGCTGGAACACTCATCATGCTGGTGCACGACTCCTCTGATTACCTCCTCGAGGTAATTGTCATTTAACACAAAGCTTAACTGCCCTACTTTGTAATCACAGTATTTCATTTAATGCTGTGTAAGCAAAAACAACCAGAGGCCTGTTGTTGGTGAAGTACCATGTAATAACTGTAGTAGTAACTAAACTGTAGCATACTTTGTGCTTGTAGTCAGCACAAAAGAAAAATCTATTCACCTGCTAAGATTCAAATAATTCAAAATGTAAGTAGAGTCTCATGGCTTCACCATGAATATATACTGCCACCTTGTGGGGGTAAGTACACTAAGTAAACTTTCATTTGAACTCATTATTTATTCTCTCTCTGTCTTTGACAGTCTGCAAAGATGTTCAACTATGCTGGCTGGCGAAATGCCTGTAACTACATCTTCATTGTGTTTGCTGCAATGTTCATCATCACTCGTCTTGTCATCTTCCCCTTCTGGTACGTACTCTTTAAACCACCTTAAATGATTTACTGTCATATACTCCTGGATGTTATTCGTTATTTGGATGTCACTTCATCCTTCCTGTCTCTATTGCAGGATTATTTACTGTACATGGGTGTACCCAGTGACCATCTATCAGCCCTTCTTTGGCTACTACTTTTTCAATGGCCTGTTGATGGTGCTACAGTGTCTACATATCTTCTGGGCTGTCCTCATCATACGCATAGCTTTGCGCTTCCTCACCAACAATGTAAGCAAACACTAATCACAAATGTACTCACAAGTTACACTTATGCCTTGGACACACTAATATGGATATTTTCTAAGTGAGTATTTCCACATTTATTAAAAAAATTCTGTGTATACAACTTTTGTTTTATAAAATTCCTCTGTACACACTGTCACACAAGAATGCAAAAACAACTACAACCATGCACTTCAGATAATATTGGACAGACAGAGGTTTCATTCTGTCATGAAGTTGAGTAGCAATGAGACCTTAAGTTACAAACCTCAGCTACCTTAAGTGTTAGTCTGGGTTATTGATGTGTTTTCTGTATATTAATGATAATAATCATAATAATGTATTAGGTTTCTATAGCACTTTTCAAGGCACTCAGAGCACTTTACATTATTAACCTATTATTCATTCCTACGTATTCATACACCAGTGTGAGTGACACTAGAGGCAAGGTGGGTGAAATGTCTTGCCCAAGGACACAGCAGCACATGACTATGACAGAGTGGGATTTGAACTGCCAACCCGGAGCCTCCTGAGCAAAAACCAGTATATTTGTCTGTCCCCAAAATATGTTTGTGCTGACTATGACCTACTGCCATACACTGACTGATGCACATACAAGACATTACAGTTAATGTTTCAGGTACATGTCCATTATGTAACAATAGGCATGTATTGAGGTGTAACGTCATCACTTATCACATTGCTCAAAGGGTTTTAGACAATTGTTGTGTGGCAGAATATTTGTATTAGTATGGACAATCCACACACAGGTAATCTGAAGTGGCCATTGCACATATTTTCTCATTCAAGGCTGATATTTAAAGTGCATATCAATAGCATAAACATAAATATAGATAAATAATGTTTACTACCCCAAGTCTGTATTTCACTAGACTTCCTGTGAATACTGCAACGTGTTTGCCATGGAAACAAAAATAAGTGTTATTGGAGAGCTTGTTGTGATATTGGGAGAAGTGTGATGGTGGATGTCTCAACTTGTCTTTTTTTCTCTTAATGACACGAAAAACAGCAAATAAATAAGTTAAACATGATCAATTCTTTATAACAATAACTACAATGTCCCTGGGCATTACAATATTTATGTTTTCACCATTTTTCTTCCCAGTTTAATTTGTTCCACAACTGAGAAAAATAATTTGCAATATTGTTCTTCATATCTGGGAAGTGATTTATGATGAAGAATACAAAGAATTGGACAAACAATAAGGCAGAGGAGAAAAAAAACAGCTTTTTTATTGTTGCAATGAATTAAGATCAAATTTGACATGCAAGAAAGTCCTAAACATGGACAAATAATAATCCACTGTGCAACATGTAAAAGGTTTATGTCATTTATTAGTGGTTGGATCCTGTCTGTTGGTAATGATTCCAAATAATTCTAATCTATTGTACATGTAATAGTCATGTCGCACACAGTAAAAGAATCAAATAAATGCAACCAAAAACAATGTGACTCACATAACTATAAATAACTGCCTATGAATGAAGAATATATTAATGCATGAAGCTTGACAGAATGAGATGGTTCTGATATTGGCCAGAGCGGAAAGTCTTCTTGATTAATGATGTGTTTAACCCAGCAGCCTGGTCTTCTCACACTCTTTTTTTACATTATTTTTTTCAGGAAAAAGTGGACGATGAAAGAAGTGACAAAGATGAAACAGATGAATCAGAAGAGGATGAAGAGGTTGAGGATATAAAAGACATGAAGAAAAACGGACCAGTGCAGAACGGTCACACGGTGCACAACAACAACCACAGCAAGACAGAGTGAAAACAAACAAGTGTTAGGAATAAAAGAATGTGAGAAGGACTCATATCCCTCAGTGGGGCACGGGAGAGAGGGATAAAGAGAGAAAAGGATGAAGGGATGTGGGTAAACGAGGGATAAGGCATTCCCTAAAACCAACAACAGCAGGTATCTGAAGAAATATAACACTGTTCATTTTGCACAACACAAAAAATCAAACACATTCATTCATGTTTAGAGGGCACAAGGATCCGGCAGATGTTATTCACTACAGTCAGTGACTTTGCTTTTTGCTTTGTCACCAGAGAAACGAACCCGTGTCAGTGTGTGATGTCAGTCCCCAAAATATCAGAGACAGGGAAGAAAACGGAGACACGTGAAGACAAAACAGGAGAGGAGTAATGCTGCTTCTACTATAGCTTTCTATGTTGTAACTGTGTGCCTTAGAGCCAGCTGTTGGCTGATAAAATGCCATTTTTAAGCTTTCTGCTTTAATCTATGTTGCTTTATTTCAGTGTACCTTTTGTTTCCCACTTACAGAACAAAAGAACATAATCATGAGTTTTATAAAATTAAGAAAATAGGGCATTTAATCCCTTAAATTTTTGTCTATGCAATTACCTAAGTGATCAGCTATTGCAATGTCTTTGCACAAAACTACAGTGTCCTATATCATTTAATAACTTAGATGCATATGGTGTTTTCATTTACTCCTGTCTGCAGCCTGTGCCATTTAGTAATAGTCTGCCTTGAGAGGTTTGCAGCTAATTTGGAGTAAATTTGGTTTCAGTTCTGAAGGTGAATCAGACTGCAAGAACCCAGAGAAATCCAGAAGTAAGTGTTGTGATAGCTTTACAGAGCTGAATGTGTTCGTGCCACCCACTGCCAAATATTGTCTCACTACAAAAAAATAAATAAAAAATTGCAAAGGGGAATAGCTCTGTTTGGGCTTGTCCAGATTTTACAAACAGGGGGCAGATTTCTTTAGTTGCTTTTGTCACGTTTGTTAACTTGCGTGAGAATTTAGATTAATGAATGAAACGGGTTTGCAGATGCTTGATGCTTTTTAAAAGATGTTTGTACCACTTCGGTGTTTCAGTCTTGAGGTGGAATTCATGAACTAGTGAGTATCGCTGATTCGTTTTTATGCTTTAAAGTTTTTGTACGTCAAGTGCCTTATATGTAATGTGCAGGAAGCTCCTCTCCTTCTCCTGTTTTCACACCGTCATCATTTTCTTTTCTGTCTCCATTTCACATCACAGATTAAACTCTAAACTAGATCATCACCCCCCACCACCACCACCACCCATTCATCACTTACCCCTCTCATCTTCTTCCTGTTATTATTATTTTATTTTTTTATGACAATTTCAAACTCCTCCACATTCAAGCACTTAGTTCTTTTTATTAACACAGAAACCAACCAGCAACCTCTCTTTCCTGGGGATACAGAAGAACAGTGTCCTAATTACAGTGTTATTTTTGTTTTTCTATCTTTTTTTTTTTTTTAAATGATGCCTAAGTATTGTTATTAATAATAAAAGCAAAGACCATGAATCACAATAAACATCTTGTAAAGTTGTTTTAATTTGTAAGCAACAACACAACGAGAACATTTATAAACCTATAAACTCTGCTCTACGGGTTGGTCAAGTATGTCTGGTATAGTGGTATTACTTACAGCTTTTATTTATTCTTACCAAAAGTTTTTTATTTGATTTGATTATAATTGCGGGAGAACTAGATATTCACTCATTCATGGAACCTTTATTTTAATTTGACATACATATGTTAACATAGACAAACCATAAAATACACAGATGTGATCTAAATTAAAATATAAACCCTGGGAAATAATTGCAGACATCAAAATATAAAGCATGTGAAATGCAAAATCCCTCAACAAAACTTATTCAATATGACAATGAAATACAGAAAATAAAATACAATTAAATTGAATCTACAAAACAGAGCAGTTAGAGTTTAGTCTTCCTTTCCTGAAACTACAATATTAAAATGCTGTGTCAAAGTTCAATAATGGTCAGAAAATAGGACATTCTCACAGGAATGATTTACAAATCATTGGCCAAACTTTATTTATACATGAACTGTTGATAAGATAACTTGTAAAAGGGTGAGATAACATTTATTAAAATTACATAATAAGACATAAAAATACAATAAAACCGCCTCATTCATTTACTCCTCTCATCTTCTTCCAGTTTTTTAATGACAATTTTAAACTCACCCACATTCAACACATTCTGTTTCTGACTTAAAGAACAAAAGAACATAATTATGAGTTTTATAAAAGTAAGAAAATAAATTTTGTCTATGCAATTACCTAAGTGATTATGTTAAATAAGAAAATAGAACAAAATTGTGCCCTCAGGCAGGTGTTATCGGACAGTTAAAACCAGAACCACCAGACTGCTGAACACTTTTCACTGAAAACCCATCTCAACATTGAATACAAGTCTACACAACTGTTGCATTAATATTACTTGGAAAAAACTGAATATGTGCAAACTGCAATATGGACAATAATGTCCAAGAAAGTATGATTGAAGGCACATGGATGTGTGTGTGTGTGTGTGTGTGCGTATGCATGTGTGTGTGTGTGTGTGTGTGTGTGTGTGTGTGTGTGAGTAGTGGAAGTGAGTAGTGTGCGTCACTGTTTTATCTTGTTTTGATTTTATTTATTCTACTGTTCTATTTTTGCCTCAATTTTTGTTGCTATTTATAATTTACACTAAGACTTTATTTTTTGTTGTATTTTTATATAGCCAACAATGACAATAAAGGCAATCTATCTTTAAAAATTAAATATATAACAGAAACAATAAAAGTTAATGAGCATAAAAATTATAAAAATCCAAATGAATGCAATAAAACTAGTAAATTATTTTTTGTGAGTAGTGTCTAAAAAAATAAAATGAAATGTGTTTCAGTTAAGACAGTCGACATTGCAGTTATTGGCAGTCCCTGAACTTCACTCACCACAGATTAGATCCAACATTGACTTTCTAATGGGGTCATTGGAGATTAATTTGTATCTGACAGGACTGTTGCTCATTCCACCCATGAACTGGAAAACATATTTCAAAAACATCAAAAAAACAAGCAATTCTTGTAAATGGTTGTTGAGTCATAAAGCCGCTCTTTCGCAGGCAACCGTGATTTTATCTTTTTTTTTCGTCCTCTGTCAGCGCGGGGAGGAGCAAAACACGGATTTCCCAACATTTGACGTATTTTGTATCCAGCTCGTTCGTCATCCAATCAGAGAGCAGAGTTAGAAGACACAGCGACAGGCTGCGCTCCGCTAGCCCCAAACGCCATCTTAAACAGAAAGGGGCTTTAAACCCGGACAAAACAAGAAAACGACCGCTGGAATAGATACACCTATATTTTTGTCTGCCTTTGAAATTCTCGGGTGACTCCGGAGCCTAACTAATTATGGCATTTGTGTTCTATAACACAAAGTAAAGGTTCACTTGCGAGGAAATCGGCGAGGAACTGGTTAGCCTATCGGTAGCTAGCTAGGGGGAGGGGCAAGGGTTTTGGGCTTTTTTCCGCAGCCGAAGTTGTTTGTTTATGTTATTCCACACGGACATGTCTTCATCAAACCCAGGTAAAATTCTGCTGAAGTTACAATATATATTTAGTATTGTAGCACTTTGCGGCTTAATTAGATGTGATTCTTTCATGCACAACCAAAGTGGACACTTTCCCAAAGATAGCGTGACAGCATCGGCTAAGTTAGCTTAGCAGCCAAGCTAAGGCGACAGCAGCGCTAGCTGGGTATTTCATAAGAGGTATAGTTAACATTGCCAGATCAGAGATACTCGATTAGCGATGTTTTACATTTAGAGCGCTCATGAGATGTTAAACACACGCCGTTAATTTGGAGGTCTAAGTTAAAGATAAATGCTAAGTTAGCCCACCAGCAACCTGCGAGCTGTTACAACTGTTTTGATTTTGGCCGTCTGAAAGCTAACTTATCCTATATGTACTTTGAATATCTTTAGACATTAATCTATAATCGTTCGGTGGTAGATGACTTCAGACATGTGGCACAGGCACTGAAATAAATTCAGTATCAGATTTATTGGTCAACAATTTTTTTGTCCACGAAACGTGGGTTTCAGTAAGGGTTGAGTTTCAATTTCATTACTTGAATAGGAAATAAACGGTCATATCTGCTACATTGCTTTTCTCTGTTACTCTGTTATTAATAGAGTTACCAGACCCTAATCTGGGTATGGGCACAAGTGGGACCCAGGGAAGTGGTGGGGCTGTTGTACCAAAAGGAGCCAACAAAAGACGGGCTGCGTAAGTGTGTGTTGGTGGTTTAAAAAAAAAATGTGCTGATGGATCAGTATTGTTTGATTTGCTGACAAATGTACTTTTGTTTTTAACAGCTGTGGCCAAAATGCATACTTGTGAGAATAATGTGTGAAACTTCTCAGAGCTCTCTCTTCTCTTTATTTCAGGCCAGACTTTGATGATGATGAGGGAAACAAGTTGTTCAGGTACAGTGTCACAGTTTGTGTTCTTTTAACAGACAGTGAGAGATGATATCAAGAATTTGGACTGTCTCAGCTGATAAAACAAGGAATAATAGTTTCTCTGTTTCTTCAGGTGTGATGATGAAACATCGGGGTCCAACAATGACAAAGAGCGGTTTGCCAGGTAGGATGATTAATTAGACCCAATAAAAGTATGTGGGGGAGTAACAGTATTGAAACAAAACCCATGCTGCTCTCCCTCTCCTTTCCATTATTTTTCCTCTAACACTTATTTTTTTTATTTTGGTAGCCTTTTTTGGGCCTATGTTTTAGTGGGTTGGTTTCATTTCCAGGTTTTTGGAAGAAGATCAGAGTTTTGCAGATAAGGAAAAACTAGCCAGGTATGGCCTGTACCGCTGTGGAAGGCTCCTGCTCCTGCCTGTATCAATATTGACTGCACTGATCATATACTATCCTGTCTTGCTGGGACTCCAGCACATTGTCATTTTGACACCACAAATTACTGGTATATTTCGCTGCTCTGTGCATCTGTTTTGGTGCCTGTCAGAATGCTTCTCCATGAAAAGCAACTGGTTGTCTCGTTGAACCCACCACTATGTTATGTGTCACTAACCGCTATGCTGTGTGTGAGGCAGGAACTTCTTTCACTTTGGTAATCCCTTCCTCTTGAGCAACTGTCCTCTCTGTCTGTTTTCTCTCCCCCTCTCAGGACATCTGAAGGGTCTTTCTCTTTCTGCACCTCCTCTCTTTTATCACACCTTGAAAGACCAGACTGTCTTCTTTCTTCACTTCCATCCTGATAGATCATTTACACCACGTTATTGTTTTGCGCGTCCATTATTTATTTCACCTGTCATTCTCTCGCTCCTCCCAGTTGGCACACTTACATTGCAACATTAACTCTAAATTCTATTCCATGTTGTCCACCTGCCCGTCTCTTTCCCCCATCTCAATCCTTCCTATCCCCTCAACCTCTACCTCCCTTCCTGGTTTCCTCACTCCAGGGAGAACCACAGTGAGATTGAAAGGCGAAGACGGAACAAGATGACGGCTTATATCACAGAGTTGTCAGACATGGTGCCCACCTGCAGTGCACTAGCACGGAAACCTGACAAACTGACCATCCTGCGAATGGCTGTGTCCCATATGAAGTCTCTAAGAGGAAGTGGCAGTACCAATGCAGATGGTTCATACAAACCTTCTTTTCTCACTGACCAGGTATGAGCAACAAGTTGGGCAAGATTGAAACATTTTGCATGCCAAATTGACATAAACTGAATTCATACCATTGTTATAGTGGCTAAAGCTTAGAAAGTTTCCCGATATGCTTGAGGACAAATTCTGTCAAGACATTTCTGGTTGTTTTAGATGTAAACAGACAGGAGGAAGTGTATGCAAGGGGTTACAGCCACAAAGTACTTCACATTAAACCCTCTGTGTTCAGTGATAATCAGGTGAAGAGGGAGTGAAAGTCACACCTTTTTTTAAACCTACAGGACTAAATATAGCTGAAGGGCTGTTACTAACTTTGACGTAGGTAATGCAGTCTAAATTTTTCATGTCAAAACATACTTAGACAAGTCATTCCCTCAGGTGAACTTTGAATGAAAAGTAATTTTATAAGTTTGCATTAATGAACTGTGGCATTTTGTATCTTAGCATGTCTGTGATGCCCTCTTTCTGCAGGAATTGAAACACCTCATCTTGGAGGCAGCTGATGGCTTCCTGTTCGTGGTGTCCTGTGAAACTGGCCGCATCGTTTATGTCTCAGACTCCCTGACGCCCGTCCTCAACCAGTCTCAGGCAGAGTGGCTTGGTTCTTCTCTTTATGATCAGCTCCATCCAGACGACACAGAAAAGCTCAGGGAGCAGCTCTCCACTGCAGAGAATAACAACACAGGTACAAAGAACACACATCAATACATGTATGTACCTGTAGTTCATCTGAAAGTTCATTAAACACTTGTTTGGCTTTTAGGGAGGATGTTGGACTTAAAAACAGGAACAGTAAAGAAGGAAAGCCAACAGTCCTCAGCCAGAATGACTATGGGAGCCCGGCGATCATTCATTTGCAGAATGAGGTGTGATACCCACTCTGTCATCCAACTCATTACTGATATTGATCTGTGTGCCTTGATGCACCATTTATTGATGTGTTCGGGTCTGTTGGTATTTGCAGGTGTGGCACATGTCCAGTGGAGCCGCTGTCTATGAATAGATTGAACTTCCTTAGGAACAGAAACAGGTAATGACATCCAAACAGCATTTTTTCTTCATGCGTGGAGTTGGCATAAGATGTGTTTATGTTTAGATAAGGTTAGGAGATTCTTTCTGCACATTACACTTTCTCTTGTCTCCTCAGGAATGGCTTGGGTACAGCCAAGGAGGGGGAGCCCCAATATGTTGTGGTCCATTGTACAGGATACATCAAGTCCTGGCCCCCTGCTGGTATAAATAATACTTCTGTAATTGTTTTCATATACAGTCTCTTATATTTGGTTTGTAATATGACTAAGGCTTATACAAGCAGCAGCTCCATTTCATAAATCATGTTCTCTTCGGCGCCTGTTGACACATTTTGTTTGTTTGTGTTAAAGGTGTGTCATTAACAGATGATGAAGCAGACAACACTCAGGGGAGTCGCTATTGTTTAGTTGCTATTGGGAGATTACAGGTATGAAGAAATATGACCTGTCTTTTACATTTAAGTTTGTATATGTCTGCAAACTATATTGATCTTTGCCCCATATCTATAGTCTAAGAAAAAAATCACCATTATCTAAGATGATAGAGATATCTTTTCTTTTGAAAAGTTCTATCTACCAAAAGGAGGTATTATATGGTCACAGTCCATAATCTTATCTATAGTACCTGATGTTTGCTCTGTTACACACTGTGTTTTGAAATCTTTTTTTGCCTGTAATCTTAGAGTTGTAACATATTGATCAACTCATGACTTTTACAAAATACAGAAGAAACCAGACATCTTTACTCTGGTGACGACTTTTGCCAGACACACAAATGCATGAAACAATTTAAATCAGCCTAGTTTTATCCACCCTTGTTTTGACCTATTAAACATAATGGCGGCAGCTTGTATATCATCTTTACATTGTATTCAGATTAAATTTGGGCTCACTCCTTTTCCTTAAGGTGACGTGTTGTCCAGGTGACACAGACATCAACAATGTCAGTGTTCCAGTGGAGTTCATCTCACGCCATAACTGCCAGGGAATGTTCACCTTTGTCGACCATCGCTGCATGGCTGCAGTCGGGTACCAGCCCCAGGTAAGACAACCAACAGCTGCAACCAACATAAACAACTGCGAGTTCACTGACTTTATCCCAGAAATTGTATCAATATTTTTGAGTTAATAGAGGCTGTATTGTGTGCTTGGTGTTACAGGAATTACTCGGAAAAAATATTCTTGAGCTTGCACACCCTGAAGACCAGGGTTTACTCAGAGACAGCTTCCAACAGGTAAAGGCTTTGTATGTATATTTGAATTACACCATCACCATGCCCTGGTTGTTGGTATTTTTTGTAATTACCAAGTTCATCTCAGATTGTACTTTTTTATTTTTTTTTTTTAAATATCTCATGTTTCACTGGACATTTACAAATGTACTGCATCAATTCTCTGTATCAGTTTTCCATACACCTGTATTCCTTGACTGTCCAACTCTGCCTTTGATTCTAACCATAGCCTTAGTCTAACAAACGCTCTCCAGTCGCAGGGCAGAGTAGGGCCACATCTTCACAGAGTATGGGCAGAAAGCAAAAGAGCATGTTGCACAAAAAGGCCATACTGTATATGTTCTGTAGAAAAAACAAATCTTTGTTGAGTGAGCCAGAAAGTTTATTAGTTCATGTCATTTTCTGTTGGCATTTAATTCAACAGCCCTTAAACAAAACCTTTTGATATTCTGCTCTTAGAATTTCAGTTGTTTTTCAACATCAGATGTTTTTATGTTACATGTAATTTACAAAATTGAGTTTTTGTTTGTCATTACATCTCATTTCTGATTTTAGTTTGTAAGGTAAACATTTCTCATGTGTCTCAACAGATGGTGGCTCACATTCATAATTAAGGAAATCCTGATAGCTTTCAGATGTGATAGAAGTCACATGTATGACAAATGTTGACTCTTTGCCACTTTGACCTATTCATGCTCTCTGCTGGCTTTGTGCAATAGGGAATTCTAAAAGGTCATGTTTTCTATTGACCAAATTTTTGTCATCAGGGTTGGGTTGGTTTGACAACCTGCAAACCCCACAGGTGCATTTTTTTTTTCATGTGTTAGACGTAAAGACTTTCTTCTGGACCACTTGTACAGGAGTTTTCAAATGTGCTTCTTGTATAACTGCATCTGAGAGGGTTTTAGAAAAGAGGAAAGATTATCACATGGTCATGGTTGAACAAGTGACTGATCAAAAAACAATACAAACATAAATTGAGGAAGATCTTCACTCTTCTACCATATCTGTCTGTCCTGTTGTGTTTTCCAATTACCGGTACCTGTATTGTGAGTTTACACTGGATTTCTGGTGTTGATGGAAACATGCGGCACTTTTGGTGTGAAAACACTGTGTTACTACTATGGTGTGTTGTATTTCTGTCCACAGGTGGTGAAGCTGAAGGGTCAGGTTCTGTCTGTGATGTTTCGGTTCCGCTCCAAATCAAGAGAGTGGATCTGGATGAGAACAAGCTCCTTCACCTTCCAAAACCCCTTTTCAGAGGAGATTGAGTACATCATCTGTACCAATGTCAATGTCAAGTGAGTCACACATTTCTGACTGATTTTTTTACCAGTACTGATGATTATCTAACATGATTACACAATCAAACACAGCACATGATGACAGAAGCTGAAATGTGAGTGTTGTGAATCATCGCTCTGTGTGAAGGTCTAACTCTGTCACCCTCACCCTCACACCCTTTTTAAGAAACCACACACTGATCACTCTCTCCCTACACTTCTCCTCTGCACCCACCTCTGATTGTGGGGCTTTAGAAATTCGACTCAGGACCCCCTCACCCCCATCTCCTCCCCGGGGGGTTCGCTGCCCCCCTCCCTGGGTCAGAGCAGCCCAAACAGCCTTCCTGTGGTGCTCAGCCCGGGGCAGGTGGCCACCAGGTGAGACCAAGCCTGACTTGACTCTCCTCCCCCTGCATGGGAGACCAGGGGCTGCTTCTTCATGGGACACTACTTCTGTTTTTAACTGTAGTACCTCTGAGTTTCATTCATCTCCTCTTTGTTTCAGTCTCTGTTCTCCTGTGGTGTTGAAATAAGAAGCATGTTTTATTGTTAGTTTTCAACCTATGGTTTATATGGGCAGTAGTTTAACACTCAACCCAGGTGGTGTAGCATGTCAGCAGTATGTTTTTATTTAACAGATCTATCACTCCTTCCTCTTCTGTCCTCATTTCTCTTTTTTATGTTGCCATGGTGACTGGTGGCGGGTTGAATGCCTTTTTTTTTTTTTTTTTGTCAGCAGGTGTTTGGCATTTCTCACTCAGCAGCGGAGGGCATGGAAATGGAAATGAGGCTATTTTTATCCAACTTCACATCAACACACATTCTCTGTCTTTCTCCAGGCAGCTACAGCAGCAGCAGCAGACAGACCTGGAAGGGGGCGGAGCCAGAGATGGTCTGTATGAGGCAGGACCAGTCACGCTCTCACAGGTACGCCAACGCACACATCTACTGTACATGTACATGTTCAATAAGCTGCTGGTTTAAAGAAATGAGTCTGTCTGTCCAGCTTTTCCACAGTTAATTTGACTTATTTTTAATGATTAAGAGTCAGTTCAATAATACATTTTTATCAGCTTTAACCTTTGCCTCTATATAGAGGTGAAGGCCTAATTTTCAATATAAGAGTTAAAGATAGACAATAAAAGTCCAATCTAAGGCAACTGAGTGAAATAATGAAACTAACAATAATTATAGTCATTGAAATAATTAATATTGCTATTATTTGAGTTAATACAATAACAGACCACTTTAACAGGCAATAGCCAGTTATCTGTTAAGTTGTGTTGTGAATATTTTGGTTATTTTTAGAGCACAATAGCAGGATGTTGACTGTTTGGTCAGTAATTAGAGTGTCTGTCTCAGCTTTTTAAGGACTTCCTGTTATTTATGTTGGAATAGTTCTAAAAAATAATTCTAAAACTTTCTCTGCCTTTTGTTTTGGTCTTCAAATACATAAAACCAGGAGACATTTACCTAAAAACAACAAAAAATGTGCACATGGTTTAGATGTGCTCACGACTTATTTGATGTGGATTTTATCTCATTTACTTCCTTTCAGATGTGACATGCAGTTGATGTTGGGTGGCTTGAATATGCCTTCTTATATTTTATGTCTCTAGTTGACATTGCTTGGAGGTGTTTGTAATTGTGCAGTATGTAAATTAAAATATATGCTGGAGTGACAATGTGGGAAGTCGAATGAGGTGTGATATTTCACAGTTTAATTGGATGTGGTAAGCACATTCTCTTCATGTGTACAGGAGGCTTGAGGAAGAGTTGATTTCAAACTACTAATGTTTCTCATTTGGAGTGATAAATTGTCACAAATGTGAAGCATTTAATGAGTTTTTGAGTGTTTTTGCCCTGGCTGATGGTTTTGTTGGTTGGTCAGATGCCAGTGCAGCCGGTGACAGCAGCAGGCCCTGACCACAGCAAGGGCATGGAGAAGCAAGAGCTCTACTCGTCACTGTTTCAAGGCCCAGATCAGACTAAAAGCCTGCCCTCCACCTCTGCTCCATCCAACCCGATCTACCCTCCAGCCAACAACTACACTGCTGGTCGTCCAAATGACACATACAGGTTGGCACTGTTTTGTGTATATCTGCATGTCTAACTTAAGTTTTGTCATGCATTGTCATAGTTGTATTGTATCATATATATGCCCTCCAGATGGACTGAATGGAGATTGTTTTACTATGCTACACTAAAAGTCTATTGGAAAACTCCCAATACCCCCAGCTATTGATTTGCTGCAAAGAACAGAATAAATGTTTATGCTTTTTCAGTGATTTTACATGTGTTTGACTGCAAATTATAAACCCAATTGAAGCAAATGTGGGATTTGTGATATTGGGCTTTAAACATAAAACTGACTTGTCCATATAAAGGTTACAGGAGATCTAAAGCTTTCCATGTGTGTATAAGTGGAGGCAGATGTTGCCCATCAAAAATGATCATCATTTCTAAACCCAAAAAGCATGCACCCTACACTGAACTTGGATTCCAAGTCTGTCTTGGCTATTCTTTACTCACAAATTAGCTTAGAAAAATTCTATATAATTCTTTCGTGTCATTATTTGCCTAAAGTATTTTGGTTTATTTGAATAAACCATGTACCACTTTTTTTTTCTACAGGCCAGTAAACATGGCTCCACAGATGGCACAGCAGACCCACTCAGCGGGGCAGATGCTGGCTCAGATCTCTCGCCAGAATGGAGGGCCACAGACCGTGACCCCTTCCACTACTGGCAGCCCACTACACGGGGGACCTACAGGAGGATGGCCTGGGCCTGGAGCTGGAGCCAGACCACAGTTTAGCAACCAGGTACGACTACAACACGCTTCATCTTCTTTTCATGTACAAATAAAAAAAAAACCTAACCTAATAATAGTTGTATTTTCATTTGGCATGTGGTGTGTGAGTAAATGAACATACTCTTCCTTTACTAACCAGAAGGTGGCTCCACAGGCGGCAAAGACCATGTCTCCACCATTTGCTCCAATGGGAGGTTTTGGGGGAGGCTCTTCAAACTCTTTTGGCCAGTTGCCCACAGGTGCTGCTCCTACCCAGACCAGTGGTGCAAATTACCCACAAATCAATGCACGCGCCAGCCTCAACACCAACGGTTATGGTAGGTCCTGTGAATATGTGCATTGTAGGTTCTATTTGATGGTGGTACGTCTCTCAAGTCTTCTTTCTTGGTTTAGATGGCTCTCAGTCTGGGCCACAGTTCCCCTCTCGAGCAGCGGAGGCAGTGTGGCCCCAGTGGCAAGGCCAGCAGCACTCGCAGAGTAACACCGAGCAGCATCCTCACGCTCAGGGCAACCAGCAAGACATGTTTCCTGTGAGTATGAGAAGTGTAAAAACTTTGAAGGGTGATGTTGAAGGGCTGGTCGAGATTGAATGATAGAATGACAGATATGAAACTGAGCAGGGATTCAGTTGATGATTTTATTTTAGTCTTCAGCAAGATTATTTACAGAATGAACTGATCAAATAATGTGTATTTTAAACAAAGGAAAAACAATAACTTTATGATCAATACAATTCCAGACATACTTAAGGAAATTCAAATAACCACAACATAAAGTACAATTTATTCAAATATGTGTCTATGGATCTGGTTAATAGGTTAAACTCTTACACAGGCCACATGCTCCATCAGACAAAGGAAAGGGACTGTGCTGGGCTTGATCCTTCCTCTTAAATTGTTTGGGTGTGGCCTAATAGGTGAGGCAAGGTCCCACCCCTCTCCAACCAGGAAGTGGAGTTTTTAACAATAAGCTTATACTCATTTTAGGTATTTATTTTTCTCTCCATCATCCCTTGATATAGATTTATTTCTCCAGGGTTTCCACAGACCTTTAAGAGGTTTCAAATCCAATCATATATATATTCTCTTGAAAGTTGTCTTAGGATTTTGACAGGTCGTAAAAATCGATTAGATCATTAAGTTAATATATTGTATTGATTGCAGTGTAAAAGAAACACAGAATGAAGCAAACATTTAATCCACAACCACCAATGTATATACTGTGTTGGTTGGATTTACCATAGCGCAAGAGCTAGCGTGTCCTTGACCCTTGTACATCCCTCGAATGACCTATGGAAAAATGATCATTTCTTTTTGCGTTTATATTACATACAAATATATAAGTTCTGTGTTTCTTAAATTGTTATGAACCAGTCTTAGTTAAGAAAAGTGTTATGTTGAGAAATCATAAGTTGACCCATTGTTCAGCAAGAAAACATGCAGTTAGGAACACTGACGTACTGTAGCTTCCCATACAATTCTAATGGCTTTTACCAAAGTCATATATTTTTGTTCATGAACTCAGTCTTAAAGTGCCTTCATAATAGTCTTAAAAAGTTAGAGATTGAACTTGTTAGTACCTTCACAGCCCCTGATGCCTTTGTGTCTCCTCTGATTCAGGACGTGTTGTCAATGCTGGACCAACCTGCCAACTTTAACAGTGATGACTTTGAGATTCCTATGTACTCTTCATTCAACGAGTGACCTGGTCATGTCTTTTTCACTCTTCTCCGCTGGTGGATTCCTCTGTCTTCTCAAGTTTTTTTGCCCTCACTCTGTCAAATATTTAGCTCTTTTTCATTCGCTCTTCCTGCTCCTGAGAGTAGCACTCTTCCCTTGCTTTGCATGGCTTAAACTGCACTGCCACAAGCCAGTTAAGGGTGGAGGGAAATCTGACTAGAGGTATTTCAAGGGAGAAAAATCAAGGAATAGCTACTGACAGGAATATTTTCACAATATTTCAGCCATGTAAGAGAATTTTCTAGCTAGCACTGCCCAAAGCTCAACAACTTATGTTGTAGATATGTGATATAATATATAAATATATTAAAGCGCACAATCACACCATCACACTTGAATAGACTGCACAATCACGCTGTTACACTCTGGTATTTAACAGTATGTGAACACACACACACAAAGGCCTTTTCTGCTCGTATGTTCCTGGTTTTTCTCAGGCGTTGGTGAGAAGAGTGTATGTTACTGTCTTACCCTATAGCATAAGGACTAATCACCCTAATTGTTGATTTAAACTCTCAGGAAATTGCAGGGATATACAGCTTTGGTGATCTTGTTTTTTGTTTTGTTTTTTTTATTCTCAGCTGTTGCACCCAAACCACCGCTGTCTGTGCTAATGTCACTCACCTTTTTAAGTCCACAGCATGCCTCTGCATGTCAGCACTGCTTTCATGGAGCGCTTCTACATTGTGTAGATTTATAATGAGTACAGTTTTATATGTAGGTGGCTATACCGGTGGTTTCACCTATAAATTTTAATAATTTTATTTTTCCTTTTAAGGAACATGTAAGGTTTTTCTTCTTTGAGTAATGTGCTTTAACACAGATGCATAGTGTTACAGTGGCTCTATACTGTTTGTTTGTCCAGGTGCCCTTTGGAAATGCAACCAATCTATTGTACTTTCCCACATATACATATTATTCAGTATGCATGTGTGTATGTCTGTAAAACGGATGCGTACAGTATGATTTTCAACTTTACGCAGTCATAGGGCATCCAACTTGCTTGGCTATTCTTGTGTTGCCCTGCATTACCCTCTACCAAGTATAGGCGTTTTGTACTGATTTTTTTTCTATAAGAAATATTAAAAAAATCACAGCAATAATTAACAAGCAGGAATTGTGTACTTTTAAAGCCATTCTTTATTGTTGTCAGAAATGTTTCCTTAATGTTATTTTAAAATTGAGAGAAGTGGTAGTAATGTTTGATTCAATTGATATGTCTCCTAAGTGTTGTTTTTTTTTTTTTTTTATTATTATTATTATTATTAACTTCCCATCTGTTGACGTCTCCGTTGCCCTTCTCTGATTGGTATTTAATTAACGGTTTGATCAGGGTACTCAGGATAAAAATGAAATGAAGAGAGCTGAAAACAATTCATTCTACAAGTGAGAATGTCCAAAAAGTGTTTTTAGTGTTTTGTCTTTTTTTTTTTGACAAGAACTGATTTTCTTTTTTTTTTTTTTTGCCAACAAGATCTTGTATTTTACAATCAGTTGTAGCTTGTATTGTAGACGAATGTTGAAATTAGTTCAAATTTGACCCTTAAATTTGTCTGTAACACTCGCACTCGTGATGACAAATCATGTAATTGTATATAAAACCCATGTTGGTAATTGTCCAATTTTCATCATCAAAAGGATGGTATGTTGGTGACTGTGTTGTCTGTTATTGTTAAAAACCTCTTTGGTTGCTCTGTATCCAGGTTTTCTTTTCAATGATGTGAACTTATCACTCATAGAAACACAAATATATAAATATACTGTATATGTAAATGAAATGCTAAACGAGAAAAAGAAATGTTTGGTTTTTGTATTAAATTGTTATATTGTCAAAAACAAAGCCTCTTTTTTTTTTATTTAAGGTACTTTTTTATTGAGCATTATAATTATAAAGTGGGGGCACTGAATTACATATAAATCCAAAAGGATATTTTATTTTCAGTTCATAGAGAAGGATGAAAAATAAAATCTGCAGAGAAAGAAACTGAACAAAACAAAGGCAAAAGCACGTCCTCCACACGTGTCACTACAGTCAGTTACTGAGTTACATCATTTAATCCTTAATCACACCATCATACATGTCTCCGGTTTTGTCCATTAGGAGTATTTTAAAGACTTACTTGTAACGTAGCAGCCCACTTTACTGATGACGCTCATGCAAGAGTCATGGCTGTTTTTGGTTACATCCATCCATGTATTCACTTCCCCGCAACAGTTTTATGTTCTTAACTGGTGACGAAACAAAATCCAGCATTGCTTTGATTGGTCAGTATCTGTTTTCTCTCCCCATTCTATCTTATCGGTGACGTCTCCGAGATCTGTGGGTATCTCCCTGGATCAGTTTCCGCCCTCGTCCCTCTGTTCCCTCCTCTCTTTCACAGCCTGGGGGTGAAAACGGATGGAATTAATGTTCGTACTGGCCTGAGAGTGGTTTAACATGTCAGTCATGCCACGTTGGGGTTTCGCCTGCGTGTACATGAATGTGACTTTACCTTTGTCATTTAATTCTACTTCAACATTTTCTTTTTCTTGAGATCCACTAGTATTTGCATAGAGTCACTTTACTCTTAACTTGTGTGTGTCTCTGGAGTGGCATCAGAATACATGCAATCTGCATTTTTTTTGGTCAGGATCAGTTTCCAACCCCTCTCAAATGGATTGCTACTAAGGCGTCATATCCTCTTTCTCTTCCTGAAGCTTTTTTTTTTTTTTTTTCTCAATGTCCTCATCTGTCCCAAGACTTATCCTTGGCTTTAGTCCCCCCCCCAAAAAAACCAAATACCCCAGCATTAATGTAAAAGGGTTATGTGTGAAGTGAACTGATTGCTCATGCATTTTTTTCTGCATTTACTTCAGCTTTAAAAAAAAATGCATTTGACCAGTTTGTCATGCGTGTGTACCTCGTGCTGACCATCGATCCTGTGACTCCATTAAAGACCTCATCTCCTGAAGAGGCCAGAGAGATGCCAGAGTGTTGTAATCTCAGGAACAGCCTGGTGGTTACCAAACCCCACATTAACTATTTATGCAGGACACAGGTGCCAAATGTAGCTCTACGTGTCCACCAATCCGTCTTTGGGAGGACAGTAGGTGTCAATGTTTGGAGAAAGACAGGTGAAGTTAACAGAAACTGCAGTGGTACAATGGGATGTCTCTGAGTATCAACAGAAGAACTGAGGAGCTCATTCAGAAACAGACCTGCTGAGTAGATACACTTGGAAATGTTTGGTTGATACACTATGGTGGTGTAAACTGTCAAGCCAGAAGTAACCAGATAAGACGGGAACTGCAGAATATAGATCATCTCATCTTGGAGTTCAAAAGCAGTTGAGCATGGACCCACCAACACTCCCGTCGGGCAGGTTGGATATAGACGTGGACCTTGGTTTTGTCCTCTTCTTCTTTTTCCTCCTCTGCTTATTCCTGGTGGTGACGATCATACGGTGCGCCCAGCTGGTCCTGGACCCTTACAGTGTGGTCTCTGTCACTGCATACCAAGAAGAAGAGCAAACAGAAGAGTGACTGATGGACACCATGGACATCACCAAGGACAGACAGAGATGTCTTTTACACAAACTCCACAGATGGGATGACGAAAAGGAGATACTGCCAGCCACAGAATATTTCAGACTTTTGTTATGACACACACTGCATTGTTAGATTTATCTCCCCCACTGTTTTAACTTTTATAAACTTTCTAAACTATTTTTTGTATAAAACTGTCCAAAAAGTTCAAATGATGTAAGTATATTGTGTTAATGGTCAGCCAGGCAAGTGCTTATAAACAACAAAATGAACTTATGATGAAGTGGCCGTCATGTTTACATTGAGACATTATTATTGTTATTAAAGAGCGTGCTGGCTGCAGGCTGTGTTTTAGAGCCATGGTTAAGGTGATATGGCAACAAAGAGCATACAGGAATGGAAATAGGTCAAACAAGAAGATGTTTTGAAATAGACACTGTGATTAAGTGCACATTTAATGTTCCTTTTTAATGTAAAACTTAAAGCTGTGAAACTATGTAAACATATAGTCCCATGTCTTGACATATTGTTAAACTGGAAATGTGAATTCAGCAAAAAAAAAACAATTGTACAGTCAAGTGATAAGCTGGAAAATCACCTGGTAGGATTCACTGCTACAACTGTAACTTTACATGTTGTATTGATTGTACTAATTTGTTGGCCAAGCCATGAGCAGCGCATTCAAACCAGAAGGCAACCAGCTCTGTTTCCATAAAACAAGTCCTCAAAAATGCAGCCTCTCAAATTTAGCCAGAGAGATGTGTAATTTTATGTGTGATCTTATGATCATTGTTGGAAGTGCACTGATACTAAGTCAAATGCCCTCACTCCTACACTAATCGGCTGCAGATGCCTCAAACCTCTCAGTGATGGACATGTAATGCAAAACACATGCGAGGCTACATTCTTTTGAACAATACTGTCACACTATGTTTTGAAGCATTTGCAAAAAAGAATAAAAGCTTTCATGCAAGTAGCTTGTTACTGAGAAGACCCTTTTCACTTGTAGCATGTGTAGGCAATTAGTGTGTTTTTGTTCTGTTACATGAGCAAAGTGACCCTCAGAAAATCTGCAGCAGCAAAAACAACAGTAAGAAAAACACAAGGAGAGAGGAGAGCACTATGTTCCTTGAACTAACACTGCTCAAAGAGAAATGCTTTCATTGGTTTCTGAACACCAGTAGATGCATCATGTGTTCAGGGATAGTGAGTAAAATTACTAAAAAGGCAGAAAATCTTCAATTATTACCCACAGTTTGCTTTTCATGGTTGTTTTTCTTTTTATGTATGGTCTGAAATGAAACATTTTACAGTCACAAGATGACACTTTAATACTCTTACACGTATATGTGAACAAATGAGTTGCTGGTAATTTACCTGCCCATTGTCTTCATTACGTTACATGTACAGTTAATTAACTAATTGCTTTCTGTAAGATACTTGGCAGCTTGTGCGACACGGTGTTGGATCTATAGTTAATATCCACTTTGTCCAACTACTTGCAGTTTCGAGTATAGAATAAAGTACAAAGTGGGTGATGGATGAACATTTCCACTTAGTTTAATGTTGACAAAAGTGTGAGACAACCGTAAAATTTTACACAATCTGAAATATTATTGTAAAATATTTGTGAAAAAAATCTTTTCTGTGTTTCAGAAGGTGTGGCTGCATCGGACACATGCAAACAAATGCAAATCTTTTTGTTTTGTTTTGTTTATTGTTAACAAGAAAAAAAAATAAAAGTGGCATCTATCTTTTAAATACCCACAAATTACATAATATAATGAAGATATAATATTCAAAGAAAAATGTCTTTCAACATGGAATCGCCAAAGCAATTTAATCATTTTGTTTGTAGAAAAAGATAGAACTAAGCAGACAATGTCTAAGCATATAAAGTACTCTAATCACAGCAGGAAAAGTGTTCAATTTGGTTAAACTGTGTGAAATCTGGATTTTGTCAACACCTGGTCTATATGTGCAGAAGGAAACTTAGCAAAAAGGCAGCCTGTACCTGCAGAGTTGGAGTGTTTCTCCTTTTGTTGTTACATATTCCATAGTTTGAAAATTGACCATAAAACACAAATGGTCCCACTAACAAGAAAAATAAACATAAATGTTTAGAAAATAGTTTTTGTTTCCATTTCTGAGAGGTGGTCATTTTGTGGGTTTGCACTATCTTTAAAGTACAAAATCTTTATCATTATACCGGTAGGTGAACACTTTTTGGGTTTAACAGTGTGAGTGTAACTTTTGTTTGTACGCAGTGTATTTTAGACTTATTGTAGGAGCAGAGCTGGAAACCAGCCAAAATTTTAAAAAATTAAAAAAAGCAAACAAACACAATATTGCCAAAATGCGTGCATAAAACAAAATTATTTAATTAAAATGGACAATGAAAACGGTTTCAAATGCACAGCAGTCATATTGGTTAAATATGAAAAAAAACATAAATAACAGCTAAGTTTTTTTCAATGTGTTAAGTTTCTTTGTGTGCTAATACTTGTGAATGTAGTCGCGTCCAACAGTTAAACGATGTCACAGACGTAATTTGTTTTACACTGTGGACAAACCGGGTGGGCGGGGTTGTTATCCGCTACAGAATCTAAACACCGCCCACTTTGGACACCCCGGGAAGCAAAGCCTACGCTCCCTCAGCTAACACTTAGCATTAGCTAGCGAGCGGTATTATAATTGCTAGCTGCAAGGATGGATGGCAGCGAGGGGTGAGTGTTAAGCTCTGATTGAAGTTTGGGTTATATTATCCAGCGTCTCTTGAAAGCATCGCTTCGGGAAACATTGCTGTTTATTTTTCATTCACCTGCATCAGTCAGTAAATGAGACGATGTCCATGCTAATAAAAGCTAACAAGCTAGCCTACTCTCACTCTTAGCAATCGTTATTTTTTAGCGTCCCCGCTGTCTTATATAGAAATTAGAACCGTTTTTATATTTTCAGCTTTACTCGTATCTGAGATAATAGACGATAACGCAAAAAGGTGATAACTTAGCAATTTTTTTGGCTTTCAAGCTGTCTTGTTTCATGCCATGTTATAGCTTGCCTAAACACACAGTTCTGCTCCTGTATTCAACGAACACTTACAAAAAACGTCATTCACATAAGGTAGTTTTCTGTCTGTACCAAGCAATCCGCTTTTACCATTGTTGTCATGTGTTGGAACCATCGGTTCCTGGGTGAGCGGTTCGTATACAAAGCCAGTATCGTGTTATGATAACACTGTAACATAGGAGTCAGCGGTGTGTGCACGTGTCTTGCAAAGTTTTCATTGCATCCTAAAATATACAGGACCAGATCTCACAAACAATGATGCCTTTTACTGTGCACACTATGACTCGCAATTAAGTGCAAGCTGAACCTTAATCAGTTGGGCTGAAAATCTCCACTGTTGCAGACATGTTTGTATTTACGCCTAAGTTGAACTGTGTGTCAGATAAGACTTGAATCCAGACTAGAATAGTCTTTTCTTTATGCCATATTTGCCATGCAGCATCTTAGTGAGTCAAAGTGTATATGTCGATGTTATAAACAGGGTTTTACAGAGTTGCATAGGGGCTTATAGGCTGTGGATGTGGTGGGTTTAAACTTTAAACTGTTACCATTGTATTATCCCACAGCATACTAAAACATGAGCAAAAAAGTCAAATATTGATTAGGCAATTGCAGTCTCCTTAAGTAAAATAACTAAATAAAACATGTGTGAATGGTCTGTGTCCATGAATAACAGCGAAATGTTGTAGCAAAATGTTTTTTTTCCTTTTCATTTGAGTAAGGTGTTGTGAAAAACACAGATTGTCTTACTGATTGTTTTAGTTTAATTGCATTTTCTCCTTCTGTCTCCTCAGTATGGAGGTGGAGGGCTGGGACCCCAGTCTGGAGGAAGAGCTGGGAATTTCTCTGGATGAGCTGAAGAAGTGGATTGAAGATGCCGTGGAAAAGAGTGAGATTGTGCAGAAGAAAAAGGCTCAGCTGATGGAGCTCAAGGAATATGTGGAACAGAAAGAGGAGGAGGAAGCAATGACCGAGACACTCCTCAAAAACGCCAGCCAGTGAGTACCCTTTGTCAGTAGCATGTTCATTACATTTCTCATTACATCTATAGTGGGTTTAAGTTGCAGTCTTACATTTTATTCGTCAGCTTTGCTACATTTATTGGTTGGGTTGTTTCAAACCAATGCAAACCACAATGCAAATGTTGCTTCAATCTTGTTTTGTATATATGTCTTAAAGGCAGAGAGACACCAGGGAAGGGACAAATAAAACAGCAATCCCTGCAATGTGTCTTAAATGCATCTCATTAAGAACTTCTTTGTTATATGTTATTATGACAATAATCCAATTGTCATTACTACATTAGTATGTTTATACTTAATTTTGTTGAATCCTGCTCAGGAATGTTGAGCTCTCAGCTGAGCAGAAAACGGGCAGATTTAGTGTGTTGGAGTAGGTTGTGTTACACTGTCTTAGTTTGTGTGTTGTCAATCTTTTTAGGTCCATACTTGAATGTGAAAAGCTGGTAAAGGAAACTTACCAAAAGAATGGGCTTGTTTATCGAGAGAGCAGCTCAGAGGATGAAGGAGGTGGTGGAGGAGTTTTGTCTTCAGAGGTTATCGAGATCGACGATGACGATGATGATGACGTTATTGCTGTTGGTTGTTGTACGTCATGTTCCTCATGAGAATAGTTATTATTCAGTGCTAATAACATAGAGCATTTGGCAGCTACTAATGACCTAATTTTTTTAATGTTTCAGTGGTTCCTCCAAAGAGACCTGTAGTTCCTGTCAAAGATCAAGTGGTGAGAACAACTGAAAGCTTCATTAGATTGTTTGCTTAGTTTTACTGCTTAACTTCATTTCTGAATGTGTTTACCTTGTTCTTCTCATTGTCATGTTGTGTAGCAAACAACCTCTGTATTATTTCAAGTGTCTGAAAAACTATTACATGTATATACACATCTGTGATAAAGGCTCTCATCTGTTCATGTCCTGGTTTTGTATTATTCCAGTTAAAAGATGCTTCTGCAGCGCTACAGAAAAGCACTCAGCAAGTGCAAAAGTTGGCCCAAATGGTCAACAAGCCAGCACCGGGAGGTGCACTGATCCGGTCTACAACACAACCTCCAGCCCAGTCAGGTGAGAGCGAACACACACATACACATACTCAAACACACTCAGGCAATGTTGCATGTACTCTAACTTAAGGGAAGTGTTTGAGAATAAAACTATGAGGTATTTCTGCCCTCTAGGTATTCAAGGTTCAATGCCAGCAGTGATTGTATCCCAGGTTCCTTCCCAGACTATGATACAGCCAACTCCAAAACTGAAAGAAGATGAGCTCAAAATTGGGATGAATATCCTGGGAAAGAAACGTACCAAGACTTGGCATAAAGGCACCCTCGTCGCCATCAATCCTGTTGGTATGTTATTTGAAATTTGGCTTCTTCTTTCATTCATGTGTTTGAAAACATCGTTTTCAGTGATAAATAATTATTTTATAATAGTACTACTACTACTAATAATTATTATTAATTATTATTATTATCAATAATAATAATAATTATTATTGATGTTTCTATTATGAGCTGCATGAATGTCAAGCCTTAGTGTCCCAAAGTCCCAGTTTACTGTTAGATACGACAACAAGAAGTATCTAATCAACCTGGAACCTGTCATATTTTTGCAGAAATGATTATCAGTCACCAGAATAATTCTAGATGAATTCTTCCTGACTTGACTATTCCTGAAAAGATAACTCTATATTTTCTGTGGTTGGATTGTCTTGATCTGCTGTACCATTAATGCTGTCTATCTTCTGTCTGTTTTAGGAAACAGTGTTTACAAGTATAAAGTAAAGTTTGATAAAGGCAAGAGTCTCCTGTCTGGAAATCATGTGGCTTTTGACTACAACCCCACCCTGGAAACTCTGTATGTTGGAGCTCGTGTAGTCGCCAAGTACAAGGATGGCAACTTGGTGTGGCTTTATGCTGGTATAGTTGCAGAGATGCCCAATAACAAGAACCGTATGAGGTGGGTAGAAAAAGTTAACTGAATGAAACTTAAATCAGGGAAAGGTTGAATCTCTGTTCACTGGTTACAATCCTGGTTATATTTAGATTTCTGATCTTCTTTGATGATGGATATGCCTCATATGTGACACTACCTGAGCTTTTCCCCATCTGTCGACCATGTAAGTATCCAATCTATTATTAACCTAATGTTTCTTGAAGGTTTTTGTTTTTATTGATGAGCAGCTGGCCCACTTTAAATTGTTTTTTTTACTTATTTCCATAGTAAAGCGGACTTGGGAGGACATAGAGGATGCATCATGTCGAGACTTCATTGAGGAATACATCACTGCTTATCCCAGCAGGCCCATGGTGCTGCTTAAGGTTGGCCAGATTATCAAAACCGAGTGGGAGGGAACCTGGTGGAAGAGCAGAGTGGAGGAGGTGGATGGAAGTTTGGTCAAGATCCTGTTTTTGGTGCGTCAGCATTAAAATAAAGCAGAAAATTCACTTCAGTGCATATGATGCAGTTTTTATAAATAAATGTCAGTGCTGTGTTAGTAGATAGAGGGTCAATCTGTGTTTGGTGTTCATCAGGATGATAAGAGGAGTGAGTGGATCTACAGAGGCTCCACAAGGTTGGAGCCCATGTTCAACCTGAAGATGACCACTGCAAACACCCAGGAGAAGAAGCTGGCTGGACAGCAGAGGACACGACCCAACATGGGTAAGAAAAGCCAACACACTAGACAGACAAATTATAGAGCGTCTGAAAACATTGTTGGTGATGATGGTGATGCACTGGACATCTTGAAAGTCAGTGCTTTCTTTATGAACGTTAAAAAGCCTCATAAAATGCATATTAATTTTGTGTTACGAAGGAATATAAATCCAAGAGACGAGAATATTTTCAGTCTAATGTTGCAGCCCTCTTTCCTTTCAGATTTGTTTTTCTATTGATGTTTTACTGTCCATTTCCACCTCCAGGGGCACTAAGGAGTAAAGGCCCCGTGGTTCAGTACACCAGTGACGGACACGTTGGAGCATCTCCTGTCAAAGCACCGCAGCCTTCACCCAGTCAGCCTTTACAGACAGTACCAGTCCAACAGCCTCCACAACCCCAACCAGTCCAACAAACACCCCCGTCCCCACTGCCTCCCCGTGTTGAGTGAGTAAAACTCAGTAAAACACTTCAGTAACACTATTAAACTTACTTTGGTAAAACTGAGCTGAAGAGGAATTTCACATTTGTGATACGGCAATCTTCAGCACAACACGTAAGAATAGAATGTTTTTAGTAATTAAAATACATTTGCCTTTGTCAAAAGTTTGAGAATTAGCATATTTATATCTCCAAACTCGAGTTTCAGGGATATAATGATTTTACCCCAACTGCCACTGCTAGATCCACTGCCACTGGATATCCTTCGTGTGAACGCGATAACTAGGACAGATTTGGTTTGATTTTTTAAAAATTCTTTGATAACCAACATAGGGGACCCCTAGTGGAAGAACCCTATTGATTTCAGCTTCTCAATGAATATTCTGTCACCCAAATGGGGGCGCTTTAGTTGAAAATCAATTTTTGGCAGAGGCTATGTTTTCATTGGGGTTTGTCTCTTAGCAACATAACTCAAAAAGTTAGGGAAGGATTTTGATGACATTTTCAGGAAATGTTGATTCTGGCACAAGGATCAAATGATTAAATATTGGTGGTGATGGGGTGGGGACTGATCTGGCTTGGCAGAGCTCTGCGCTCTCCGAGTGCTTTTCTAATTTGGACATAAATCAAGCAATAATAGACCGATTGAGAAAAAATTTGGTTCATATTGATCGTCTTACAAATGTCCATTTTCTCGTTTCCATCCAGTGTTCATATGGTGTTATTTTCATTCACTTGTTGTAGTTTCGGGATGGGAAATTGGTTCTCTGACCATTATTCTGCCACTATCAGGTCGATGTAGCTCAAACTGAGTTAATATCGATTGTCCAACAATTATCATGGATAGATTTATATAGCAGAGGATTGGTGGGATGTCAGGGCTGTACCCTTGCTCTCAGCCCCTGACAGCATAAGCCTCTTTTGATGATATAAACAGGCAGTTTTTTAGTATGTGGAAATAAATTGTGTTACAGCCAATCTTTTGCACACACCTGTTGTCTCTGACATTGTTCCTTCCTTTGGCTACTATGGATAATGTCTTTTTGATCATCAGCTGTGGGCTGTTAGCTTTTAGCTACTTCCATCCTGAATAGGAATGTGGTTTCATTTAAAACTGGAAGATGTTACAGATTTTTGTTTTTCTCTCTTCTCTTTTAAAGCACTAAACATCAAATGGCAAAGAAGAGCACTTCTCCGTTCATTCCTGGGGTGGGAGGAACACATGCGTCCAAAATCATACAGTCTCTTTCCTCCAGTTCTACTAACCTAGTATCTGGGTGAGTCCGTAGACCAGCTGCATAGTCCTTAAAGGAAAAGACAAGACTGAGCTATAATTATCAGTGCAACTGAAGGTGTTGATCTTATTTTAAGTATTTTCTTTTTTTCTCTCTTTGTCTTTTGTTTTGTCTGCAGTATAAGATTGATAAATCCTCCAAATAGTGTGAACTTCCAAACGTACCAGAGGCAGCTGACCACTCTGACTCCTGTCTCCCTTCCCATGACCCACACTATGACCACCATCCCACACCAGCCCTCATACCGAGCCCCAACAGACCGTGTCTTCTACCTTTCACACACCTGTCAGCCAGCCTGCCTGAATCGAGTCCGACCTGCAAAACCAGACATTCACAGAGGAAAGAACCCCCTCCTCACACCGTTATTGTACGACTTCAGACGCATGACTGGACGACGCAAAGTCAATCGCAAGGTACATTTGAACAACGTCGGCTAAGCTTCTACCTGATTGTAAAACATATTCACTTTGTGATTATTTTTTTGGAACATCCCTAAATAAATACTTTTCTATGTCTTTCCTGCAGATGTCCTTCCATGTGATCTACAAAGCTCCATGTGGACTTTGCCTGCGTAACATGGCAGAGATCCAACAGTACCTTTTCCAGACACACTGTGACTTTATCTTCTTGGAGATGTTCTGTTTAGACCCTTATGTGCTTGTGGACAGGCCCTTCCAGCCTCAGAGGCCGTTTTATTACATAGAAGACATCACTGGAGGGAGAGAGGACATCCCTCTGTCCTGTGTCAATGAGATTGACTCCACCCCACCTCCCAAAGTCGCCTACAGTAAGGGCAACATCTGAGTATTGAAGGATATGTGGTTCATGCTGATGTGTTAAAATAAAAACCAGGTTAATGCATTATAAAAAATACACCATATGTCAGCATACTTCCACTGATATTTTTTAAATAGCTGGACAGGTTTTCATTTTTGCTTACTTCATATTTTTTTCTAAAGGCCTCCCTGTTATTTTTAGATTGGCACTTTATTTTACATATTTTCTTGCTTTGAGGAATGAGAATATTTCCTAAGGACAATTACATATCCCACACTTAATATATAAAACATATGGTTTACTAGAGATTACCTAAAACTCATTATTAATCATTTTGATGTACAGGGTATTATGAAATTCTGCTCTCATCTATTACAACCCGACATTTCAATTTCCCTTTTTAATGACAGAAAAAGCATTATTTTGAAAAATATATGTGAAAATATAAGTGTGTAGAAAGAAAAGGTAAATGGGTCACTTTTCATGTCAACACCACTAGTGGAGGATGAATAATTTATATTTAACTCCACAGTGACAGAGGAGAAAGCAAACACCACAGCTGCTTTGTCTAAACTTATACATAAAAACACTTTTAAGACAATCTGGATATTGCCTTAAAATTTTGCCTCTTTTTCACAGACAAGTGACTTCTCATTAATTTTGTTCTGAACACTAGATCTACACAAATAACCTATAGCATCAGCCAGAGTTTTGCAGTTTGGGAATATTTCCCTGAGGGAAGTGACCAGAAGTTAGCAAGACTGAATGTGTGATATTTTTGTACTCTTTCTTTCATTTTATCCTAGACATGTCCATACCGCTGGCCACCCCCCTTTCCTTTCCTTTCCTTTCCTTTCCTTTCCTTTCCTTTCCTTTCCTTTCCTTTCCTTTCCTTTCCTTTCCT